>CM077204.1:1605990-1660990 GCA_039654625.1 Rhinogobio ventralis
AGATATCGGTTTAATATTTGGGTAACCTCCAGTAAAACTCACTTTAAGTATCTTTCATTACAGTAGTTGACCTGAATTTGTTATTGCTGAGAATGCAGTGTGTTAAAAAACTGTAACAATGCTCAAATTTGAGTTTATTTAGAGCATGTTTCTGGCCTTAGGCTTGATGCAAAGCATCTTGAGTAGCTTACAGTATTGCATGAGTCTGTGTTTCACTGATTTTACTGCGGTTTAGGGTTTGAGGCACTTCAACTTCAGCCCTCTGCCAAAATGCATGATCTCTTGTGGATTATTGCTTTATAATCGCCTGAGAAACTGCAGGTCACAGTATATCTGTACCTTATTGAGCTGTTCCAGTGTGCGCCGCAGCCGCTCTTGGTATTCACATTCATTTCTGTATCTGTGGACAACAGAGAGTGTTTCAAGCACAGTTCATCACAGCACGGTTTTCATTTCAAGGCATTATTGATCTGCTCTGATCTGTGGAGTCTGATGTCATTTTGTTTGTCCAATAATCAGAGGTCTCTTGAGTGTTATGAAGCATGCAAACATGATTCTCGTTTACTACACCCTTGACCTGTGGAAAAGTTCATTAAATAAACTTTAGGTTTATCTGGAAACAGCAGTCATTGAGCACCTTTGAGGAAGAATTAACTACAGGATTTGGTCACACTTTATAATGGGTGTCTTTAACTACTATGTACTTACATCAAAAAATGTATGTATTGTAAAACACTTGTGTTGCTATTGAGCTGGATACGGGTACGGTTAGGACAGGTGTGGTGGTACGGGTAGGGTTAAGGGTGAGTTAAGGTGTAAAAACAGATGTTATAATGTGCAGGTTTATTTAAATGTATGTACAGTTTATGTACACAATGGGCCTCATTTATGAAACACAAGCAGAAATCGTTAAATCGTTCGTAAAGCTGTTCTGACGTAAATTTTTGGATTCATGAAAATGTTCGTATTTTCAAAATGTTAGTTGGTACGAAAGAAATTTACACCTGCAAAATGGTGCGTAAAACATTTTAACGTTCTGTTCTTTTCTAAATGTTTCTGACATTTAGGTTGATATCTCAAAAAATTAGCTTTCAGTCAGATTTTGTGTGTTTGCAGTACCAAACGCTTCCACTAGATGAGATTCATCTCCCATTCATTTCCAATGCGCTCATTTTGACTGAGGACCACAAGTGTGACTATTTTTTTCAGGACCATTTAACCTTTTCGAATCATGTCCATGATTTTTTTTACCTTTACCAAGTTTCGTACCATGCTGATGAAGTAAAACTTTCTAAAACAAAACAAAACATAACATTTTAGCACCAGAGGCTTAAGAGGCTTTCATGAATGAGGCCCATTAAGTGCATTGTATCAATTGATTAATTAAAATGTTACTACATCGTAGTTAAAGACACTTGATATGCGGAATCAAACCTTCGGAATATATTCACAGTTTTAAGGCACTTAGTAGCAAGTAAAGTAACAAGCTGGAAATCAGAACTTTGTCCCATTTCATTTTCTGAGTTTATGTCTAAATCTGTTTTTTTTTATGGAAGCTTGTTTCCGCCACAAAATAAAACATTTTAAAAGATAATTGCGACTTTTTTCTCAGAATTGTGTAATAAAGTCGCAATTCTGACTTTATAACACTCAATTCTGACTTTATATCACTCAATTCTGACTTTATATCTCTCAATTCTGACTTTATATCTCTCAATTCTGACTTTATATCTCTCAATTCTGACTTTATATCTCTCAATTCTGACTTTATATCACACAATTCTGACTTTATATCTCTCAATTCTGACTTTATATCTCTCAATTCTGACTTTATATCTCTCAATTCTGACTTTATATCACTCAATTCTGACTTTATATCTCTCAATTCTGACTTTATATCTCACAATTCTGACTTTATATCACTCAATTCTGACTTTATATCTCACAATTCTGACTTTATATCACTCAATTCTGACTTTATATCTCTCAATTCTGACTTTATATCACTCAATTCTGACTTTATATCTCTCAATTCTGACTTTATATCACTCAATTCTGACTTTATATCACTCAATTCTGACTTTATATCTCACAATTCTGACTTTATATCACTCAATTCTGACTTTATATCTCACAATTCTGACTTTATATCACTCAATTCTGACTTTATATCTCTCAATTCTGACTTTATATCACTCAATTCTGACTTTATATCTCTCAATTCTGACTTTATATCACTCAATTCTGACTTTATATCACTCAATTCTGACTTTATATCTCACAATTCTGACTTTATATCTCTCAATTCTGACTTTATATCTCTCAATTCTGACTTTATATCTCTCAATTCTGACTTTATATCACTCAATTCTGACTTTATATCTCTCAATTCTGACTTTATATCTCACAATTCTGACTTTATATCACTCAATTCTGACTTTATATCTCTCAATTCTGACTTTATATCTCACAATTCTGACTTTATATCTCTCAATTCTGACTTTATATCTCTCAATTCTGACTTTATATCTCTCAATTCTGACTTTATATCTCTCAATTCTGACTTTATATCACTCAATTCTGACTTTATATCACTCAATTCTGACTTTATATCTCTCAATTCTGACTTTATATCACTCAATTCTGACTTTATATCACTCAATTCTGAATTTATATCACTCAATTCCGACTTTATATCACTCAATTCCGACTTTATATGACACAATTCCGACTTTATATCACTCAATTCCGACTTTATATCACTCAATTCCGACTTTATATGACACAATTCCGACTTTATATCTCTCAATTCCGACTTTATATCACTCAATTCCGACTTTATATGACACAATTCCGACTTTATATCACTCAATTCCGACTTTATATCACTCAATTCCGACTTTATATCTCTCAATTCCGACTTTATATCTCTCAATTCCGACTTTATATCTCTCAATTCCGACTTTATATCTCACAATTCTGACTTTATATCACTCAATTCTGACTTTATATCTCACAATTCTGACTTTATATCACACAATTCTGACTTTATATCACTCAATTCTGACTTTATATCACTCAATTCCGACTTTATATCACTCAATTCTGACTTTATATGACACAATTCCGACTTTATATCACTCAATTCCGACTTTATATCACTCAATTCCGACTTTATATCTCTCAATTCCGACTTTATATCTCTCAATTCCGACTTTATATCTCTCAATTCCGACTTTATATCTCTCAATTCCGACTTTATATCACTCAATTCTGACTTTATATCTCTCAATTCTGACTTTATATCACACAATTCTGACTTTATATCACTCAATTCTGACTTTATATCTCTCAATTCTGACTTTATATCTCTCAATTCCGACTTTATGTCTCTCAATTCGGACTTTGACTTTATGTCTCTCAATTCGGACTTTGACTTTATGTCTCTCAATTCGGACTTTGACTTTATGTCTCTCAATTCGGACTTTGACTTTATGTCTCTCAATTCGGACTTTGACTTTATGTCTCTCAATTCGGACTTTGACTTTATGTCTCTCAATTCGGACTTTGACTTTATGTCTCTCAATTCGGACTTTATGTCTCTCAATTCGGACTTTATGTCTCTCAATTCTGACTTTATATCTCTCAATTCTGACTTTCTGACTTTATATCTCTCAATTCTGACTTTATATCTCTCAATTCTGACTTTATATCACTCAATTCTGACTTTATACTCAATCCCTAGATAAGTCGTTCTCTGGGCAGGAGAAAGAACACTTTTCTTGGTGTTGAGTCTTAACCCTAGAGAAACTAGATGAGCGAACACACTATCTCTGTGTTGAAGCGCCATCTCTCACGATTGTGCTAGTATTAACCAATCGTCTATGTAATTCAAAATGTGAATGCCCCGGAATCGTAATGGAGCCAGTGCTGCATCCATGCATTTTGTATACATTCAGGATGACAAGGCTAGACCGAATGGAAGAACCCAAAATTGGTAAGCTTCGCCCCCGAAAGCGAACCTCAGGAACTTCCTGTGTTGTGGCAATATTTATGTGAAAACATGCATCCTTCAGATCAATTGTGACGAACCAATCGTGATGTTGAATTTGTGACGCGACCGTCTTTACGGTTAGCATCTTGAACTTGATCACTTTAACTGTACAGTTTAAGCCTCGAAGATCTAAGATTGGACGCAACCCCCCACCCTTCTTGGGAACCAGGAAGTATCTGCTGTAATAGCCCAACTCTCTCTCCAGAAGAGGAACATGTTCTATGGCCTCTCTGTTGAGAAGAGTTTGTAGCTCTTGTGACAGTACGTGCGCCAGCTCCGGCTTCACGGAAGTGGAGACCACGCAGTTGAAATGCAGAGAACGACAAGTAAATTAGATTCTGTGTCCTAATTATACTGTACTTAACACCCATGCAGAAACGCCTGGCAGAAGTTTCCACGCTGCCAAACTTTCTGAGAGTGGTAACAACGCTTCCTGTTGAGGAGATGTTAGATGTTCTATGTCCTGGATGATAGCAGGATTTAGACACAGAATGTCTAACATTTCGCTGGAAACTGCTGCCCCCCGAATCACCAGAGGCGGGGATGGAGAGGTTTTGTAAAGGGTAGCGGGAAGGGGCGAGCAAATTTTTGATGCACCCAGTCCCGCAGGGGGGCTACCCCCACCAGACTGGGCACAAGACCATAAGGACTTCTTTTTATTAATAATAGTCGTGAGGTCCACCCTGGGAGTTTGTTGAGTGCGACAAGCCGGCCCCAGTCTTTTCGAGGGGGAGCGTGACTCGCCACACTCTGCTTTTTCACCTCCCTTTCTCTTGAAGGACCAGGGAGAGGTTGGGTGGCCGATGGCCCCTCTCGGCGAGGAAGGAACTGTACAAAAACTTCCTCATGCTTTTTAACTTCTCTGAACCTGGAGACTACTGTGTTTACCGAGTCGCCAAACAGGCCAGAGGGAGAAACTGGGGAATCAATGAGAAAAACACGGTCTTTATCTTTTATCCCCGTCAATCAATGTCCTTCAAGAGGTCAGCCTGGTACGCATGTAACACTGTCATAGTGTGCAATGCAGCACCAGCCTGACCTGCAGCTTGATAAGCTTTTCCCATGATAGCCGAAGTTGTTCTACACGGCTTCATAGGAAGGGTAGGTCTTTTAAGTGAAGATGCAGACCCAGGCGAGAGATATCTCGTGAGCATCTCTTCAACCTGATGCATCTCCGCATACCCCCGTGACTTTGCATCCACTATAGTCGAAAAAGTCGACGTTGAAAGCACAAAGACACAGAATGTATATGGGTTTCTCCATGACTTTGATAGAAACCTATCCTCTAGCTTTCTACGTTTGGGGGTCCCTTGCTCGCGAGGTCAGTCAAGCTGTAATCTGGCCACCGTGCGAGTAACCACCTCGATTAATTCCTCTACGGATTTATTGTCGTGCAAGGAACGCTCAGGGGTTGGCTGCTTGAAGTCCACAGACCCAAGAGATTTATTATCGTCCCCTGCATGACCCGAAGAAGCACCGGGCGCGCTTTGCAATCACATGAGGGAACCTATAGATCTGGTGAGCGAGCAAGCGAAAGGGACGGACCAGTCTCTTATTCGTTAGCCAAATCCCTGCGGGAGCCCCGCGATGGTAATATGGGTGCGGTCTGGAAGTAGTCAAGACGAGCACAAAGCATTTCAATTGTGAATAACTCACAGTACTCGAACTCGCCCTGCTCCAACGCAGCAGCCGCGTGTCAAACAAACAAAGCAGTAAGTGTGCGTATCCATTTCTGGCATAGAAAAAGAACATGGAGGGACACAGCGCTTACTTTGTTGACACATTTTTCTGCTTGGTTTTCTTTGATTTAACTCTTTTCACTTGTGAGACAGAGATGAGAAAGAGAGAAAATCTGCACACTGCCAGTTGAAAACTAACTCCTAACAAAGATCTGTAGTCAGATAAAGAGAGAGAGATTTTTGGACGCACACCAACACAAAATGGCCTCTGAAGACAAAAGACCTGACGATGCAGCTGTGGCTCATCTATTTATAGCCTCTGATGCTGGCGCATTCTGATGATGTCACTAAAAGAAGCTATAAAAGCTCTAGGTCAATTCCATTGACGTGTTTACACTATATTCGCAGGTGGTCACGATAAAGACGTTCCCAATAGCGCTAAGCAGCGCAGCATTGAGTGTACCTTTTGAAAAGGAACTGAATTTATGTCTCGCAATTCTGACTTTATATCTCACAATTCTGACTTTATATCTCTCAATTCTGACTTTATATCTCTCAATTCTGACTTTATATCTCACAATTCTGACTTTATATCACTCAATTCTGACTTTATATCTCTCAATTCTGACTTTATATCACACAATTCTGACTTTATATCTCTCAATTCTGACTTTATATCACACAATTCTGACTTTATAACACTCAATTCTGACTTTATATCACACAATTCTGACTTTATATCTCACAATTCTGACTTTATATCTCACAATTCTGACTTTATATCACTCAATTCTGACTTTATATCTCACAATTCTGACTTTATATCACTCAATTCTGACTTTATATCACTCAATTCTGACTTTATATCACACAATTCTGACTTTATATCTCACAATTCTGACTTTATATCACTCAATTCTGACTTTATATCTCACAATTCTGACTTTATATCTCACAATTCTGACTTTATATCTCTCAATTCTGACTTTATATCTCTCAATTCTGACTTTATATCACTCAATTCTGACTTTATATCTCACAATTCTGACTTTATATCTCACAATTCTGACTTTATATCTCACAATTCTGACTTTATATCTCACAATTCTGACTTTATATCACTCAATTCTGACTTTATATCACTCAATTCTGACTTTATATCACACAATTCTGACTTTATATCTCACAATTCTGACTTTATATCACTCAATTCTGACTTTATATCTCACAATTCTGACTTTATATCTCACAATTCTGACTTTATATCTCTCAATTCTGACTTTATATCACTCAATTCTGACTTTATATCTCTCAATTCTGACTTTATATCTCACAATTCTGACTTTATATCTCACAATTCTGACTTTATATCTCACAATTCTGACTTTATATCTCACAATTCTGACTTTATATCTCACAATTCTGACTTTATATCTCACAATTCTGACTTTATATCACTCAATTCTGACTTTATATCACTCAATTCTGACTTTATATCACACAATTCTGACTTTATATCTCACAATTCTGACTTTATATCACTCAATTCTGACTTTATATCTCACAATTCTGACTTTATATCTCACAATTCTGACTTTATATCTCTCAATTCTGACTTTATATCTCTCAATTCTGACTTTATATCACTCAATTCTGACTTTATATCACTCAATTCTGACTTTATATCTCGCAATTCTGACTTTATATCTCGCAATTCTGACTTTATATCTCGCAATTCTGACTTTATATCTCGCAATTCTGACTTTATATCTCGCAATTCTGACTTTATATCACACAATTCTGACTTTATATCTCACAATTCTGACTTTATATCTCACAATTCTGACTTTATATCTCACAATTCTGACTTTATATCACTCAATTCTGACTTTATATCACTCAATTCTGACTTTATATCTCCCAATTCTGACTTTATATCACTCAATTCTGACTTTATATCTCACAATTCTGACTTTATATCTCACAATTCTGACTTTATATCTCACAATTCTGACTTTATATCTCCCAATTCTGACTTTATATCTCACAATTCTGACTTTATATCTCACAATTCTGACTTTATATCACTCAATTCTGACTTTATATCTCACAATTCTGACTTTATATCTCACAATTCTGACTTTATATCTCACAATTCTGACTTTATATCTCCCAATTCTGACTTTATATCTCACAATTCTGACTTTATATCACTCAATTCTGACTTTATATCTCCCAATTCTGACTTTATATCTCTCAATTCTGACTTTATATCACTCAATTCTGACTTTATATCTCACAATTCTGACTTTATATCACTCAATTCTGACTTTATATCTCACAATTCTGACTTTATATCACTCAATTCTGACTTTATATCTCTCAATTCTGACTTTATATCACTCAATTCTGACTTTATATCTCACAATTCTGACTTTATATCACTCAATTCTGACTTTATATCTCTCAATTCTGACTTTATATCACTCAATTCTGACTTTATATCTCTCAATTCTGACTTTATATCACTCAATTCTGACTTTATATCACTCAATTCTGACTTTATATCTCTCAATTCTGACTTTATATCTCACAATTCTGACTTTATATCACTCAATTCTGACTTTATATCTCTCAATTCTGACTTTATATCACTCAATTCTGACTTTATATCTCTCAATTCTGACTTTATATCACTCAATTCTGACTTTATATCTCACAATTCTGACTTTATATCACTCAATTCTGACTTTATATCTCACAATTCTGACTTTATATCTCACAATTCTGACTTTATATCTCTCAATTCTGACTTTATATCTCTCAATTCTGACTTTATATCTCACAATTCTGACTTTATATCTCACAATTCTGACTTTATATCACACAATTCTGACTTTATATCTCACAATTCTGACTTTATATCTCGCAATTCTGACTTTATATCTCACAATTCTGACTTTATATCTCACAATTCTGACTTTATATCTCACAATTCTGACTTTATATCACTCAATTCTGACTTTATATCTCACAATTCTGACTTTATATCTCTCAATTCTGACTTTATATCTCTCAATTCTGACTTTATATCACACAATTCTGACTTTATATCACTCAATTCTGACTTTATATCTCTCAATTCTGACTTTATATCACTCAATTCTGACTTTATATCACTCAATTCTGACTTTATATCTCTCAATTCTGACTTTATATCTCTCAATTCTGACTTTATATCTCACAATTCTGACTTTATATCTCGCAATTCTGACTTTATATCTCGCAATTCTGACTTTATATCTCTCAATTCTGACTTTATATCTCTCAATTCTGACTTTATATCTCTCAATTCTGACTTTATATCACTCAATTCTGACTTTATATCACTCAATTCTGACTTTATATCACACAATTCTGACTTTATATCACTCAATTCTGACTTTATATCTCACAATTCTGACTTTATATCACTCAATTCTGACTTTATATCTCACAATTCTGACTTTATATCTCGCAATTCTGACTTTATATCTCTCAATTCTGACTTTATATCTCTCAATTCTGACTTTATATCTCTCAATTCTGACTTTATATCACTCAATTCTGACTTTATATCACTCAATTCTGACTTTATATCTCTCAATTCTGACTTTATATCACTCAATTCTGACTTTATATCACTCAATTCTGACTTTATATCTCACAATTCTGACTTTATATCACTCAATTCTGACTTTATATCTCTCAATTCTGACTTTATATCACTCAATTCTGACTTTATATCACTCAATTCTGACTTTATATCTCACAATTCTGACTTTATATCACTCAATTCTGACTTTATATCTCTCAATTCTGACTTTATATCACTCAATTCTGACTTTATATCTCTCAATTCTGACTTTATATCACTCAATTCTGACTTTATATCACTCAATTCTGACTTTATATCTCACAATTCTGACTTTATATCTCGCAATTCTGACTTTATATCTCGCAATTCTGACTTTATATCTCGCAATTCTGACTTTATATCTCGCAATTCTGACTTTATATCACACAATTCTGACTTTATATCTCACAATTCTGACTTTATATCACTCAATTCTGACTTTATATCACTCAATTCTGACTTTATATCTCTCAATTCTGACTTTATATCTCACAATTCTGACTTTATATCTCTCAATTCTGACTTTATATCACTCAATTCTGACTTTATATCTCTCAATTCTGACTTTATATCACTCAATTCTGACTTTATATCTCAATTCTGACTTTATATCACACAATTCTGACTTTATATCACACAATTCTGACTTTATATCACACAATTCTGACTTTATATCTCACAATTCTGACTTTATAACACTCAATTCTGACTTTATATCACTCAATTCTGACTTTATATCTCACAATTCTGACTTTATATCTCTCAATTCTGACTTTATATCTCAATTCTGACTTTATATCACTCAATTCTGACTTTATATCTCACAATTCTGACTTTATATCACTCAATTCTGACTTTATATCACACAATTCTGACTTTATATCACACAATTCTGACTTTATATCTCACAATTCTGACTTTATAACACTCAATTCTGACTTTATATCACTCAATTCTGACTTTATATCTCACAATTCTGACTTTATATCTCTCAATTCTGACTTTATATCTCAATTCTGACTTTATATCACTCAATTCTGACTTTATATCTCACAATTCTGACTTTATATCACTCAATTCTGACTTTATATCACACAATTCTGACTTTATATCACACAATTCTGACTTTATATCTCACAATTCTGACTTTATATCACTCAATTCTGACTTTATAACACTCAATTCTGACTTTATATCACTCAATTCTGACTTTATATCACACAATTCTGACTTTATATCTCACAATTCTGACTTTATAACACTCAATTCTGACTTTATAACACTCAATTCTGACTTTATATCACTCAATTCTGACTTTATATCTCACAATTCTGACTTTATATCACACAATTCTGACTTTATATCTCACAATTCTGACTTTATAACACTCAATTCTGACTTTATATCACTCAATTCTGACTTTATATCTCAATTCTGACTTTATATCTCACAATTCTGACTTTATATCACTCAATTCTGACTTTATATCACACAATTCTGACTTTATATCTCACAATTCTGACTTTATAACACTCAATTCTGACTTTATAACACTCAATTCTGACTTTATATCACTCAATTCTGACTTTATATCTCACAATTCTGACTTTATATCACACAATTCTGACTTTATATCTCACAATTCTGACTTTATATCACACAATTCTGACTTTATATCTCTCAATTCTGACTTTATATCACTCAATTCTGACTTTATATCTCACAATTCTGACTTTATATCACACAATTCTGACTTTATATCTCACAATTCTGACTTTATAACACTCAATTCTGACTTTATATCACTCAATTCTGACTTTATATCTCAATTCTGACTTTATATCTCACAATTCTGACTTTATATCACTCAATTCTGACTTTATATCACACAATTCTGACTTTATATCTCACAATTCTGACTTTATAACACTCAATTCTGACTTTATAACACTCAATTCTGACTTTATATCACTCAATTCTGACTTTATATCTCACAATTCTGACTTTATATCACACAATTCTGACTTTATATCTCACAATTCTGACTTTATAACACTCAATTCTGACTTTATATCACTCAATTCTGACTTTATATCTCAATTCTGACTTTATATCTCACAATTCTGACTTTATATCACTCAATTCTGACTTTATATCACACAATTCTGACTTTATATCTCACAATTCTGACTTTATAACACTCAATTCTGACTTTATAACACTCAATTCTGACTTTATATCACTCAATTCTGACTTTATATCTCACAATTCTGACTTTATATCACACAATTCTGACTTTATATCTCACAATTCTGACTTTATATCACACAATTCTGACTTTATATCACTCAATTCTGACTTTATATCTCTCAATTCTGACTTTATATCTCAATTCTGACTTTATATCACTCAATTCTGACTTTATATCTCACAATTCTGACTTTATATCACTCAATTCTGACTTTATATCACACAATTCTGACTTTATATCACTCAATTCTGACTTTATATCACTCAATTCTGACTTTATATCACTCAATTCTGACTTTATATCTCAATTCTGACTTTATATCACTCAATTCTGACTTTATATCTCACAATTCTGACTTTATATCACTCAATTCTGACTTTATATCACACAATTCTGACTTTATATCACACAATTCTGACTTTATAACACTCAATTCTGACTTTATATCTCTCAATTCTGACTTTATATCTCTCAATTCTGACTTTATATCACTCAATTCTGACTTTATATCACTCAATTCTGACTTTATATCACTCAATTCTGACTTTATATCACTCAATTCTGACTTTATATCTCACAATTCTGACTTTATATCACTCAATTCTGACTTTATATCACTCAATTCTGACTTTATATCACTCAATTCTGACTTTATATCTCTCAATTCTGACTTTATATCTCTCAATTCTGACTTTATATCTCTCAATTCTGACTTTATATCACACAATTCTGACTTTATATCACTCAATTCTGACTTTATATCTCTCAATTCTGACTTTATATCACTCAATTCTGACTTTATATCACTCAATTCTGACTTTATATCTCTCAATTCTGACTTTATATCTCTCAATTCTGACTTTATATCTCTCAATTCTGACTTTATATCTCACAATTCTGACTTTATATCTCGCAATTCTGACTTTATATCACTCAATTCTGACTTTATATCACTCAATTCTGACTTTATATCACTCAATTCTGACTTTATATCTCACAATTCTGACTTTATATCACTCAATTCTGACTTTATATCACTCAATTCTGACTTTATATCACTCAATTCTGACTTTATATCACTCAATTCTGACTTTATATCTCTCAATTCTGACTTTATATCACTCAATTCTGACTTTATATCACTCAATTCTGACTTTATATCACTCAATTCTGACTTTATATCACTCAACTCTGACTTTATATCACTCAATTCTGACTTTATATCTCTCAATTCTGACTTTATATCTCTCAATTCTGACTTTATATCACTCAATTCTGACTTTATATCACTCAATTCTGACTTTATATCACTCAATTCTGACTTTATATCACTCAATTCTGACTTTATATCACTCAATTCTGACTTTATATCACTCAATTCTGACTTTATATCTCTCAATTCTGACTTTATATCTCTCAATTCTGACTTTATATCACTCAATTCTGACTTTATATCACTCAATTCTGACTTTATATCTCTCAATTCTGACTTTATATCTCTCAATTCTGACTTTATATCTCTCAATTCTGACTTTATATCTCACAATTCTGACTTTATATCACTCAATTCTGACTTTATATCACTCAATTCTGACTTTATATCTCTCAATTCTGACTTTATATCTCACAATTCTGACTTTATATCACTCAATTCTGACTTTATATCTCACAATTCTGACTTTATATCTCGCAATTCTGACTTTATATCTCGCAATTCTGACTTTATATCTCTCAATTCTGACTTTATATCTCTCAATTCTGACTTTATATCACTCAATTCTGACTTTATATCACTCAATTCTGACTTTATATCTCTCAATTCTGACTTTATATCACTCAATTCTGACTTTATATCACTCAATTCTGACTTTATATCTCACAATTCTGACTTTATATCACTCAATTCTGACTTTATATCTCTCAATTCTGACTTTATATCACTCAATTCTGACTTTATATCACTCAATTCTGACTTTATATCTCACAATTCTGACTTTATATCACTCAATTCTGACTTTATATCTCTCAATTCTGACTTTATATCACTCAATTCTGACTTTATATCTCTCAATTCTGACTTTATATCACTCAATTCTGACTTTATATCACTCAATTCTGACTTTATATCTCACAATTCTGACTTTATATCTCGCAATTCTGACTTTATATCTCGCAATTCTGACTTTATATCTCGCAATTCTGACTTTATATCTCGCAATTCTGACTTTATATCACACAATTCTGACTTTATATCTCACAATTCTGACTTTATATCACTCAATTCTGACTTTATATCACTCAATTCTGACTTTATATCTCTCAATTCTGACTTTATATCTCACAATTCTGACTTTATATCTCTCAATTCTGACTTTATATCACTCAATTCTGACTTTATATCTCTCAATTCTGACTTTATATCACTCAATTCTGACTTTATATCTCAATTCTGACTTTATATCACACAATTCTGACTTTATATCACACAATTCTGACTTTATATCACACAATTCTGACTTTATATCTCACAATTCTGACTTTATAACACTCAATTCTGACTTTATATCACTCAATTCTGACTTTATATCTCACAATTCTGACTTTATATCTCTCAATTCTGACTTTATATCTCAATTCTGACTTTATATCACTCAATTCTGACTTTATATCTCACAATTCTGACTTTATATCACTCAATTCTGACTTTATATCACACAATTCTGACTTTATATCACACAATTCTGACTTTATATCTCACAATTCTGACTTTATAACACTCAATTCTGACTTTATATCTCACAATTCTGACTTTATAACACTCAATTCTGACTTTATATCTCAATTCTGACTTTATATCACACAATTCTGACTTTATATCACACAATTCTGACTTTATATCTCACAATTCTGACTTTATAACACTCAATTCTGACTTTATATCTCACAATTCTGACTTTATATCTCTCAATTCTGACTTTATATCTCAATTCTGACTTTATATCACTCAATTCTGACTTTATATCTCACAATTCTGACTTTATATCACTCAATTCTGACTTTATATCACACAATTCTGACTTTATATCTCTCAATTCTGACTTTATATCACTCAATTCTGACTTTATATCTCTCAATTCTGACTTTATATCACTCAATTCTGACTTTATATCTCAATTCTGACTTTATATCACACAATTCTGACTTTATATCACACAATTCTGACTTTATATCACACAATTCTGACTTTATATCTCACAATTCTGACTTTATAACACTCAATTCTGACTTTATATCACTCAATTCTGACTTTATATCTCACAATTCTGACTTTATATCTCTCAATTCTGACTTTATATCTCAATTCTGACTTTATATCACTCAATTCTGACTTTATATCTCACAATTCTGACTTTATATCACTCAATTCTGACTTTATATCACACAATTCTGACTTTATATCACACAATTCTGACTTTATATCTCACAATTCTGACTTTATATCACTCAATTCTGACTTTATAACACTCAATTCTGACTTTATATCACTCAATTCTGACTTTATATCACACAATTCTGACTTTATATCTCACAATTCTGACTTTATAACACTCAATTCTGACTTTATAACACTCAATTCTGACTTTATATCACTCAATTCTGACTTTATATCTCACAATTCTGACTTTATATCACACAATTCTGACTTTATATCTCACAATTCTGACTTTATAACACTCAATTCTGACTTTATATCACTCAATTCTGACTTTATATCTCACAATTCTGACTTTATATCACACAATTCTGACTTTATATCACTCAATTCTGACTTTATATCTCTCAATTCTGACTTTATATCTCAATTCTGACTTTATATCACTCAATTCTGACTTTATATCTCACAATTCTGACTTTATATCACTCAATTCTGACTTTATATCACACAATTCTGACTTTATATCACTCAATTCTGACTTTATATCACTCAATTCTGACTTTATATCACTCAATTCTGACTTTATATCTCAATTCTGACTTTATATCACTCAATTCTGACTTTATATCTCACAATTCTGACTTTATATCACACAATTCTGACTTTATATCACACAATTCTGACTTTATAACACTCAATTCTGACTTTATATCTCTCAATTCTGACTTTATATCTCTCAATTCTGACTTTATATCACTCAATTCTGACTTTATATCACTCAATTCTGACTTTATATCACTCAATTCTGACTTTATATCACTCAATTCTGACTTTATATCTCACAATTCTGACTTTATATCACTCAATTCTGACTTTATATCACTCAATTCTGACTTTATATCACTCAATTCTGACTTTATATCTCTCAATTCTGACTTTATATCTCTCAATTCTGACTTTATATCACTCAATTCTGACTTTATATCACTCAATTCTGACTTTATATCTCTCAATTCTGACTTTATATCTCTCAATTCTGACTTTATATCACACAATTCTGACTTTATATCACTCAATTCTGACTTTATATCTCTCAATTCTGACTTTATATCACACAATTCTGACTTTATATCACTCAATTCTGACTTTATATCACACAATTCTGACTTTATATCTCACAATTCTGACTTTATATCACACAATTCTGACTTTATATCACTCAATTCTGACTTTATATCACACAATTCTGACTTTATATCTCAATTCTGACTTTATAACACTCAATTCTGACTTTATAACACTCAATTCTGACTTTATATCACTCAATTCTGACTTTATATCTCTCAATTCTGACTTTATATCACTCAATTCTGACTTTATATCTCACAATTCTGACTTTATATCACTCAATTCTGACTTTATAACACTCAATTCTGACTTTATATCACTCAATTCTGACTTTATATCTCACAATTCTGACTTTATATCACTCAATTCTGACTTTATATCTCACAATTCTGACTTTATATCTCACAATTCTGACTTTATATCTCACAATTCTGACTTTATATCACTCAATTCTGACTTTATAACACTCAATTCTGACTTTATATCACTCAATTCTGACTTTATATCACACAATTCTGACTTTATATCTCACAATTCTGACTTTATAACACTCAATTCTGACTTTATAACACTCAATTCTGACTTTATATCACTCAATTCTGACTTTATATCTCACAATTCTGACTTTATATCACACAATTCTGACTTTATATCACTCAATTCTGACTTTATATCTCACAATTCTGACTTTATATCTCACAATTCTGACTTTATATCTCACAATTCTGACTTTATGTCACTCAATTCTGACTTTATATCTCACAATTCTGACTTTATATCTCACAATTCTGACTTTATATCTCTCAATTCTGACTTTATATCTCACAATTCTGACTTTATATCTCTCAATTCTGACTTTATATCACTCAATTCTGACTTTATATCACTCAATTCTGACTTTATATCTCTCAATTCTGACTTTATATCACTCAATTCTGACTTTATATCACTCAATTCTGACTTTATATCTCTCAATTCTGACTTTATATCTCTCAATTCTGACTTTATATCTCTCAATTCTGACTTTATATCTCACAATTCTGACTTTATATCTCGCAATTCTGACTTTATATCACTCAATTCTGACTTTATATCACTCAATTCTGACTTTATATCACTCAATTCTGACTTTATATCTCACAATTCTGACTTTATATCACTCAATTCTGACTTTATATCACTCAATTCTGACTTTATATCACTCAATTCTGACTTTATATCACTCAATTCTGACTTTATATCTCTCAATTCTGACTTTATATCACTCAATTCTGACTTTATATCACTCAATTCTGACTTTATATCACTCAATTCTGACTTTATATCACTCAATTCTGACTTTATATCTCTCAATTCTGACTTTATATCTCTCAATTCTGACTTTATATCACTCAATTCTGACTTTATATCACTCAATTCTGACTTTATATCACTCAATTCTGACTTTATATCACTCAATTCTGACTTTATATCTCTCAATTCTGACTTTATATCTCTCAATTCTGACTTTATATCACTCAATTCTGACTTTATATCACTCAATTCTGACTTTATATCACTCAATTCTGACTTTATATCACTCAATTCTGACTTTATATCACTCAATTCTGACTTTATATCACTCAATTCTGACTTTATATCTCTCAATTCTGACTTTATATCTCTCAATTCTGACTTTATATCACTCAATTCTGACTTTATATCACTCAATTCTGACTTTATATCTCTCAATTCTGACTTTATATCTCTCAATTCTGACTTTATATCTCTCAATTCTGACTTTATATCTCACAATTCTGACTTTATATCACTCAATTCTGACTTTATATCACTCAATTCTGACTTTATATCTCTCAATTCTGACTTTATATCTCACAATTCTGACTTTATATCACTCAATTCTGACTTTATATCTCACAATTCTGACTTTATATCTCGCAATTCTGACTTTATATCTCGCAATTCTGACTTTATATCTCTCAATTCTGACTTTATATCTCTCAATTCTGACTTTATATCACTCAATTCTGACTTTATATCACTCAATTCTGACTTTATATCTCTCAATTCTGACTTTATATCACTCAATTCTGACTTTATATCACTCAATTCTGACTTTATATCTCACAATTCTGACTTTATATCACTCAATTCTGACTTTATATCTCTCAATTCTGACTTTATATCACTCAATTCTGACTTTATATCACTCAATTCTGACTTTATATCTCACAATTCTGACTTTATATCACTCAATTCTGACTTTATATCTCTCAATTCTGACTTTATATCACTCAATTCTGACTTTATATCTCTCAATTCTGACTTTATATCACTCAATTCTGACTTTATATCACTCAATTCTGACTTTATATCTCACAATTCTGACTTTATATCTCGCAATTCTGACTTTATATCTCGCAATTCTGACTTTATATCTCGCAATTCTGACTTTATATCTCGCAATTCTGACTTTATATCACACAATTCTGACTTTATATCTCACAATTCTGACTTTATATCACTCAATTCTGACTTTATATCACTCAATTCTGACTTTATATCTCTCAATTCTGACTTTATATCTCACAATTCTGACTTTATATCTCTCAATTCTGACTTTATATCACTCAATTCTGACTTTATATCTCTCAATTCTGACTTTATATCACTCAATTCTGACTTTATATCTCAATTCTGACTTTATATCACACAATTCTGACTTTATATCACACAATTCTGACTTTATATCACACAATTCTGACTTTATATCTCACAATTCTGACTTTATAACACTCAATTCTGACTTTATATCACTCAATTCTGACTTTATATCTCACAATTCTGACTTTATATCTCTCAATTCTGACTTTATATCTCAATTCTGACTTTATATCACTCAATTCTGACTTTATATCTCACAATTCTGACTTTATATCACTCAATTCTGACTTTATATCACACAATTCTGACTTTATATCACACAATTCTGACTTTATATCTCACAATTCTGACTTTATATCACTCAATTCTGACTTTATAACACTCAATTCTGACTTTATATCACTCAATTCTGACTTTATATCACACAATTCTGACTTTATATCTCACAATTCTGACTTTATATCACTCAATTCTGACTTTATATCACACAATTCTGACTTTATATCACACAATTCTGACTTTATATCTCACAATTCTGACTTTATATCACTCAATTCTGACTTTATAACACTCAATTCTGACTTTATATCACTCAATTCTGACTTTATATCACTCAATTCTGACTTTATATCACTCAATTCTGACTTTATATCACTCAATTCTGACTTTATATCACACAATTCTGACTTTATATCTCACAATTCTGACTTTATAACACTCAATTCTGACTTTATAACACTCAATTCTGACTTTATATCACTCAATTCTGACTTTATATCTCACAATTCTGACTTTATATCACACAATTCTGACTTTATATCTCACAATTCTGACTTTATAACACTCAATTCTGACTTTATATCACTCAATTCTGACTTTATATCTCACAATTCTGACTTTATATCACACAATTCTGACTTTATATCACTCAATTCTGACTTTATATCACACAATTCTGACTTTATATCACTCAATTCTGACTTTATATCTCTCAATTCTGACTTTATATCTCAATTCTGACTTTATATCACTCAATTCTGACTTTATATCTCACAATTCTGACTTTATATCTCAATTCTGACTTTATATCACTCAATTCTGACTTTATATCTCACAATTCTGACTTTATATCTCAATTCTGACTTTATATCACTCAATTCTGACTTTATATCACACAATTCTGACTTTATATCACTCAATTCTGACTTTATATCTCTCAATTCTGACTTTATATCTCAATTCTGACTTTATATCACTCAATTCTGACTTTATATCTCACAATTCTGACTTTATATCACTCAATTCTGACTTTATATCACACAATTCTGACTTTATATCACTCAATTCTGACTTTATATCACTCAATTCTGACTTTATATCACTCAATTCTGACTTTATATCTCAATTCTGACTTTATATCACTCAATTCTGACTTTATATCTCACAATTCTGACTTTATATCACTCAATTCTGACTTTATATCACACAATTCTGACTTTATATCACACAATTCTGACTTTATAACACTCAATTCTGACTTTATATCTCTCAATTCTGACTTTATATCTCTCAATTCTGACTTTATATCACTCAATTCTGACTTTATATCACTCAATTCTGACTTTATATCACTCAATTCTGACTTTATATCTCTCAATTCTGACTTTATATCACTCAATTCTGACTTTATATCTCTCAATTCTGACTTTATATCACTCAATTCTGACTTTATATCACTCAATTCTGACTTTATATCACTCAATTCTGACTTTATATCTCTCAATTCTGACTTTATATCTCTCAATTCTGACTTTATATCACTCAATTCTGACTTTATATCACTCAATTCTGACTTTATATCTCTCAATTCTGACTTTATATCTCTCAATTCTGACTTTATATCACACAATTCTGACTTTATATCACTCAATTCTGACTTTATATCTCTCAATTCTGACTTTATATCACACAATTCTGACTTTATATCACTCAATTCTGACTTTATATCACACAATTCTGACTTTATATCTCACAATTCTGACTTTATATCACACAATTCTGACTTTATATCACTCAATTCTGACTTTATATCACACAATTCTGACTTTATATCTCACAATTCTGACTTTATAACACTCAATTCTGACTTTATAACACTCAATTCTGACTTTATATCACTCAATTCTGACTTTATATCTCTCAATTCTGACTTTATATCACTCAATTCTGACTTTATATCTCACAATTCTGACTTTATATCACTCAATTCTGACTTTATAACACTCAATTCTGACTTTATATCACTCAATTCTGACTTTATATCTCACAATTCTGACTTTATATCACTCAATTCTGACTTTATATCTCACAATTCTGACTTTATATCTCACAATTCTGACTTTATATCTCACAATTCTGACTTTATATCACTCAATTCTGACTTTATAACACTCAATTCTGACTTTATATCACTCAATTCTGACTTTATATCACACAATTCTGACTTTATATCTCACAATTCTGACTTTATAACACTCAATTCTGACTTTATAACACTCAATTCTGACTTTATATCACTCAATTCTGACTTTATATCTCACAATTCTGACTTTATATCACACAATTCTGACTTTATATCACTCAATTCTGACTTTATATCTCACAATTCTGACTTTATATCTCACAATTCTGACTTTATATCTCACAATTCTGACTTTATGTCACTCAATTCTGACTTTATATCTCACAATTCTGACTTTATATCTCACAATTCTGACTTTATATCTCTCAATTCTGACTTTATATCTCACAATTCTGACTTTATATCTCTCAATTCTGACTTTATATCACTCAATTCTGACTTTATATCACACAATTCTGACTTTATATCACACAATTCTGACTTTATATCACACAATTCTGACTTTATATCACTCAATTCTGACTTTATATCACACAATTCTGACTTTATATCTCACATGACCTGTTTAACTACGACTTTATAGGCTCTTCATCTGTCAGATTTCCTAACCTGCTGTTGTACTCGTCCAGCATGCGTTCGGCATCTTTCTGCTCTCTCTCTAGCTTGGCCCGGGCCGACAGCAGTTCTCGGATGCGCTGCCTGTTGACGCTGATCTGTTCGCTGAAGGCCTCCTCCAGTCCCGGCGCCTCCTCCATGCGCTGCAGAGTCTCCAGCTGTTTGCGGAACACAGCGTTGCGCTGCTCCAGCACGCGCGCCCGGTTGATGTAACGCGCGAAGCGGCTGTTCAGCTCCTGCAGGCTCTCCCAGCCCGGGACGGCTGCTCTCGAGGGCCCGCCGGCCGGAGCCGACTCCGTCTCTGGGCTGCTGGGCTCCTCGTAGTGATCGGAGCGCTCGTACTTCTCCTTGCGCACCTCATGCCGGTAGCTGGACTTGAACATATCGCGTGTTGTGATGTCACCTCCGCAATATTCAACTGAGTGCTTTACCCCTCAGCACCTTTAGTGTGTGAAAACTAGGGTGCTCACCCTCGGCTGTCTCATGCTAGACTAAACTCTGCCCGTCCGGGCCATGGGGACAAATAGCTAAAACACTTTTCATCCTGGTGCTTTACATGGTGTGCCCTATGGATTCTTCCAGTGGAGTCCCGTGTGCACAAGGCCAGCAAAACACCGTCATTGTCGAGGGCTTTGCCGTGTGGGAATGATCTTTTGAGTTCTGCTTTTGTTATCAGATCAGCAACTCAGTCTATGATCACAATGATACGCTTCCACAGCCCTCTGTTTGACAATGAAAAATTGCAGGGCCTGCTGTTTCAGGGCACACGAAACAACAAAACATTCGACTACAGTCTGACAATGGCGCACAAACAGCCGGTACTTTATTATGTGTCATGTCAATACATCCATTGGTGTAAGTGATGATAAACCTCATGAAATTGTTATTGCATGGAAATTAGACCCAGTAGCCTACAATCACACTTTATATTAGATGGCCTTACCTTTTACAGTGGGCTCAACAAATACTGGCACCATTGGTAAATATGAGCAAAACTGGTTTGTTTTGCAATTTCTCCTCTTAGTCTTTCATTCAAAATATATTTAAAGAAGGTTTCATTTTGCAGTATAGCTAAGCCACTTTTCGTTTATTCATATTTTTAGCTTATCATTTTGAGTGACAGATGTCGCATTAAATGTAGCCTATTTTTCTCTGTGAGATTTTTTACTGTATTGACATAAGACCAAAATAACAAGCAACATTTGTGAATAGCCAACATTTTATATTTGTTATCCCCAATCACGCTCTCTTTCTTTGGAGACAGAGAGAATTTAAAGTGATGAAAATCCTGTCATAATTTGCTCACCCTTAAGTTGTTCCAGACATGTACGAAATTCTTTATGTGGATTTTTTTTTTCCATACTATGGTGCCCCACAACTGTTTGGTTACACACATTCTTCAAAATATCTTCTTTTGTGTTCAGAAGAGAGAAACTCATACAGGTTTGGAATAACATGAGGGTGAGTAAATGATGACAGAATTTTCATTTTTGGGTGAACTGTCCCTTTAAATGTGATATTCTGGAAACGAGATCGGGTCGGGAAGAAACTCATTCTAAGCAGATAGCGGGTAAACAATTTTAAGCAGGAAAAGTAGTCCCGCACAGACCTCTATTCTGAAGGAACACGTTGCAGGTAAGGAGTAGCTGAGGTGTGGATATTTATGCCGCAGTTTATTAAGCATAAAAAACACGATAATCCATGATGAGGATGACAGTACAACAGTGGGAAAACAGCCCCAAAACAGCTTTGGCAAAACAAATACAATAATAGGCAAAGGAAGACTGACACAAGCCTACATATACACAGAGTAAACAAGAAACAGGTGAATATAATGAGTAACTACGGAAACACACTCAGAGAGCTATGCTACATCCAAACTCACCTACTTATACTGTGCCCTAAAAGTACTCTTTTTGTGAAGAAAAAGTAGATACTGTTGAGTGTGTGGCAGAAGTACACAACAGGGACGAACTAGCTTTACATTGTGCAGTCGCATATTTATGTGCATTCTGTCACCATAAACTGACCTGTCTATTATCCTGTCATCCTCATTTACATACTTCACATTTTATTTAATATAATTTACACTACCTACTGTACAGGAGAGAAAACAAGTAGCCCGTTTATCGGCCAGCTGTGGCTCTTTCATGCAGAGAACTCTTTTTGATGCATGTCTGTTCTGCTATTGTGCTGTTCGTATAAAAGTTTGCACTATTGTCGCGGATGAAATCTGTAACACAGATAATATCAAATAAATATTTTTCATCAGGTTAGATATTGATTATTAATAACTCAAACCCTTTCAGGGTGTCTCTATGTGACAATGTAACACTGAAACTGGAGTAATGTAAGTGCCCCTATTAAGCTATTTTTAAAGGCTTTTAATGTTGTTTTGGACTCTCCTACAACAGTTTTACATGCATCCCAGGTCAAAAACACTTTAATTTCCTCATAATATCCTCTGCAGCATCAGCTCTATTCTCTCAGTGTCTGAAACGCTTCCATCAAGGATTCAGCCTCTCTAAACCCCGCCTCTCTGAGAGCTGCTCTGCTCTGATTGGTCAGGAAGCAAACGCTCATTATCATATCTGAATCTCAGCTCTTGACACTAGGGATGGGTGATATGGACTTAAAAATGTATCACTATATTTTCTGGTATTTATTGCGATAACGATATCAATGACGTGAATGTAGTTGTTACAATCCACGCCTGTCCTGGACTCCATTTCCCATGATCCTCCCTGTCTCACACCTGAAATCACTCACTCCTCATCTCTCCCACTCTCCCTGGATTCCCTGCACCTGGTCATCGTCATTAGCACTCCCTTTATATTGATCTCACTTCCCTGCACTCCTTGTCCGTTCTTATGTGTTATGCCTATGTGTGTCGTGTTCTGTATCCCTTGGTAAATAAAAACCCATCTTTGTGGAAGCCCTGGATCTTCTCTTCCCTGCTGCACTACACACCGTAACAGTAGTAGCATTCCCCATGTTTTTGGCTACAAGTGAGAGCTGCACGCATTCTTGAGCGCCTCAGAAAAACAAACAATGATCTAAAGTAAAACGTACCTGTCATCAAATAGGCTCCTATAATACGTAAAAGAATTTTAAAAAACCCAGTAAAAATCCACACCAGCCTTTTCAGAAATGGAAAGGTTGCAGATATACTTCTCTTCTGTAAAAGTGCAGGTAATGTTTAAATAGTGCAGCTGTGCTGAAAAACATCACACAATACAAACAATAATAATTCAAATCAATGACAAGCTTGAAATGTAAACACGGATTCTGTATTTATTCATATTCTCATGGTGCAAACAGTGGAAAAAATAGCACAAACAGCAAAGGTAATAATCCCAACCATGTCTTCAGATTACAAAAAAGTTGCAAATAATGATTTAATGATAGAATTTAAGTAATTTGAACTAAAACATGGTAATCATGTGCGAATGAAAACGTATGAATGCATATTTGTCATTTTAACTGAACTCAGGACTGGTGGTGAAGCTTAAGACATGGCTGGTCATTCAGTGTTTCTGTAAAAAAAAACTAAACATAATACTGATAAGATAATCACGTTGTCAGCGTTCGCTCGAACGGATTTGCTGAAATCGACACAGGGACAGTAATAGGTGAGCACCAGCCAATGAGATTGCCGTTTGAGCATTAGTTTCTTCTTGTTCATAAAGGCTGAATAATTCCAAATGAACCCCATTATTTTACAGGAAAATACAACAAAGAATATGGTTTACATGTAGCATGTCAATGCGTGGTATAAGACTCTCTCGCTCTCTCTTTGAGTGTGTGTGAAACACGGAGCGCTCTCAGTCGCGTGCTCACACTAGTGTTTACTGTGCATCAAATACACTCTGCATTCATTGAGATGAACTGAAATAGCACGCTTTACGGATCGCTTGACAAAGCGCGAATCTCTCAAGCGCTCAGCGAGTGAAAATATATCTGTGTGTACAGGTTCAGATTGTAGAGGTAGCTCCTCTTTTAGCGATAAACAAAAGCTTCCGCCATAGTTGGTTTCGCTCTGCACGTGAGATGCGAATGGGTCGGGTCATCAACTAGGCTTTATCGTTATTATCGCAGGAAGACAAATTCTTATCATGGGGAGAATTTTTACCGGTATATCGCAAACGATACGATATCGCCCATCCCTAATTGACACACAGTGATACGAACAGTAACGATGGCGTGGGTTTTACCGTATCAACCTCAGCAGAAAACAGCGTCTTCTCCACATGAACAACACCAACCAAACTCTTCCAGTCTCAGATACAACTACAGTGTGTGAGGGCGGGGCAAAGAGACGCTGTTCAGCCAATCAAGACCAGAGGCGGGTGTTATGCAAATTAGTTACAACTACAGTGAGTGAGGGCGGGGCAAAGAGACGCTGTTCAGCCAATCAAGACCAGAGACATGGGTTATGCAAATTAGTTACAACTACAGTGTGTGAGGGCGGAGCAAAGAGACGCTGTTCAGCCAATCAAGACCAGAGGCGGGTGTTATGCAAATTTGTTACAACTACAGTGTGTGAAGGCGGGGCAAAGAGACGCTGTTCAGCCAATCAAGACCAGAGGTGGGCATTATGCAAATTAGTTACAACTACAGTGTGTGAGGGCGGGGCAAAGAGACGCTGTTCAGCCAATCAAGACCAGAGGTGGGCATTATGCAAATTTGTTACAACTACAGTGTGTGAAGGCGGGGCAAAGAGACGCTGTTCAGCCAATCAAGACCAGAGGTGGGCATTATGCAAATTAGTTACAACTACAGTGAGTGAGGGCGGGGCAAAGAGACGCTGTTCAGCCAATCAAGACCAGAGGTGGGCATTATGCAAATTTGTTACAACTACAGTGAGTGAGGGCGGGGCAAAGAGACGCTGTTCAGCCAATCAAGACCAGAGGTGGGCATTATGCAAATTAGTTACAACTACAGTGTGTGAGGGGTGGGGCAAAGAGACGCTGTTCAGCCAATCAAGACCAGTGGGGGGCGTTATGCAAATGAGTTACAACTACAGTGTGTGAGGGCGGGGGAAAAAAGACGCTGTCCAGGCAATCAAGACCAGAGGCGGACATTATGCAAATTAGTTACAACTACAGTGTTTAAGGGCGGGGCAAAGAGATGCTGTTCAGCCAATTAAGACCAGAGGCGGGCGTTATGCAAATTAGTTACAAATATCCCAAAAAGGGATAATATAGGCAGTTTACAATACATTAAAATAGTTTGATTGATTAAATAAATGCAGACTTGGTGGGCATAAGAGTTCTTTCAAAAACATAAAAAAACATAATTATTCCAAACTTTTGACCACTAGTGTAGGTGTTTCATAACAGTTTCTTGTTCCCCACTAAAAATTTGAGTCCACTTTCGTTAGAAGGCATTGTGAGCTAATCGTCTGGTAACTGCGATCTGTCAGGCGCACCGGGGCTCAGTGGCCCCGCTCAGGTGAAGGTGAGTCATCCACATCAGGGCTTTGGGGGTCTCTGCCATGCTCCGACTGGAGATGGAGCTACTCTCTGTCATAATGGATTATTATCACACGAAGCATCCTCAAGTGATTGCTCAAAGCATACGCTGGCAGAGCTCCGCTCTCCTTTACTTTACAGACTGCTTTCTAAATGAACATGCTCTCCTTTGACATTGTGAGAGACGTGACTGGCTAGAAGCAAATGCGAGGATGATGTATGAGTGTGTCGAATGAAGAACAGAGCTGTGTACATTCTCTTCCCTGTACAAACTGTGCGTTGTGTGTGTGTGTGTGTGTGTGTGGCTATTGAATCTTCACTGGGAGATCAATGGGGTTTTTGTCATTTGGGATTGATATTGCACAATGCGGAATATTCTTGTGTCTGCTGCGTTTAGCTTACACAGTGATATGCAGAACTGTGCAGAACCATGACAGCTGAACAGGCAGCATTTTTCAAAGAGTGAATAAACACATTCAGAGCATTCCCACAGAGCAACAACACATATAGCTCTTTAATGCTTAGGCTCTGGTCTGATAACACCCTAAATAAATGATGATCATTCTCTGTGCACTTAATGGATATATTGCAGATGATTTACTATGAATAATTGCACATATAGCCATATTTCAAGGTGGCTTTTGTATGGTTATGCTGCCTTCAAAGTTATCTTCTTTTGGCTAAATCCCATAATGAAGTGTAATATGTTTAGTGTAAATATTTAAGATGAGGGCTGAAACAAGAAAAATTAAACTTCAGATTTATTGGCATCATTCTCTGCATATTAGAGTATTGCACCTTTATCCTAGCAACATCACTACCCAACACAAACCAGCAAACCCAACGGTCGGTTTACAGTTTACTGTCTTTTAACTACTGTTAAGATTTACTAAAGACACGCAGTGAGAAATTAGCGCTGAAAAGGTGTGGACAGGATTATTTTAGCGGCTGATCTTATTGCATATGCATTTGTAGGAGCTTCCCTTTCAGACGCAGTGTTTATGGGAGGGGAGTATTTAAATGAATCATGCGAGGTGATTTACTAAGGTTTGCACCGTTATTTACCGCCCAAAAAAAGCATGCTAATCAGCGCTGCTCTTGGTAGATTGTGTTGGTCATTATGGAAATGATCCGGATGTGTCTGTGTTCTTTAATTTGTGCGCTGTTAGTAGATCACGCACTAAACTTTTCTCTCCCAGCGGCGCTCTCACACTAATTTGCCCTGTTTAGTAAATCTGTATGGGATTAAATTCCCACCAAATGTATTGCAGTCACGGATCAAAAAATAATAAGCGTGATTTCAAAATGTAAAAATATACTGCACAAAATGAACAAAATAATGCAAAATGATCAGAATAGCAAAAGTGGTCACTGATCAAATTATTATAAGTGTGAATCAAAAAGTTAAAAGTGCATTTAAAAAATAACGAGCATGAATCAATACTTTAAACACATTAAAAATAATAGTGCACAAAACTTTTCCTTGGTTTTATTACTCTGTATTTTGTGCTCTCTTAAATTTTTTTTTTTTTTTGTACATTTGTGCTGTTTTTCCTCTTTGCTCTTCTTAGCATGTTCTGTGCTTGCTTTTCCAAATCTTGCAGTTTGAGTTTCATGTAAATTAGGGTGGGCTTAAGCATCCCCATTGGTCCACTAGTTCTAGATTTACAGTTTCTCCTCTAGCCAATCAATCGAAGAGGGGAGTTGACGCCACTCCAATGCTACTCATGGCTACTGATGCTCACAGTTTAAAGATAACAGTTTAAAGCCACCTCATACATTTATAAGATTTTTAAACAAAATTAACCACTTTTATGATTTATTTTCACACAAAATCTGTTGCTCCATCAATGTTCAATACAAACATATACACTATATTGCCAAAAGTATTGGGACGCCCCTCCAAATCCCTGAGTTCAGGTGTTCAATCCCTTCATGGCCACAGGTGTATAAATCAAGCACTAGGCATGCAGACGCTTCTACAAACATTTGTGAAAGAATGGGTCTCTCTCAGGAGCTCAGTGAACTCAAGCGTGGTACCGTGATAGGTTGCCACCTGTGCAATAAGTCCATTCCTGACATTTCCTCACTACTAAATATTCCACGCTCAACTGTTAGTGGTATTAAGTGCAATGCAAAGCGTGGGATGCAGTGGGGTAAAGCACGCCGCCACTGGACTCTAGAGCAGTGAGACGTGTTCTCTGGAGTGACCAATCACGCTTCTCTGTCTGCCAATCCCATGGACGAGTCTGGGTTTGGCGGCTGCAATCATACACTATGGGAGTAGTAAAAAAGCACATTATTTCTTAAGGTGTGCCTTTATCCCCGTTGTACCCTATACTACTGGCAAACAAGGGAACTGAGCTAGATACAGGTGAAGGCAATGAGTGACTAATCACTAACTAAGGATAACTAAACTAACTAAACAGAGGAGAGAAACAGGAACCAAAGGAAACAGAACAGAATGTCAAAATAAGAGTCTATAGAAACTAACATAATCCTGACAGCAGTTGCTGATGTAGCAATGCAGTTCAATACGCTTTTGAACAGAGTCTCAAAGTCTTCATTTTGCCACAATGACAGCAATCAGACAAATATCTGCCTTTCCACAATATTAATTTGCATCTGCAGTTTTCATTTCTGAAATGACTTTCACCATTGATAAATCCCTTTTTTGGTGCAATTTAATCCATTTGTTTTCACACTACCCTATATTTTGCACGCTTCAAATGACATCTTACATTAAGAGAAATATGACACATTGAGGCTTCATGTCCTGCTTAATCTAGGAACTGCTTAACTAGGAAAATGACAACTCTCACGAAATGAAATGAATGATTTCCGTTCGATTTGTCTCTGTATGTGCAAATGCCCCTATACTACAGGTTTTCTAGCATTAATCATGGGACAAATTAGAGTCAGGCATTGATAAATGAATGAATATTATGGGTTCAATACAAGTTAAGCTCAATCAGCACATGTGGCATAATGCTGGTTACCACAAAAAAAAAAACTGGAGTGAGGCATTTACAGTGGAACTGAATGGGACCGATTTTACAACTGTGTTTGACCAAAGCCCAACACTTTACAGCTAAAATAATACACAGCTTTTAACAACATTAATGTACAGTAAGGGTTTTTCCACGAGTGAGAAAGTTTCCATGAGTGGAATTATAAGCGAAAAACCTTCAACTTTGTTAAAAACTCAACACAAGAATAATTGCGGGGACAGATCTACTGCTCAGTCCTCCTCCTTTTTAAGTAAAAAACACTAATAACTATGATAAGCAGAACATCACACCTCAGAGACGGCTTGCGCTTGTGTTTGATCGCTACCTGAAAAAAACTCACTTTGTCAGCTTTGTGCACTTTGCAAACTTTTTGTTTGCTTTCAAAAGAATAAAGCATATATTCTGTTCCCAATTGGCCTGATTTAACCTGGCTTAAAATATTCAAAGATGTGAACAACTATAAACCGTTTCTAATGGGTTACTCCAGCAACGACTGCAACCCTTTTCTGCGTCTTTCATTCTGGGTTATCGTTTTCTCCGTGTAGCTCACGTCGGCCTCTGAAGGGACTTGATCTGTGATCTGACCCTGTAAGCGTAATGCCTGCTGACATTCTAGCACTCACCCACTGGGTTACAGCGCAGCCATTTAGGTCACGCCGTCTACCTCAGTCCTCAAGACAGCAGATATAAACCACAATCTGCACGGCTTTCCACATGGGGCAAAGTGATAAGAAGATTCGGTAACACTTTAGAATACTGTTCCGTCATTACGGAATAACTACACAGGAACAAATGAGTAACACACTATTAACATTCTACTAACTACTATTAACTAACAAGAAACTCCAAGTATTGGTAAGGTTTTGAGTAGTAATCGCTTCTGAAAGTCTGGAGTCATTACTGGTGGGTTACCATAATCTTCACTTTAGACTACTGGGCAACACTTCATTTTACAAGTTACATGTAGTTATTGTAGTAATAACTATAAACTATGCATAATTACATGAAACTAACCCTCAAGCAAACCTCAAGTAAGTAAGTACATGTAGTTAATTAGGGGCCAAGCACCTTTTGTATCCGTTGCCATTCCTATTATTATTATTATTAATCTTCTTCTTCTTCTGTGCTTGAGTCTGTGGTAGCCCATAGAAGCATATGATAAAAAGTTATGAAATTTGGCACACAGATAGAGGACAGTCAGAACTGTCACCACAGCAATTTTGGAGTCTCTAACTCAATCCGTCTAGCGCCACCAACTGTCCCAAGTGTAATTTACATTTGTGCTAATAACTTTTAAACTGTAAGGGCTAGAAACAAATCCCCCCCCCCCCCTCTTATTCCTTGTCTAAAGACGATTCAATTACACATCATTATCCGTCATGAAAATGTTGCCGCCATTTAGAATTTTCCAAAAAGAATACTTTTTTCAAAGTCCTATTTTCACAACAACTGAACCAGATCAGCTTCAGACCATGCTGACAAAAAGTTATGGACAAACTGTTCATGAATAACATAAGTGAACATCAGGCTATATCTCTGCAATGCTTTAGTGTATTCTGACCAAACTTGGGCTGCGTCCGAAACCTGCAAAAGGCTGCCTTCGGAGGACACATTTCAGGGCAGGAAGGCATCAAGGCACGTCCGAATCTAATATTAGCTTCACTTCCTGTCTCCTGAGATACCTTCATCTGATTGATTTTTGAAGGCAGCATTTATGTATCCTTCGCTGCCTTTGATATTCCACAATCCTGTGCGTCCCATTCTGTGACAGTTGAGCTGGGGGAAAAAGATGGCGTCCGAAAGTTGCGTTTGCTGGTCAGTTTGTGTGTAAATGTAAGTTTTTTACCAACATTTTCCACTTCTGATGTAATTTCTAGTGAGAAATTACTAATGTAGTAGTTAAATATTGCTGTAGATCATTAAACTGTTACACTGCCTAAGAAGTCTGTCCGAAATCAGTTTCGTGAGGTGCCTTCATGCACAAACGCTGCCCTACAAGCCATTGTCTGATAAGGCAGCGAGGCAACGAGTCAGCTGCCTAGGTTTTCGGACGCAGCCTTGGTGTGTGTTATGACAACCATGACTTGAGGTTACTTGCACAGTTTCAACGCAGTGCCATCTAGTGGTCAGGAGATATGAAAATTTTTATATTTCATATGGAAATATGAAAGAAAAAAAATGCTCATAACTTCTGAACGGTTGGGCACAAAATCACAAAACCAGTCTTTTCAGATTTGGTGCAGCATGCCCAGTCGAACAGTACCCAATTTTCCCATATCGGCAATTTTTTTTTAAATTTGTCGTAAAATGCTTTATTTTATGAACGCATTGGCGTATTGTTACGAAACTCTGTATGTCTTCGGCACATGCCCTGAAGGTACTCAAAAAGTTTCGGGGCAGTGCCATTTTTATCAAACATATTTCTATCAGAAAGACATGTCTTGATAGAGTCTCAATGATAGAATCCCATCGAGCCGTCAGACGTGAGCCTGACCCCCCACGGCGGCATGGGGCGAGACTGCTGGCAGTTGCCATGACAGCTCAATGAACGCAGCTAAATGTAGGCCATCATGAACTTTTAAAGCTAAAGCAGCACTGTGATAGGCTAAAATCACATGAATGACTAAAGAACTACGAGCCTCCCTGCCAGAAACACCACTTATGCTCTATTATAATGTTATCAAGCAAGATGGAATGTCTTAGTGAGACACAAACCAACTAAAAAACAATGGAACACATGGAATATTTCCGGTTCATTTCAAGTTAAGATCAATCGGCAGCGTTTGTGGCACAGCATGTCACTACAACAAAATAATTTAGACTAGACTAGGTATAGCGAGAAACTTACAATGGAAGAAAATGGCACCAATTTTTGAGCAATTTCAATGGTGAGCTGTAAAGTTTGGCAGTGGCAGTTTTAGGCATTATGTTTTCATGGCAACAATGTTGCAAAATTTAACTTTCTTTGGAACTGTAACTCAGATTTTTGCCTTTATAAAAGAATAGGAACAAGTTGTAATTCATTTTTGTGGTAATCAACATTATTGTACTGTTGAATGAGCTTACTTGCACTGATTTTGCATGAAAAGCATGCAGGGACATGGCAAAAAAAAATCTAGCCAAAATATTAATATTATTTAAAAAGCACTGTAAAGTTGAGCTAGTCGCATTTAATATAAATTAAAACTATAATACATTTCCATTAAATTGCAATTAACATGCAGTCAAGTAGCCCAATGCCATATTCTGCCATATTATTTCTGTAATAAACACTTTTTCACAAGGATTCCCTTAAGGATCTTAACCAAATCTACTGTCTTCTTTAACTTAAGCATTCCTCACGATTCTTATAATGAATGCACCATTGAATCAGGAAATACCCTGAGCACATTAGCATATGCATATCACTTTAAGAACTTGGCATAACTAGGGGCATCACCTCACGAACTAGATTTCTGCATGCAAAATATCCTCAGCTTGTCTGTCCTAACAAAGCATTTTTGCGTGCATTTATTTTGCAACGAGTAAGATGAAAATATTGTCTGACTGATGGAAATATTGTTTATCCTGCTGGATATGGCTTTTTATTAAATCAGATGCTTGTGTAACAAAAACTCAATGAAAATATATCAATAGAATTTGTCTAAAAAATGTCGCTAACAACAGAGAGTCGATGCAATTCCAGAAACAGCAGTTTTCTGCTTTTCTAACAGTGTAAATGCGATTAATGAAAGAATGATGTGGTGGTGATATTCTCAGATCAATTCCTCATTACCTGGAAAACAGCCTCAGTCCCTCTGGTCATTAGACAGTCCTGCTAGTTTTAACATTTAATCTACGCAGCGGGTGAGCTGATGGAGCGACTGATGCTTCACACATGATGCTGTTGTTTAAGTTCAGCTGTTAAGTTGAATGTAAGAGAAGAACCGTGACACAAGCCATTGTTTGTCAGTTTAATGTCAGCTGAAGTTGCTCTGACTATTTCGTTAATCACTTTCACAAGAACTGAATGGTTAGTCACAGCCTTTATTCAAACATTTAAATGCATTAGAAAAAATGTAATTAGACAAGTAACATGGTTCCCTAAAGAGCCCCTAAAGCACGCTAACAATGCAGTTTAGTACGTGAGGATGCCAAGGAATAATTCTGAGTGTAAAAGTAGGCTACGTCAAATAATTTTTACAATAAGTTAGGCTCCATTGTGTAACAAGCAATTAAAATACACATTTATTATTCACAATATGGAAAGAGGAAATAAAACATAGTTCGTTGAGAGCATGACTCAAACATGCCATTAATGGGCTTATTCAAGTCCTCTTTTATTTTTTGAGTTCTTTTTATCCATTCCGCATCTCCCACATGTGTGTGTTTTAGCAAGGCGGTCTGTGTTGCAAGTTGGTGAATGAAGATACTTAAGGTTACGTGTCACTACTGCTTTATTAATTTATCCAACAGCTGAATACCAGTTACAAAAGACACTGTAACAGTATGTCACAGGCAATTTTAGTTGCATTTTTCATCAATTCATTTCTTAAATTATCCCTTGACTATATTCTGGACCGCCATCTAGTGGCGATTTTTTTTTGGCCCGATGCCAAACATACCTGCCGACCTATGCCCTAAAGGGACAAAATGAGACGGGATGAAAAATGGGTAACACTTTATTTTACAGTGTCCTTGTTACATATGTTACATGTACTTACCATAGTAGTAACATTAAATTATGCATAATTACATGCAACTAACCCTAAATCAAAACCCTAATCCTACCCTAACCTTATTGTAAGTACATGTAGATAATTAATATTATTCAGTACTTAATTGTATGATTACACTGTAACAATGACACCTTAAAATAAAGTGTAAAGCTTTTGCGTTCCCCTGAGAAACTTTGCATTAGCTCGCAAAACTTTTGAGTTCTTTGCAAGCAAACGCAATTTTTTTCTCACCTGTGCTGGGCTTGCTTTTTTGTTTTTAATAACAAAAAGTCCTATTTTTGGCAAATGCAAAGGCTTTTTCTCACCAAAAGTAAAATGAATAAGCCTCAGACTGAAGGAAATGCAAATTCACGCCTGTACAGTAGAGGACGCACACAACTGGTTTCTCTCAACATACACTGGTTACACTGGTATTCAGGGACAGGCATTACCATTTTGTCTATTTAAATGGGTAAAAAATATGGAGTGCCACAAAGATAACATCAGTAAATTATGGAGTGCCACAAGGCTCTGTGTTAGGCCCTCTGTTATTCTCTAATTACACTATATTGCCAAAATGTTGGGACGTCTGCCTTTACATGCACATGAACTTTAATGACATCCCATTCTTAATCCGTAGGGTTTAATATGGAGTTGGCCCACCCTTTGCAGCTATAACAGCTTCAACTCTTCTGGGAAAGCTTTCCATAAGGTTTAGGAGTGTGTTTATAGGAATTTTTGATCATTCTTCTAGAAGCACGTTTGTGAGGTCAGGCACTGATGTTGGACGGGAAGGCCTGGCTCGCAGTCTTCGCTCTAGTTCATCCCAAAGGTGTTCTATTGGGATGAGGTCAGGACTCGTCAGGCCAGTCAAATTCCTCCACACCAAACTCGCTCATCCATGTCTTTATGGACCGACGTGTTGGGACAGGAAGGGGCCATCCCCAAACTGTTCCCACAAAGTTGGGAGCATGAAATTGTCCAAAATGTCTTGGTATGCTGAAGCATTAAGAGTTCCTTTCACTGGAACTAAGGGGCCAAGCCCAACACCTGAAAAACAACCCCACCCCATAATCCCCCCTCCACCAAACTTTACACTTGGCACAATGCAGTCAGGCAAGTCCCGTTCTCCTGGCAACCGCCAAACCCAAACTCGTCCATGGGATTGCCAGACAGAGAAGCGTGATTGGTCACTCCAGAGAACACGTCTCACTGCTCTAGAGTCCAGTGGCGGCGTGCTTTACCCCACTGCATCCCACACTTTGCATTGCACTTAGTGATGTAAGGCTTGGATGAGCTGCTCGGCCATGGAAACCCATTCCATGAAGCTCTCTACATACTGTTCTTGAGCTCATCTGAAGGCCACAGAAGTTTGGAGGTCTGTAGCTATTGACTCTGCAGAAAGTTGGCGTCTTCTGTGCACTGTGACCCTCAGCATGCGCTGACCCCGCTCTGTGATTTTACGTGGCCTACCACTTCGTGTCTGAGTTGCTGTTGTTCCCAATTGCTTCCACTTTGTTATAATCCCACTAACAGTTGAGCGTGGAATATTTAGTAGTGAGGAAATTTCAGGAATGGATTTATTGCATAGGTGGCAACCTATCACGGTACCACTCTTGGGTTCACTGAGCTCCTGAGAGAGACCCATTCTTTCACAAATGTTTGTAGAAGCGTCTGCATGCCTAGTGCTTGATTTATACACCTGTGACCATGAAGGGATTGAACACCTGAACTCAGGGATTTGGAGGGGCGTCCCAGTACTTTTGGCAATATAGTGTAGATGCTGCCACTTGGTAATATTATAATACATAAATACCCTATACTCAGTTATATATTTCAGCATGACCAGATGAAATGTCTATATTATCCAAGTTGACATAGTGTGTTAAAGATATAAAATATTGGATGACCTGTAATTTTTTTCTATTAAATTCAGATAAGACTGAGGTATTACTTATTGGACCAAAAACCTGTACACAGAATCTCTTATTAATTTGCACTTAGAAGGATGTACTGTTACTTCATCCTCAACAGTTAAAGACCTGAGTGTTAATGTTATGGTATTTATTATATTAGACAGCAACTTGTCTTTCGAAAACCATATTTCATATGTTACAAAAACAGCCTTCTTCCACCTCAGAAACACCGCTAAGCTACGGAACAAGTTTTCTGTTTCTGATGCAGAAAAGTTAGTTCATGCATTCATGACCTCTAGTTTTACTGTTATGCATTACTAGCTGGCTGTCCTGCATCGTCAATAAACAAGCTACAATTAGTCCAAATGCAGCTGCTAGAGTTCTTACCTTTCAGTATTAGATTTGCTCCATCCGTATCTGTTTTTAAATCTAGGCTAAAAACGTACCTTTTTGAACTAGCATTTGGTCAGTGATGAAATGTATTGCTTTGTGTTTTTATTTTATACTTGGAAAGTTGTGCATTTTTGTTTGTATTTGTCTCTTGCATTGATGTAAAGCACACTGGTCAACTGGTGTTTAGTTGTGCTATAGAAATAAAATTGACATTACCAGGTCAAGAAAATATGATCATATAACACCAATTTTAACATCTCTACACTGGTTACCTATTACGTTCCTTATCAATTATAAAGTATTGCTCCTGACCTATAAGGCCCTAAACGGTTCAGCTCCTGTGTAAGTCACCTCTGAAAACAGATCACTCTAAAGTGTAATGTAGACACATTCATTTCTGTAAAGCTGTTTTATTATTATATTTATTGTGAAAAGCGCTATACAAATAAATGTAAATTGAATTGAATTGAATTGAATTGAACATAGGGGCAGGAGAGCTGTCAGTCAATGGGAAAACAAAGTAAGTTGTGATGTAACCTTTCTTTACTAGTTACTTGGAAAAGTAATCTGATTACATAACTCACGTTACTTGTAATATATTATCCTCAAACCATGCTGCTGCTTAAAAAAACTAATTTCAAAATGCATTATGAATAAAAATGCAGTAAATAAAAATCTGAGAACGAACAAACAAATAAATAAAAAAAACAAACAAAATAAATATATATGCCTAAATAAATAAAATCTACTATATATACACTCACCTAAAGGATTATTAGGAACACCCTACTAATACTGTGTTTGACCCCCTTTCGCCTTCAGAACTGCCTTAATTCTACGTGGCATTGATTCAACAAGGTGCTGGAAGCATTCTTTAGAAATGTTGGCCCATATTGATAGGATAGCATCTTGCAGTTGATGGAGATTTGTGGGATGCACATCCAGGGCACGAAGCTCCCGTTCCACCACATCCCAAAGATGCTCTATTGGGTTGAGATCTGGTGACTGTGGGGGCCATTTTAGTACAGTGAACTCATTGTCATGTTCAAGAAACCAATTTGAAATGATTGGAGCTTTGTGACATGGTGCATTATCCTGCTGGAAGTAGCCATCAGAGGATGGGTACATGGTGGTCATAAAGGGATGGACATGGTCAGAAACAATGCTCAGGTAGGCCGTGGCATTTAAACGATGCCCAATTGGCACTAAGGGGCCTAAAGTGTGCCAAGAAAACATCCCCCACACCATTACACCACCACCACCAGCCTGCACAGTGGTAACAAGGCATGATGGATCCATGTTTTCATTCTGTTTACGCCAAATTCTGACTCTACCATCTGAACGTCTCAACAGAAATCGAGACTCATCAGACCAGGCAACATTTTTCCAGTCTTCAACTGTCCAATTTTGGTGAGCTCGTGCAAATTGTAGCCTCTTTTTCCTATTTGTAGTGGAGATGAGTGGTACCCGGTGGGGTCTTCTGCTGTTGTAGCCCATCCGCCTCAAGGTTGTGCGTGTTGTGGCTTCACAAATGCTTTGCTGCATACCTCGGTTGTAACGAGTGGTTATTTCAGTCAAAGTTGCTCTTCTATCAGCTTGAATCAGTCGGCCCATTCTCCTCTGACCTCTAGCATCAACAAGGCATTTTCGCCCACAGGACTGCCGCATACTGGATGTTTTTCCCTTTTCACACCATTCTTTGTAAACTCTAGAAATGGTTGTGCGTGAAAATCCCAGTAACTGAGCAGATTGTGAAATACTCAGACCGGCCCGTCCGGCACCAACAACCATGCCACGCTCAAAATTGCTTAAATCACCTTTCTTTCCCATTCTGACATTCAGTTTGGAGTTCAGGAGATTGTCTTGACCAGGACCACACCCCTAAATGCATTGAAGCAACTGCCATGTGATTGGTTGATTAGATAATTGCATTAATGAGAAATTGAACAGGTGTTCCTAATAATCCTTTAGGTGAGTGTATATTTAATATATGAATTCAGTCAGGTAAATTTTTAAACTTTTTGCGCTTTATATATAATGTTATAATATAAGCCCAACTGAGACTTTTAATTCAAGGACTGTATTCAATTTATAATTTGTAGAGACTTTCTCAAAACAGCGCGTCACACCCGCACAGTCAACAGGTGGGTGGAATCCGTGCTTGAGGACTGAAGACGTCAATGATCAGACTTGCACATTTGCCACAAGAGGGAGAGAGAAGATGCTCATCTGTGAAGGGCTCGAGCGGAGCTGCACACATGAGCGCGCGCGCTACACAGATGCGGCAGGAAACATCACGCGCGAGCGACAATGACACGCGTCTCTCAACTCTTACAAGTCGGTAAGTTTATGCAAAACATGAGAGGAGAAAACTTCGTCGTTTCGCACTGGGTCATATTCACACTAAACATATAAAACATGAGGTGACAGCACAAAAAATGTCGGATAAAGTGGTAGATATTTACAAAACGTTTGAAATATTGATGTCTATTATTGTTATTCTACTTTATGCACTGATTACAGCCTTGTGCTAATGAAATTAAGCAAACGGCCAGAAGACAGAATTATTGATTTTTCATTCCAAGGAAACAAACAATAATTGTAAGCACAGTTACATTGCATGGTTATTATAAAGCTCATGGTGCCGACATGATGAAATAATCCAGTTCCATATACAATGTATATTGCATTATTTATATACTATGAGGTTATAATGTATTATGACTGGGATTACAATTATTTATGAAAATGTATAAAGCTTTGCATTATGTATCATAAGTAAATGAATACCCGTTTAATGCATATTTAATAGAAGCAGAATCTTATTTAAATAGAATAAGCTATTACATGTTGTGGTGGCTCCAGGAAGGCAAAATGTTTAATAATGTTAAATGATTTAAGTAAAATCATTTCTACTTTGAAATAAGCATCATACTTTAATAATCAAACCTTGAATGTATAATTGCACTTCAAACCGTTTGAACAACAAATGAGATATTTAAGTAACACTTTACTTAAAGCCTTTATGCATTATAAAGGTATTTATAATGTACATTGTAATGCAATTATATCATTTCATAAATAAGTTAAAATGCATTATAATATTTGCACATTATTTGTTACCTCTGAAATCGGTTGTGTGTCGTGTTTTAATGTATTATACTTCATAAAGATGTAACAATGTATTGTAATTGTAATATTATAACTGTTTACAATTATTCATGAGACCATACAATGCAATATACAGTACATTACAAGGCATACAAATACTTTATAATGCATTATGCATAAAGGTTTAAGTAGTTTTCATAATTGCATATTTTGCAATCTAAATGCTTTTGCTTTGCAAAGATGCATCAAATTCTTACAGCCTCAGAGAACTGGATGCTTTTCTGTAGCATACATTCATGTTTCTCTCATAGTAAACGTTTTCACATTCGTCCACTCTTTTCATCTTTTTGCTGTGAATTGTACAGACACTCTGAAAACTCTGCATGACTTTTCTTTCTTCGAACACAAAAGGCGATATTTTGAATAATACTCTGGTTGCTCTTTTCCATGCAATTATAGTGAAAGTGAAATTAAGCTTTAAAGTTTCTTAAAAGATGTATTGCAAGTCTTTTGAAATTGAGCTTATTTGTGTACACTCACATCATCAACAAAACTTGTGTTTTTGTAAAATTTTCTGCCGTCTCTGTGAACTTCTTTCTGAAATGCGTCACAAAAATGTAAACCGAAACTCAGCGAATACTTGCCACACAGACATGAGATATATCTTTAGAAAGCTTGAAGTGTCTACTTTTAAACTCAGATAGAGGTGATATTGTTTACCACAGTATATTCCAATTTTAATTAAATAACATCAGTGTTTGGGCGCGCCAGCAACGCGTGGCGCTAGCAACGCCAAGGTCATGGGTTCGATTCCCAGGGAAAGCAAGAACTGACAAAAATGTAAAATATGTACCTTGAATGCAATGTAAGTCGCTTTGGATAAAAGCGTCTGCCCAAATGCATAAATGTAAATGTATTGACCATGCATATGTTTTGTTTTTCATGTGCGACTGAAAATTAAATCTGAAACATTTCAAAAAGACAAGAACAAGCCTGGATCATGACCACTGACTGCTAGAAAAACTTCACGACACGAGAAACCCGACTGAAATTACAAGAGCTCTCTCGTTTTCCTGCCATGGAGGACGCAAACATCTCTCACGTGGCAGCCGTGTACGTGAACCCTCACAGTCAGGTGCCCGTTCTTGACGTCCATGACACTTACACGGACTTCTACGACATGGACTATGGCGTTCCTGCAGACGAGATGCCCGACACCACGCAGGGACTGGCCTACTTCGTGGCCACCATCGTCATCGGAGCGGTCCTTGTCTGTATTATGTTGGTGTGTGGCTTCGGCAACTTCCTGTTCATCGCCACTCTGGCCCGATACAAAAAACTCAGGAACCTCACCAACCTGCTGATCGCTAACCTGGCCATCTCCGACTTCATCGTGGCTGTGGTTTGCTGTCCTTTCTTAGTGGATTACTACGTGGTCAAACAGCTCTCGTGGGACCATGGGAAAGTGCTGTGTGCCTCCGTCAACTACCTCAGGACTGTGTCTCTGTATGTGTCCACCAATGCCTTACTGGCCATCGCTGTTGACAGGTTGGTGTGATTTAGATATTGTATCGTCCCTCACTCCCGCCGCAGTACGTCAAGCTCCGGGGCCGCATATTTAGTGGGTGAAATATTCTTGAGATTCATGCATCATGCACTGAGACAAAAAAAAAAAACACTTCAAATACTGCTCATATAGAAAACTGTGAGAAAAGATGTCATACGCTGCAACAAAAGCATTCCAGTTATTCAGTAGGATTTAATAATCTGCCATGCATTATCCTGTATTGAGAACAAAGCAAGTGGAAACCTGTTCACTATCGTATAAAGGCAATATGGGTCCAGTGTAAAAGAAGTTAAAGCATGAGAGAATGATGCATTATTTACAGTATAGCAATAATCACTATAAACAATACTTCTGGCAATTAATATAATTCATTAGCTTAACTGTAAGCTGTTTAAGTATGGAAGCTTGTTCCCGCCACAGAATAAAACAATTTAAAAGATAATTCTGACTTTATATCTCTCGCAGTCATGTTCAGTTTGTTTTGGTTTTCACTCATCACATGTGTTCCTTTGTTCTATTTTCCCGCCACAATCTGTCACCATGGACACTAACCCCAATCATCACAGCTGTTTATCATTTTAGTTCATCATCTGTGTATTTAAGTTCCTATTTGTTTTCAGTTTCAGTGTACGGTATTGTTCGTGTCCGCACACTGTTCCGCATGTTGCCTGTCGATTTGAACTGTTCTATTAGACATTGTTTTATCTTCATCTTACTTGAACCTGAGCGTTACAGAATACCGGACCCTCAAAATGAGAAAGCGACTGGACATTGCGTCCATCAATGTTGCCCCGATAAGGGATGTTTTTCAGAACGGCAGAGACTTGGAGCTGTATGCGGAGGAATTTCTGGACATTTGCCATCACGCCACCTGTGATGACGTCTGTTTGATGGAGGGATTTCCGCTCTCCACTTCGTCATGCCCCGTGGCGATCCCTGCTGGACCCTGGGTAGTTACTGGATGTGGATGATTGGCTCCGCGTTCACAGTGAGCGAAGCGGAGGATGCCAGCAGCCTCGTCCAGCCACACCCTACAGATGTCTCGCAAACCGATCCAGACTACGCCTAAGCCCCCCCCAGACGGAGAGCTTACGCTCGCCGCTAGCACAGAGCCTGTGATGACAGCGCCAACTAAAGACCCGGAGCCGAAGTACCCATGTGAGTCTGACCGGGGTGTGAGCGGAACAGCCGCACTGGTGGGAATTTTGGTGGAGATTGACTCTGGGGAGGACTGGCTAATAGACTGGGACAATGTAACACTGCTTCCCACCCTTCCCCACCCTGATCTATGTTCACATCATTGCTAGTTTCAGCCAGCATAACGACTGAATCTTCATAATACAGACTGGATACATAAACTGTGATCTGTTATCAGTTGTCCCAACCTCCCTCTCCCACCACCACTATCTAGTAGTGCCAGTCCTCCAGCCCTGCCTCAGCTGTTCACCTACAGCCCTTCATCTTCCCCTGAGTTACCCTGCAGTACGGTGAAGCCTCAGAGCCTGCACTCACCAGCCTCAACAGATCGCGTGGCTCAGCCTCCGGCCTCTGATCCTCTCATTCCACCTCGGCTCGACGACCTGTTGGCTTCACTGTGGCTCCTTCCACCCTCGGCTCCACCTCGACCTGTCGGCTCCACTGTAGCTCCTCCCACCCTCGGCTCCACCTCGACCTGTCGGCTTCACCGTGGCTCCTCCCACCCTCGGCTCCACCTCGACCTGTCGGCCCCACTGTAGCTCCGCCCACCCTCGGCTCCACCTCGATGCGTCGACCTGTCGGCTTCACTGTGGCTCCAACAGAGAACTTCGACCATGAAGCTACACCAGGTTCGCTCATCCCGTCGGCTCCCCCTTGGTCAGTGGGATCCTCCTTCCCCTCGGACTCACCTAGGTCCTCAGTCGCACTGGCTCCGCTTCAGGCCTCGGGAGCTCTGATATCACCTCAAGTGTTCGTCTCCAGGCCTCCATTGCTAGTGGCGTCACTCGATCTCATCACCTCTCCGTCCCCTGAGATTGGCTCCGTCTCTGTCGGTCGTCCCGTGGATGTCGTCAACCATGCCTACTCATTGGCTCCTCCCTCCGTTAACGCCGGCGTGGGCTGTCATCACCACTGTGCTCTGGGTCTGTACCATCTGGCCTACTCAGAGGGGGCGTTATGTCACAGTCATGTTCAGTTTGTTTTGGTTTTCACTTGTCACATGTGTTCCTTTGTTCTGTTTTGTCACCATGGACACTAACCCCAGTCATCACAGCTGTTCATCGTTTTAGTTAATCATCTGTGTATTTATTAAGTTCCTGCTTGTTTTCCGTTTCAGTGTCCGGTATTGTTTGTGTCTGCACGTGGACGCTGTTTTGCATGTTTCCTGTCGATTTGGATTGTTCTATTAAACATTGTGTTATCTTCATCTTCCTTGAACCTGAGCATTACAATATCACGCAATTCTGACTTTATATCTCACAATTCTGACTTTATATCACACAATTCTGACTTTATATCTCACAATTCTGACTTTATATCTCGCAATTCCGACTTTATAACTTGCATATGTGTGATATAAAGTCAGAATAGCGAGATATAACGTCAGAAACATTATACAGCTGTTTTCCATGATATAAGACTTCATAAGTACACTTCAAAAACAAAAAAAGCTTTGTGTGATAAAATAGTCCATATGATTATATTCCCAATCTTCTGATGTTATACAATAGCTGAAAATTGAGCAGAAATTGAAGCTGTTATTCACTCATAATATTACCCTGAAATCTCGTTCACATTTACATTCACATGTCAACACATCATGACAGGATTGATGTAGTGTGTCGTAGCTGAACGTCACATACCCACATATCACTTCACATCTGAATATGTCACATTGAGAATAAGATTTCATACAGTAACATTGGTAAAAGGAAGAATTATCTGTGAATAACAATTGTTAATACTCTTGGATCTACTGTTACTTGACAGACATGGTGACTATGAATTATTGTTGCAAAAATAATAATAAAACATTTTGTCTAGTGTTAAAATAAATAAAATAACAGCATACTGTACACTTGGAACAAAATAAACAGTAAATAGTGATGTAAATTTAATTTTTCTAGGAATTATTATATTCTTAATGCATTATAATGTATGCATAATGCATTATATAAACCATAATATTCATAATAACAGTTATAACACACAGTGAACACATTATATAATTTTAAGGTACAGTGGATTATAGTTCCCATAGTTATAATGTATTATAAGTCTCATATTTTTGAGTATCTTACTACATCTTTTTGTAAAGTCTTCATGTAAACATAATGTAATGTGGTCATGTTTTTTGTCTGCTTAAAGTAAAGTAACATGAGTTATTACTGTTGTTAAGATTATTCATAAGGAGATATAACATATTATACAGAATTATGCATCCATTATAATGCATTTAAATAAAGGCTTCATAGAAAGTGTTACCGAAAGCGTGTTTACCAGCTTCAAACACGTCTCATCCATTCAGAATATTAAGTCTGAACCCTGTTTTATTAAATAAATAAAACCCAACCCATTCAAAATTTAGAGACAGTGCTAATGGTGACATCTGGAAGACTGTTTGGAATATTTCTGAAAAAATGTGAGTGAACCCCACGGGCAAGAAATTGTTTAAAATGCTATGTTTTAAATGCTAGGCGGGTATTCTTTAACATCTTTTTACAGTGAATGTATAAAAGATAGCTTGAGGAAACAACAATTATGTGTCCTTTACAAAAGCTGCGTGTTCCTCCTAACAGCTCGAAATGGAATAAAGCATGGGGAAACATTGACAATACTAATCTGTTTAATCAAGATAACATTTTGGCTCCTGTACTATTTCTACAGCATAAATAGCTTTTGAAGTTTCCCCTGACACTTTTTCTAAATAAGTAATTTTACACAGTTAAAGTATGACAGGATAGAGTTTGTTTGAACCTCATCACAGTGATTTTTAATTATGATAAAAGCCACTTGAAAGCCACTTGTGATTAAATATGGCTTGTCTGTAATGGCAGTCCATAATTAAGCAAAATTCAATTATGAATGGCTTACAAGTTTCTGATCTACTGGTAGAAATAAGATAACACAAATAGAACGCATTGTACTAGATGAGCATTTCCTGAAGGATTTCCTGAAGAACTTCCTGAATGGAAGTTGTGCTAGTCTTTTCTCCTCTATTATGCCGTATATCCGAGTGAAACGCTTCAGGAACAAGAACAAATGTAGGGCGGGGCTTGATTGTGTCTGTGGGGAATTGATTGGATGGCTGTGGTTTGCTATTGGTGGATCACATGTGAGTGACAGGTGGCCCCGCCCTCGTCATCACAGAAGAGATGAAGTTATTCTGATTCAAGATTACCAGGAACATGAATTTAAAAACATAATGATGTGCACAGATAAATTATTTATAATAAATACTGCAATATTAAAAAAATTTCATAGTGACTTCAAAGTGTTAGAGAGCTTTAGGTGTTTACACAAGACTCAACACAGTCGCTCTGCAGTGTAAAGTTGGCAATAATGTTACAATATTTTCCAGAAAGACATGACCATTCATAATTTGATATGAAAAAAGGATAGTTCACGGTCCACAAGCTACATCACTAACATTTACTGACAATGGTGAAGGCGCAATACATCATTATGCAAATTCATAGAAAAAGGAGGCAAAGCTGCATGATTAATTGTTAAAAGATTACGATCTCATTTCAAACACCCACACAATCTCATTCCTGAATGACACTGATTCGGCTCTATGTCAATTAAACCTTTGTCTAGTGCGATCACAGTGAACATTCAGATCTGTGTTCTGATCCAGAGAGAGCCGTGTATAAAGCAGATATAAAACAGCTTCACAAACAGTCTTTACAACCACACAGGATCATTAATTCTGTCGTACAATCATTTAGATTATCACAGAAGTACTGGATAAAAGTTTATAGTTCAGATATTAACACTGATGTCTACAGTAGAGATCAAAATAGAGCAAATCATCTTTTGAAAGGAGCTTGATGGTTCAAATAAAGATTATATCCATTACATCGTTGTGGAGACAAGAGACTGTTAAAAATGTGTTTGTCATTGAATCATTCACTCAAGAGATTCGTTCAAAAACACTGATTCATCCAGTAAAGAAAACAAGTGAAGTCTTTATGAGTGAGTCATTGAATCATTCACTCAAGAGATTCGTTCAAAAACACTGATTCTTCCAGTAAAGAAAACAAGTGAAGTCTTTATGAATGAGTCATTGAATCATTCACTCAAGAGATTCGTTCAAAAACACTGATTCTTCCAGTAATGAAACAAGTAAAGTCTTTATGAGTGAGTCATTGAATCATTCACTCAAGAGATTCGTTCAAAAACACTGATTCTTCCAGTAATGAAACAAGTAAAGTCTTTATGAGTGAGTCATTGAATCATTCACTCAAGAGATTTGTTCAAAAACACTGATTCATCCAGTAATGAAACAAGTAAAGTCTTTATGAGTGAGTCATTGAATCATTCGCTCAAGAGATTCGTTCAAAAACACTGATTCATCCAGTAATGAAACAAGTAAAGTCTTTATGAGTGAGTCATTGAATCATTCACTCAAGAGATTCGTTCAAAAACACTGATTCTTCCAGTAATGAAACAAGTAAAGTCTTTATGAGTGAGTCATTGAATCATTCACTCAAGAGATTCGTTCAAAAACACTGATTCTTCCAGTAATGAAACAAGTAAAGTCTTTATGAGTGAGTCATTGAATCATTCACTCAAGAGATTTGTTCAAAAACACTGATTCATCCAGTAATGAAACAAGTGAAGTCTTTATGAGTGAGTCATTGAATCATTCACTCAAGAGATTCGTTCAAAAACACTGATTCTTCCAGTAATGAAACAAGTAAAGTCTTTATGAGTGAGTCATTGAATCATTCACTCAAGAGATTTGTTCAAAAACACTGATTCTTCCAGTAATGAAACAAGTAAAGTCTTTATGAGTGAGTCATTGAATCATTCGCTCAAGAGATTCGTTCAAAAACACTGATTCTTCCAGTAATGAAACAAGTGAAGTCTTTATGAGTGAGTCATTGAATCATTCACTCAAGAGATTTGTTCAAAAACACTGATTCTTCCAGTAATGAAACAAGTAAAGTCTTTATGAGTGAGTCATTGAATCATTCACTCAAGAGATTCATTCAAAAACACTGATTCATCCAGTAATGAAACAAGTGAAGTCTTTATGAGTGAGTCATTGAATCATTCACTCAAGAGATTCGTTCAAAAACACTGATTCTTCCAGTAATGAAACAAGTGAAGTCTTTATGAGTGAATCATTGAATCATTCACTCAAGAGATTCATTCAAAAACACTGATTCATCCAGTAATGAAACAAGTGAAGTCTTTATGAGTGAGTCATTGAATCATTCATTCGAGATTCGTTCAAAAACACTGATTCATCCGGTAATGAAACAAGTGAAGTCTTTATGAGTGAGTCATTGAATCATTCACTCAAGAGAGTCGTTCAAAAACACTGATTCATCCAGTAATGAAACAAGTGAAGTCTTTATGAGTGAGTCATTGAATCATTCATTCGAGATTCGTTCAAAAACACTGATTCATCTAGTAATGAAACAAGTGAAGTCTTTATGAGTGAGTCATTGAATCATTCATTCGAGATTCGTTCAAAAACACTGATTCATCCAGTAATGAAACAAGTGAAGTCTTTATGAGTGAGTCATTGAATCATTCATTCGAGATTCGTTCAAAAACACTGATTCATCCAGTAATGAAACAAGTGAAGTCTTTATGAGTGAGTCATTGAATCATTCATTCGAGATTCGTTCAAAAACACTGATTCATCCAGTGATGAAACAAGTGAAGTCTATGAGTGAGTCATTGAATCAATCACTCAAGAGATTCATTCAAAAACACTGATTCATCCGGTAATGAAACAAGTGAAGTCTTTATGAGTGAGTCATTGAATCATTCACTCAAGAGATTCGTTCAAAAACACTGATTCATCCAGTAATGAAACAAGTGAAGTCTTTATGAGTGAGTCATTGAATCATTTATTCGAGATTCGTTCAAAAACACTGATTCATCCGGTAATGAAACAAGTGAAGTCTTTATGAGTGAGTCATTGAATCATTCACTCAAGAGATTCGTTCAAAAACACTGATTCATCCAGTAATGAAACAAGTGAAGTCTTTATGAGTGAGTCATTGAATCATTCATTCGAGATTCGTTCAAAACACTGATTCATCTAGTAATGAAACAAGTGAAGTCTTTATGAGTGAGTCATTGAATCATTCATTCGAGATTCGTTCAAAAACACTGATTCATCCAGTGATGATACAAGTGAAGTCTTTGAGTGAGTCATTGAATCAATCACTCAAGAGATTCATTCAAAAACACTGATTCATCCAGTAATGAAACAAGTGAAGTCTTTATGAGTGAGTCATTGAATCATTCACTCAAGAGATTCGTTCAAAAACACTGATTCATCTAGTAATGAAACAAGTGAAGTCTTTATGAGTGAGTCATTGAATCATTCATTCGAGATTCGTTCAAAAACACTGATTCATCCAGTGATGAAACAAGTGAAGTCTTTGAGTGAGTCATTGAATCAATCACTCAAGAGATTCATTCAAAAACACTGATTCATCCAGTAATGAAACAAGTGAAGTCTTTATGAGTGAGTCATTGAATCATCCACTCAAGAGATTCGTTCAAAAACACTGATTCATCTAGTAATGAAACAAGTTAAGTCTTTATGAGTGAGTCATTGAATCATTCATTCGAGATTCGTTCAAAAACACTGATTCATCCAGTAATGAAACAAGTGAAGTCTTTATGAGTGAGTCATTGAATCATTCACTCAAGAGATTTATTCAAAAACACTGATTCATCCAGTAATGAAACAAGTGAAGTCTTTATGAGTGAGTCATTGAATCATTCATTCGAGATTCGTTCAAAAACACTGATTCATCCGGTAATGAAACAAGTGAAGTCTTTATGAGTGAGTCATTGAATCATTCACTCAAGAGATTTATTCAAAAACACTGATTCATCCAGTAATGAAACAAGTGAAGTCTTTATGAGTGAGTCATTGAATCATTCATTCGAGATTCGTTCAAAAACACTGATTCATCCGGTAATGAAACAAGTGAAGTCTTTATGAGTGAGTCATTGAATCATTCACTCAAGAGATTTATTCAAAAACACTGATTCATCCAGTAATGAAACAAGTGAAGTCTTTATGAGTGAGTCATTGAATCATTCATTCGAGATTCGTTCAAAAACACTGATTCATCTAGTAATGAAACAAGTGAAGTCTTTGAGTGAGTCATTGAATCAATCACTCAAGAGATTCATTCAAAAACGCTGATTCATCCAGTAATGAAACAAGTGAAGTCTTTATGAGTGAGTCATTGAATCATTCATTCGAGATTCGTTCAAAAACACTGATTCATCCGGTAATGAAACAAGTGAAGTCTTTATGAGTGAGTCATTGAATCATTCATTCGAGATTCGTTCAAAAACACTGATTCATCCGGTAATGAAACAAGTGAAGTCTTTATGAGTGAGTCATTGAATCATTCACTCAAGAGATTTATTCAAAAACACTGATTCATCCAGTAATGAAACAAGTGAAGTCTTTATGAGTGAGTCATTGAATCATTCATTCGAGATTCGTTCAAAAACACTGATTCATCTAGTAATGAAACAAGTGAAGTCTTTGAGTGAGTCATTGAATCAATCACTCAAGAGATTCATTCAAAAACGCTGATTCATCCAGTAATGAAACAAGTGAAGTCTTTATGAGTGAGTCATTGAATCATTCATTCGAGATTCGTTCAAAAACACTGATTCATCCAGTAATGAAACAAGTGAAGTCTTTATGAGTGAGTCATTGAATCATTCACTCAAGAGATTTATTCAAAAACACTGATTCATCCAGTAATGAAACAAGTGAAGTCTTTATGAGTGAGTCATTGAATCATTCATTCGAGATTCGTTCAAAAACACTGATTCATCTAGTAATGAAACAAGTTAAGTCTTTATGAGTGAGTCATTGAATCATTCATTCGAGATTCGTTCAAAAACACTGATTCATCCAGTAATGAAACAAGTGAAGTCTTTATGAGTGAGTCATTGAATCATTCACTCAAGAGATTTATTCAAAAACACTGATTCATCCAGTAATGAAACAAGTGAAGTCTTTATGAGTGAGTCATTGAATCATTCATTCGAGATTCGTTCAAAAACACTGATTCATCCGGTAATGAAACAAGTGAAGTCTTTATGAGTGAGTCATTGAATCATTCACTCAAGAGATTTATTCAAAAACACTGATTCATCCAGTAATGAAACAAGTGAAGTCTTTATGAGTGAGTCATTGAATCATTCATTCGAGATTCGTTCAAAAACACTGATTCATCCGGTAATGAAACAAGTGAAGTCTTTATGAGTGAGTCATTGAATCATTCACTCAAGAGATTTATTCAAAAACACTGATTCATCCAGTAATGAAACAAGTGAAGTCTTTATGAGTGAGTCATTGAATCATTCATTCGAGATTCGTTCAAAAACACTGATTCATCTAGTAATGAAACAAGTGAAGTCTTTGAGTGAGTCATTGAATCAATCACTCAAGAGATTCATTCAAAAACGCTGATTCATCCAGTAATGAAACAAGTGAAGTCTTTATGAGTGAGTCATTGAATCATTCATTCGAGATTCGTTCAAAAACACTGATTCATCCAGTAATGAAACAAGTGAAGTCTTTATGAGTGAGTCATTGAATCATTCATTCGAGATTCGTTCAAAAACACTGATTCATCTAGTAATGAAACAAGTGAAGTCTTTATGAGTGAGTCATTGAATCATTCATTCAAGAGATTAGTTCAAAAACACTGATTCATCCAGTAATGAAACAAGTGAAGTCTTTATGAGTGAGTCATTGAATCATTCATTCGAGATTCGTTCAAAAACACTGATTCATCCGGTAATGAAACAAGTGAAGTCTTTATGAGTGAGTCATTGAATCATTCACTCAAGAGATTTATTCAAAAACACTGATTCATCCAGTAATGAAACAAGTGAAGTCTTTATGAGTGAGTCATTGAATCATTCATTCGAGATTCGTTCAAAAACACTGATTCATCTAGTAATGAAACAAGTGAAGTCTTTGAGTGAGTCATTGAATCAATCACTCAAGAGATTCATTCAAAAACGCTGATTCATCCAGTAATGAAACAAGTGAAGTCTTTATGAGTGAGTCATTGAATCATTCATTCGAGATTCGTTCAAAAACACTGATTCATCCGGTAATGAAACAAGTGAAGTCTTTATGAGTGAGTCATTGAATCATTCATTCGAGATTCGTTCAAAAACACTGATTCATCCGGTAATGAAACAAGTGAAGTCTTTATGAGTGAGTCATTGAATCATTCACTCAAGAGATTTATTCAAAAACACTGATTCATCCAGTAATGAAACAAGTGAAGTCTTTATGAGTGAGTCATTGAATCATTCATTCGAGATTCGTTCAAAAACACTGATTCATCCGGTAATGAAACAAGTGAAGTCTTTATGAGTGAGTCATTGAATCATTCACTCAAGAGATTTATTCAAAAACACTGATTCATCCAGTAATGAAACAAGTGAAGTCTTTATGAGTGAGTCATTGAATCATTCATTCGAGATTCGTTCAAAAACACTGATTCATCTAGTAATGAAACAAGTGAAGTCTTTGAGTGAGTCATTAAATCATTCATTCAAGAGATTCGTTCAAAGTTTTCCCTGTAGAGTGTGCGACTGGAAAATGACCATGATCCTCTCTGTCGTGTTTAGGTATATGGCCATCGTTCATCCCTTGAGGCCCAGAATGAAGCTCCAGACGGCATACTGTCTCATCACTGGGGTGTGGATCGTCCCAGTGCTCATTTCCATACCGTCTGCATACTTCGCGTCTGCGACCAAAGTCCCCAACGGGGCCAACCGCAGCAAAACCTTCTGCGCCCAGATCTGGACGGTGGACCAACAGCTGTACTACCGCTCGTATTTCCTGTTCATCTTCGCCGTGGAGTTCGTCGGGCCGGTGCTCACCATGGCCCTGTGCTACCTGCGTATCTCCCGTGAGCTCTGGTTCAAGAGCGTGCCGGGTTTCCAGACGGAGCAGATCCGCAAACGCCTGCGCTGCCGGAGAAAGACGGTCATGGTGCTCATCGGCATTCTCACAGCGTACATCCTCTGCTGGGCTCCGTACTACGGCTACACCATCCTGCGGGATTTCCACCCGACGCTTATCTCCCGAGAGCGCAACTCCCTGGTGGCGTTCTACATCATCGAGTGCATCGCCATGAGCAACAGCATGATCAACACCTTCTGCTTTGTCAGTGTGAAGAACAACACTGTGAAATACTTCAAAAGGATCGTTCTTCTGCGCTGGAAATCCACCTACACCTCCAGGAAGACCGTGGAGGAGACGGACATCAATCCCAACCTCACCGAATGTAAGAAGGGAGCCGAACTGAGCGGTTTTCACGTCACTCATATTACAGATGATTAAAGAGGACTGATTATACTGCCATTGTTCTGCAGATCTTGTGACTGATGTTATGTTCTAGTGGTTTTAGTAAAAAGAGTCTGTTTTATCATGTGAAATGTGCCATTTTCATTCTTTGTGTGTAAAACTGATAATTTCGGTTGCACACATTTTTTAATGAGTAAATTAACTGCTCAGCCCATAAAGCATTGTGAATGATAATGGTAAAATATAAAACTATACTGACGTATGTTATTAATCATAAGTATGGAACAACATATTGTTTGTTTTTTTGGTAACACTTTACTTTATAATGCATTATAAAAGTATGTCTAATGCATTAATTATGCACTTTATAATGCATTGTATGATCTCATGAATAATTTTAACCACAATTATAATGCATTATAATTCTTATCACCTTTAGAAAGTATAATGCATTAAAGCATAAACCAGTTCCAGATGCAACAAGGAATCTGCAAACTTAATGCATTTTAGCTTTGGTTACAATTATTAATGAACTTTTTTAAAAATCATTAATAAGGTTTATATGATATTGTTAAAAATCAATTTCTCTATGGAGAAAACAAGTTGGATTTTTACGTCCAGAACTGAAAAAAACCCTAAATATAATCTTTTTCAGCAGTATTTCTATGAATACAATTATGGCCTCATTGAACCACTTATGTATTATAGATTATTTCCTTAGATTAGCAAGGAATATAAGGTTTTATATTCAGAAGAAAATAATTTTTCCTTAGTTCTGGAAATGTGGACATTCGCTGTCTTTTGTGTTGTTAATTCAGTGACTGCATGCATTCTAGCCAAATAAAGTTGAACCTGAGAACCAAGCCATGTGTCGCGAGTCCTATAATTTTATAGCAATATCGATCAGTTTTTAGTGATAATGTCGGGACATTCGATCTCTCATAACCTGCGAGTTATATTTCTCTTTGCTCTGTAAAGCAGAGTCTCTATTTATCTAAAGTCCAAGGACAGTTCATACATAATTTACAAATTCCGTCGATACTGAACTCATAACATGAATCAAAATATGAATTGTGGTCATTGTTTATTATTGATTTGGAATTTTAATGTAACGTCCACAAAACAACTGTATCTTTAGCGATTTTTATTTTACAGTAGTTAAGGGGACCCACTTCATATCAAGTGTCTTTAACTTCTCTGTACTAACATTTAGAGGAATCATTTTAAACAATGCATACATGTTTTTACGTTGTACTTGTTTTAACCTGTCCTAACCTTACCCATATCCACTACAATAGCAGCAAGTTTGCAATACAAAATCAACACAATAAGTACACTGTAACTAACAATTATTTTATTTTATGTAAGTA
>CM077204.1:1665990-2005990 GCA_039654625.1 Rhinogobio ventralis
ATTGGACGCCCTCTCAAGTCAAAATTTTAAATGTGATGAGCTCGTAATCATGACTTCAGAAGTGGGAAGTAGGACATTTCCAAAAGCATGTGGAGGCAGCATTATACACAGAGGTAACTAATGGAACTAACTAGATGACAAATTAGGAAACAATCAAGGCTAAACTGAGAAAGCACAAGAAACAAACACATGAAAATGAAAAGACAACTAAACAAAACATAGTGTCCCCAACTGAGCAAGCCAAAGGCGACAGTGGCAAGGAACCAAAACTCCATCAGGTGTCCTAATGGAGAAAAATAAACCTTGGGAGAAACCAGGCTCAGTCGGGGTGCCAGTTCTCCTCTGGCCAATTAACAAACAGTGTATGATTATTATTTTGGCAGCCTTACAGGTCAGAAGTAATATTAGATCGGAATATTCGATAGATCGGAGGCATCACGCCGGAGACGGGTTTATTGAGGATGCCATGTCGATGAGCAATTTCAGAGGGTAGACTAATTGACACGGTCTCTGCAGACACTTCAGGGCTGCGTTGGTAATGTCTGGGCACCATCTGATCTGGATACGGGCCGGATCCGGCTGACTGCAGTAAACCTCGGGATAAACAGAGAGACTAACATTAGCGTAGATGCCATTCCTCTTATGATGTAACGAGTACATCAGGTGTTATGGGAAGTGTTCCCGGTTCCGGCTGACCTAGTTAATGCAGCCTAACAATTTGAATAAAATATAAATTAAAAATGTTTTATGTGTATGCCATAGTAAAGAGATTTTTTAGTCTAGATTTAAACTGACAGAGTGTGTCTGCTTCCCAAACAATGCTAGGAAGCCTGTTCCAGAGTTTAGGTGCTAAATAGGAAAAGGATCGACCGCCTGCAGTTGATTTTGATATTCTAGGTATTATCAACTGGCCAGAGTTTTGAGACCGCAATAGACGTGATGGAGTATAATGCGTTAAGAGCTCGCTCAAGTACTGGGGAGCTAAACCATTTAGTGATTTGTAAGTAATTAGCAAGATTTTAAAATGTATGCGATGTTTAATAGGGAGCCAGTGCAGTGTTGACAGAACCGGGCTAATATGGTCATACTTCCTGGAGAGAGGCACGTATGTACATATCAAATCCATGTGAGAGAAGCCTCGTCCTGCGCTGCAGATGGGAATTGTATTGATGCGGTCATGAAATGGTCATTGAGTTCATTTGAGACCTGTTGTCCATTACTGTCCTTGTACTCTCTGTAAGCACAAATGCTCACAAAGGGACTCACTTTCCACAAATAACGGGTGTTTTCAGGTCTGTACTAGGGAAAGAGCACTTTCTTCTCTAGTACATTATAAACTGTTGCACCCTTCAGATTAAAGAAGGTTAGAGAGAAAAGTACTGCACGGTAGTAGAACAGTATTACTCATGCTATCAAGAGAGAAACTCGTAATCTAGAGCGCAAATGGAAACTCATTTAGAAGTCTTTAGAATCGTGTGGAAAGACAGCACTTCCCGTTATAAAAAGGCTCTAAAGCAGCCAGGGCCGAGCATCTCTGCAAACTAATAGAAAATAACCAAAACAATCCAAGGATTTTATTTAGTACAGTGGCTAGATTAACAAATAAACAGACATCACCTGAACAAAATATTCCATTACAGTTTAGTTGTAATGACTTTATGGTAGTTTAGATTGTACCTATCAGGCTGTTACCATTTTGTCTATTTAAACAGGGAAAAAAGATAACGTCAGTACATTATTAGGCCCTCTGCTATATATGCTGCCACTTGGTAAGAAAACATGGAATTAGTTTCCGCTGTTTTGCCGATGATACTCAGTTATATATTTCATCACAACCAAATGAAATCTCTAAATTTTCCAAGCTGACAGAGTGTTTTAAAGATATAAAATGTGACCCGTGCTGGCAAAATGTGTCGCAATGAGAAAACTTTCAAAAATGAGTTATTGTATGATTTGTTTGAATTGGACAACAAATGACTGTTTGAAGTCGATAGAGTCAGTAAAGTCAGTTTTGAGAAAAATCGACTTAAAGTTTTTTGAAGGTTCCAAAACAAAATCACCTTAAAATCCCTGCTAATAACACCAAATTTGACACACGCCAAGTCAACACCAAATAGCTATAGAAAAAATATATATTCAACTTTTTTCCATGATACCACAATTGTTTGATTAACATTAGGCTAATGAAACAGGTATATATTATACAACGACCAGGCATAACATTATGACCATGCACAGGTGAAGTGAATAACACTGATTATCTCTTCATCACGGCACCTGTTACTGTGCGTTCATACCAGACGCGACTTGCGCAAATAAATCGCGCTATTTGCGCGTAGTTGGACGATTGAACATTTTGAATTTACTCGCTTCATTCGTACGTGACATTCACTTCACAAAAGATGCAAATTCGCGTCATGGAAGGGGCTTCTGCCAGGCGGCTCGTCTCAATTTTTTCAGTTTTAACTAGCTTGTAGTCTCAAATGGGTGGAATTCAGGGTGATTGGGACACTTTTTCCAAGTCATCTCAATGGCAAAAAGTGTCCCAATCACCCTGAAATCACCCTATAAAGAGCGTTTTTTTACAACTTACCAGATTGTCCGACCTCCTCACTCACTTTCTTCCAAGCAAGATACTTTTTATTCCTGTTTCTATAAAGTACGAAGATGTATCGTACAGCTCTGGGTATCCACATATGATTTTGTCCTCATTGTTGTCATTATTAGAGCAAGCTCCTGATTGGTTAATGAGGCACGAATATCCGCCAAAGTTCAGATTTTTCATCACGCGTTTCGCACCGCAGAATGTCTATTCGCGTCTTTGCATTGACTTAACATGTAAATCACTTGCGCTTAACACTTCATTCATGTCTGGTGTGAACGCACCATTAGTAGGTGGGATATATTAGGCAGCAAGTGAACATTTTGTCCTTAAAGTTGATGTGTTAGAAGCAGGAAAAATGGGCAAGCGTAAGGATTTTGACAAAGGCCAAATTGTGATGGCTAGACGACTGGGTCAGAGCACCTCCAAAACTGCAGCTCTTGTGGGGTGTTCCCGGTCTGCAGTGGTCAGGATCTATCAAAAGTGCTCCAAGGAAGGAACAGTGGTGACAGCGTCTCTTACCTGGGGAACACATGGCACCAGGATGCACTATGGGAAGAAGGCAAGCCGGCGGAGGCAGTGTGATGCTTTGGGCAATGTTCTGCTGGGAAACCTTGGGTCCTGCCATACATGTGGATGTTACTTTGACACGTCCCACCTACCTAAGCATTGTTGAGACCATGTACAGCCTTTCATGGAAACGGTATTCCCTGGTGGCTGTGGCTCTTTCAGCAGGATAATGCTCCTGCCACAAAGCACAAATGGTTCAGGAATGGTTTGAGGAGCACAACAACGAGTTTGAGGTGTTGACTTGGCCTCCAAATTCCCCAGATCTCAATCCAATCGAGCATCTGTGGGATGTGCTGAACAAACAAGTCCGATCCATGGAGGCCCCACCTCACAACTTACAGGACTTAAAGAATCTGCTGCTAACATCTTGGTGCCAGATACCACAGCACACCTTCAGGGGTCTAGTGGAGTCCATGCCTCGACGGGTCAGCAAAAGGGGGACCAACACAATATTAGGAATTAGGTCATAATGTTATGCCTGATCGGGCATGTTTTCACGCTTGATGGTTCAAAAAACACATTATTTTTCACATATTTTACATTATTACAGCACCTCTCTCCCCAGTCTGGCTCGAACACTCTCGATTTCGATGAAGCCCCTCCTTCCGAATACGAAATGTGCTGTGATTGGCTAGCTGGCCCAGTGTGTTGTGACTAGCATGTGTTCGGGGAATGTCCCGCCCCTCCATTACTGCGAGTTCTTCTCTAGTGTAAATATTGTCAATTTCAAACCAATTCGAGCCCGATTCAGACTGACAATATTAACGAACAAGAGGATCATGCAGAACTTATTTCATGCACAGAATTTGCAAGCACAGATTTCACAGGACACTTCAGAGTGGTATGTTTTTTGTAATTTCCTTATACATTATAGATATGACGTTATCCACCATTTAATCGTGATATTAAAACTAAGGTAATACAAACAGTAAACGATCACAAAACGTTTAATTTTCCTAAGGAGCAATGAACCGTCTTACAAAAGCGAGAGCTTACAAAAGCAACAGAAAACAAGCTGTTCTCCAGAACGTGCAGCGAGCAGATAAACGTTTGGGTTATAATGTTCAGGAACAGTGTTTAAAATACATTTTAATCACTCTAAGTTCGTCAAACAAATGAGTTTTTGAAACGGGGTGTAAAAAACAGCGTCTCTTTGACATAGCCACACTGTCTTCTCTAGCGCAGCTCAACCAGGCCCAGTCCCCTTTTTTGCATATTCAGTGGGTGGGGATTATTTAAACGAGTAACATTGTGACTTCATAAGATCTGGAAAAATCCAAACGAGTCGTTCGTTGTAGTTCTTGGAAAGTGGATTCTATTGAATAAAATATCTCCCTTTGGAGGGGAGCTTTGTAACCTTGCAGATCTTTATGCTCAAACAGCAACATTACACACTAACTAAAATTAAAGAAGTGGAAAAGCATAATAGGACTTGTTGCCGAGGCTAATTTTGGGGGCACTTTGCACAATTTACGTCTCATTTCAGATGAGATGTGTTCCTGAATACTGGTGCACGCTACTTTAGAGTGTAAGATACGCCCCATATCGATGCCATTTAACTCTTGGCAATCTATTTCGTGCTCAAATCCATGAGCAGTTCTATTGCATTTTACCTCTTTGCAAGCTGTTCTAAATACTCTAGCAGTATCTGTTCAGCCTGTGCATTACCAACACTCTGTATAACTGTATTCTCAACACGTTCTCACACCCAACTCGTCAGATATTGGCGCTTGCTTAGGACCCTTCAGCGTTATTTTTTAACACAGGCCAGGGTACTCCATTGATTTTAATGAGAAACCTTTGGCGTCATACACAGACGCATTGGTCATGGGTATGTTATCGCCATGATGAAATTATATATTGGGTTATAATTTTGCCATTATGTCATGTTGGAGTGTGATTCTCTATTTAATTAGTCGGCATACTTTTATTTACATTTATTTTATTTTTTTATTTATGCTATTTAGACATGTTTGAACACGTAACCACCCCTGAACCTACCCATTTGTGTATTATATGATATAAAACACAGGATATAACAGGCAGATACGACTGCAGGCACAATTTATAAAAAAAATACAAATATTCCAAGTGTTCCGAGGCCAAACGATTGATTTGTGTGAAGAAAATCCCCAAAAGCGATCATCGTCTCCGTCCGCGGTAGATCATGCACACATTCAAAAATTGCAGTCCGAAGAAGCGCTACGTCAGCTTTGATAGTGAAATGTCATTGACTCTCGTATGTCTCGTGACCGATTGCGTCATGTTAAAGAGATCAGGTGTATCTTTTGAATGAGATATGACTGAGTGTGTGTGTGCGTTCACGGAGCGGCGGATTGGATCATCATTTCAGCGATTAAAACATTAAGATCAACTCTGTTCTTCACATAAAGATATCGTATGACTTCAGAAGACTTGGAATGCAACATGAGTTAATACTTTTATACTGTTTTTACAATAAATACCTGTGACTGTACTTTTATTTGCCTGTTGCATGTTTTATATGGTTCAGAAGTGGGTAGGTTTAGGGTAGGAGTGGGGTTAGTTGCTCCAAAATATAAAAGTAGCCTATAAATATTCATAAAATCATGTCTACTTTTACAAATGCAAAGAATTAAATGCGTCTTGATCTGACGCATTGGGCAAACAACTGAAATCAATGGATTACCCTGTGTCGAAAAATGACACTAAAGGGGTACCTTGTGCGTTACAAATTTACGCAGAGGGATCCTGACCCAGCGTCATTATGTGACGAGTTGGGAGTGAGAACATTGCCTGTAATGACTTATTGCTTTAGTAAATCACTTCTGCTGTAGGCAAATGTAGGAATACTAAACAGACATTATTAGTTTACCTTCTAAATTCAAGCTAACAAGGATTGACCTTTCTAAGAATCATCTTTCAGTGAATGTGCCAACATCCCAGACTCATTTAGAGATGGTCATTTACCGTTTTTAGTCCAATGAGATTTGCAGCTCATTATGTTAGTCTGGTCTGAGATAATGAGCTGAGAACTGGCACAAAAATAAGTATATTTTGGGGGGCTGTTTGAAAGCAGTTCTAAACTGTAGTGATCCAGGCATGCACTGACTCACATAGCAACAAAATAATGATTTAAAAACTGGTTATGCTGCAAAAACCTTGAATTAGAAATGAGTCTAATTATCTTGCCTGTTCTCTCTAGATCCACCGCCGAGTAAGTTCCCACTGAAAAAGCCAAAAGGTATAAATCCTGACAGACCTACTATGCTCTGGGATTGTTAGGAAACTCTTTTACTAACGTTGACTACACTTTCTGTCATTTACGAAACAACGCTTCAATTTTTTCCGGCAATCTATGTTTTCACTATTATATGGTAGGGGGTGCTGTTATGGATCTAAAATTCCGGATCCAAAAACAAGCAAAGAAGAAGATCTGCATGAACCAGAAGGAGTGGATAGACGTTTACGCACAAGTAATCTAACGTGATCAAACATTCAATAGCATTTAAATCAAAACTGCCTAATGTTACATCTTTTGTCATAAATCTTTGATAATGTGATTTTCTCATCTTTTCGTTTTTTTATGAAACTTACCCTCATTCAAGTGTTGATAAAAAATAATGAATGAATGCATGACTTTTTGTTTAAAAACAGAGGCTCTATTCCTGATGTATTGGCTGTTTACATATTCATAAAAAAAATATTCTGGGGTCCAAGAAAGTTTTGTGAATGTGATAAAAAAAATGCTGGCACTTAAAAATAAAATGTTGGAGGGGAAAGAGTTAAGCAAAAGATTATTAAGCAAAGTTTTAAAAAATCATAGTAATGGCTGAATTTCAGGTGAAGAACTGATAATCTTAAAGAGTGATCAATCAAATGACTGTAACCATGGAAATGACAAAAGGAGCTTAGCAGTGACCCGGTCACTCCTATAAAACATTGCAAATGAGGTAATTGCTCCTGTTCACCCTCCCTGACTTGGGTACACATGCACTGTACTTTGGTGGCTTTATTCTTACCTCACAGGCAGATCTTTCAGGGTTTCCTGGAGAGGAGGGTGTGTGAGTCACATCAGCTAATCACTGGAGTGCCTCAAGGTTCAGTGCTGGGTCCCCTCCTTTTCTCCATTTACACAACCTCACCTTCAGCTTAACCTCACAAAGACAGAGCCCCTTTTAATCTCTGTCCAACAGCCACAATATTATTGTTCAACTGGGCTCTATGACACCAACCAAGACAAACAAGGAACCTGGAAGTAGCGTTTGATGATCTGCTGAGCTTTATTACGAATGGTTGTACAGGTTCATGCATTACAACATGAATCCAGAATCCGTCAGTGCATCTGGTCTTCAATCAATCAAAGATCTCACTCCACTGGCTACCAGATCCTGCCAGATTCAAATTTAAGGTTTTTCAGGATTGCCACTGGTAACATTCTCCATTCCTACAATTGTACGGTCTCTGAACCCCCTGGTTGAAATGGCTCTAGCCCTTGACCAGAGTCCAGTGATGGCTCTAACCCCTGACCAGAGTCCAGTGATGGCTCTAGCCCCTTGACCAGAGTCCAGTGATGGCTCTAGCCCCTGACCAGAGTCCAGTGATGGCTCCAGCCCCTGAGCAGAGTCCAGTGATGGCTCTAGCCCCTGAGCAGAGTCCAGTGATGGCTCTAGCCCCTGAGCAGAGTGCAGTGATGGCTCCAGCCCCTGAGCAGAGTCCAGTGATGGCTCTAGCCCCTGACCAGAGTCCAGTGATGGCTCTAACCCCTGACCAGAGTCCAGTGATGGCTCCAGCCCCTGACCAGAGTCCAGTGATGGCTCTAGCCCCTTGACCAGAGTCCAGTGATGGCTCTAGCCCCTGACCAGAGTCCAGTGATGGCTCCAGCCCCTGAGAAGAGTCCAGTGATGGCTCTAGCCCCTGACCAGAGTCCAGTGATGGCTCCAGCCCCTGAGCAGAGTCCAGTGATGGCTCCAGCCCCTTGACCAGAGTCCAGTGATGGCTCCAGCCCTTGACCAGAGTCCAGTGATGGCTCCAGCCCCTGACCAGAGTCCAGTGATGGCTCCAGCCCCTGACCAGAGTCCAGTGATGGCTCTAGCCCCTGAGCAGAGTCCAGTGATGGCTCTAGCCCCTGAGCAGGGTCCAGTGATGGCTCTAGCCCCTGAGCAGAGTCCAGTGATGGCTCTAGCCCCTTGACCAAAGTCCAGTGATGGCTCCAGCCCCTGAGCAGAGTCCAGTGATGGCTCTAGCCCCTGACCAGAGTCCAGTGATGGCTCTAGCCCCTGAGCAGAGTCCAGTGATGGCTCTAGCCCCTGAGCAGAGTCCAGTGATGGCTCCAGCCCCTTGACCAGAGTCCAGTGATGGCTCCAGCCCCTGAGCAGAGTCCAGTGATGGCTCTAGCCCCTGAGCAGAGTCCAGTGATGGCTCCAGCCCCTGAGCAGAGTCCAGTGATGGCTCCAGCCCCTGAGCAGAGTCCAGTGATGGCTCTAGCCCCTGAGCAGAGTCCAGTGATGGCTCTAGCCCCTGAGCAGAGTCCAGTGATGGCTCTAGCCCCTGACCAGAGTCCAGTGATGGCTCCAGCCCCTTGACCAGAGTCCAGTGATGGCTCCAGCCTCTTCACCAGAGTCCAGTGATGGCTCCAGCCCCTGACCAGACTCCAGTGATGGCTCCAGCCCTTGACCAGAGTCCAGTGATGGCTCCAGCCTCTTGACCAGACTCCAGTGATGGCTCCAGCCCTTGACCAGAGTCCAGTGATGGCTCCAGCCCTTGACCAGAGTCCAGTGATGGCTCCAGCCTCTGGGCAGAGTCCAGAGATGGCTCCAGCCCCTGACCCCCAAAATTCCTCCAAAAAACATTGAGGGGGGGTGTACCCGTCCATGGCCACAGAGGCCATCCCAGAGCTTCCCGCTCTCCCAGACATGGCCAAGGAGGCCGTCGCAGAGTTGCCCGCTCTCCCAGACACGCCACCTCCCTGAGCTGCTGGCACCTCCCTGGCTTCCTGTTCTGCCTAAGCCAGCTCTTGGTGGGATACGGGTAAAGTTAGGGACAGGTGTGGTGGTATGGGTAAGTTTAAGGGTAGGGTTAGGTGTAAGGGAAATGTCAACAGTGTAATTATAAATGTAAAATTTACAGAAATTAATTATAGATGTCATTACATGCAGGTAATTTTTAAAATGTAAGTACAATGTCAAAACATTTATGTACACAATAAGTGGATTGTATTAAATTATTAATTTAAATGTTATTACATAGTAGTTAAGTCCACCTAATATAAAGTGGGTCCAATTACACTTTTCTATGTACCTTATTCAATTCCAATACAGCTTGATGTATTAAAGAGTGCTTTAGTCTAACTCAATTATACCTCTGCGATTAGATGGTAAGAGTAAAAAGTCCTTATGCAGTTCATGATTCAGTTCAGAGACTACATTAATAGCTAACCTTATGAGGTTATTATGATAGGATACTTCATATACCTTTTCAAAAATATTTGCATATTAAATTAAATTAGTATACATTTGGAAATACATGCCATGACTAACCACTGCCATGACTTTCACTTCATGGCAGTGGTTAACATTTTATCTACTTTGAGTGTGTTTTATGTAGGCTACTTAATATCTGCTATGCTTTGTCAAGTATGTTTCACACATTATGCTAGAGATGATACTGCACATTTTGACGTTATGATGTGGTCAATTACATGAGTGAATGGGTTGATGTGTGCAGTCAAATGTGCATTCGATAATGGTGTAATTTCCTCGATGTACATTGCAATTTGCCTGCTGAGAGAGGGAATAAAATGATATGACATGCGCTGTAATTCAGACTTGGCTGGTGGTTTGAGAGGGATCTGTTAATCTCCAGCAAGATGGCAAATGCTGTGCCAGTGTTATTTCTCACCTGCATCTCCCACACATCTGAACCAGCAAAGAAGTGTTTGCCATGTTACACTCTTGATTTCCTCTAGCTCAGCTGAGCATATGTTAGCTGACAGAGCTGGGGTTCTCTGAGGTCTGTCTATTCTGATCATATGGCCAGAGGCCAGAGCATATGGGCTTTCTGCTGACCCCAGATGACCCACACAGACTGGCCAATAATGACCAACCGAGTGTACATTATCTTGCTCAATCAAAATAAATACATCTATATGGAATTTTTTTTTATGTTCAATTATTTAATCATACTTGAACCAATGTCCCAGTCATAGAGGTATTGCTTTTCTCCTGTATATCAACATCCACAATAGTTACATTGCTGTTGGAGAGTCAGTACTTCAGAAAAACAAGTGAACCTGTACACACTATCTAATATTTTGTATGAGCTACTGTTGTATGGAAAACAGCTACGTAAAATGATTCTTTTGTGTTAAAAATAAAAAAATCAATAAAATAAAATACGTTTGGGGGAAACTAGTCCTTTACTAGCATTCAGTAGTAGAAAGCCTGTATTTGTTCATTTATTAGACATTTTAATGGACCAGGTAGGTAAAATGAGTGGACAGAGCTGAAGTGTTGTGACGTGGGGTTTCTGACAGACCTTGTTGACTGTGAGTGTGCCTGGAATTCAAAGTGGTTTTCTGATGCTTACATGTCAATGTAATGCTAATAGTGCATAATGCAGTGCATCAGAAGCAAAGTAACAACACATTTAGTGACATGCATAATGTGTTTTTCCATGGTTTTAAAAAATGCAAGCAAAAGATTTTATAACATAACACCTATTTGGCAAGTTTTTATTTTTTTATTTGTGAACATTACAGATTTATTACCTCCAAGTGCACAAGCAAAATCAGACCACTACTTGTCAATGGACAATGATGTGCAGACATGCACCATTTATTTCATTTCATGAATGTAGTGGACAGGCATATAAAGAGAGACTGAGCTAAAAGAATATTAATCACAGTTCACGACTTGGTAATTGCCTAAGCAACAAGCTAATGGCACGCAGTGACACTTAATGGTTTAAAACTCAATTTTCTCAATAGCATTTTGCACTTCCCCTGCTTTAAATGACAGGTTTAAGAGTCTCCTTACTTTTCAGGGGTCAGAAGAGCTTCCGAGAGCCAGGCAAAATGGTTTCATTAACTGAAATGATTTCTCTATAATTGCAGTAATAAATACTGAGGCAAAAATACTTCCAAAAAGATCAGTGATTTCTTTGCTCACATTTGGAGAGTTAGAACTTGAATGTCTTTCCAATAATAATAAATATAGCTGCAAGCAGCAATTAAGGGACCAAGCTCAAAAAAAGTAATGCCAGCATGGCTGGGATCATCGGACATAGAGCAAAGACATATAAAGATAATTTTAGACAAAATGGCTAAAAAAATCAGATATTTAGACACTAATAATACGATTTAATGGTTTATCACTTTTTACCGATAGGTGGCGCTGTGACCAAATTGATGTGGTGTGGTCAGAGTGAGGTGACAATGAAAGTTTATTGTTAATATGCCAAAGTATTGCAAAGATACAGCCTCAGTGCCACCAAGTCGTGTTTTACTGTAACTTCAGCAGTTCCAGGCACGTGAACAAAAGCGGCAATCTCAATGGTCAGCCAGTTAACGCGCCGCGTCAAACCAAAAAAAATAACCACAAGGCGTTTTTTTTTTTTTTTAATTACCCTTTTAGGCCCACTCAAATTGCCGCCCTTTGTTTAGTCACGAGGCATTAAACCTTGGTGATAAACACGTGCGGAAATCATCCCGGTGTGAACAAGCCTTAACAATGACAATTTATACCGGATTTACAGAAAATGTGACCTAAAGGCAAAAAGATAAACAAAAAAGGGCCCAAAACTGAGCCCTGAGGCATGCCACTAGTAATCTGAGAGGTCCCGGATCTGAAACTATTTGAACAATCTGAGTCCGACCCGATAAATAGGATCTAAACCAGTCAAAAGGAATACCAGCAATTCCAATGGAAATCCATCTCTCCAATAAAATACTATGTGCTACGGTGTCAAAACCCCTTTAATAAAGAAGCATGACTATTAATAAAAGTCCAGAATCCACAGCCATCAATGGATCACAGGCAGACTGAAATTGTTCAAACAAGTTATTCTCTGTATGAGCATGTACCTGTCAAGCTATTTTTCCCCAATAATTTATAATAACAAAAGGGTAAATTAGAAATGATTTGAAAATGTTCTGGGTTATCATGATCCGCTACAGGGTTCATAAGAATAGGGGTTATGGCTGTTCATTTAAGAGATGAAGGAATTGAAGGGGGTGGATTCTGAAATCCAAGGTCTTAATCAATATTTATCCTCCTACATATTAAAATGATTTTAATATGTTTCTTCTAGTTTATGATATTAATCAATAGAACTTCTGTTTGACGGCCAGGAGAGCAGTAACAGTGCTTACTCATTCAGCCAGGCTTCCAGAGATGGAAAATGGATTTGTCTTTCATTTGTTTCATTCCCTTTTACTGTAACACTAGAGTTATAGAATTACATGTTGCTTTTATTTTTATTTTATATTATAATATATTTATAAGCTTTTATTTTACTGTTCATCTTTCATCATTAGAGAATAATGGTGAATATTGTCTGTACCTCTTACTGAGAGAAAGTACATGCTATCAGTATGTTTTGGGGAAGTTTCTGGTCAGAGCTGGACCTCGACCAACTCCAGTCTTGAAGAAGCTGTGTATCTGTGTATGTGCGCTAGTATTCTTTGTTACAGATCAGTATTGGAGGTGGACAGCGGGCATCCTAGGCAGATTGACGGACTTGTCCGTACAAGCTGGCACCTATTCCCGACCTGGAAGGTCACAACCATAGACTGTAAAAAAGATGGACGACGCTTCTTCACTATCTTCCATTGGAGAAGAGTGAAGCCGCCAATGTCCGAATATGGCGCTGACATCTTGCGCTGATTTGGGATCTGCGTTTGCGCAGTAAAGAGCAGGAAGTAGAGCCGCGATATCAAACCCCGCCCACACTCCCGCAGTATCTGTTAGTACAGTTTACTGCAGAATAGCTCATGAAATAAACAGAAATGTAGAAATTAAAGCTAAAGCTCCAATCTCCTCCTGAAAATCACAAAAAAAGTCTGTTGGTGCCTCAGTGACAACTTCGCTCAGAGAAGCTGTCAATCACAGCTGTCAATCATGACACCACACCCTCCATTTTTATAGCATCAAATAACTAACTAAAACCAAACTTATTTTAAAAAACGAACACTTGAACTTACATCAGCGTGATAAAAATCTAAAAAGATTTTCTTTGGAAAAAATCTATTTGAAGTGTAATTTGATTGTTTAGTTTGTCTCGCGTCACATTAGAATACATGGAGGGGGCGGGGTTTATGAGCTATATTGGGACCAACCACCTGGGGGCGATCGAGACGCTTTGACTTCACTTTTCAGGACGTGTGCAGCACACAACGGGCTTAATTCCAGGGTTCCAGCGTCAGCAGTTTGATCGATGGAGATATGCTTCTGCCTATCAGCTGATGTGTGGAAATTTACTATGAGTATGTATTTTCTCTTAGCCAATCAGAATCATTCAACCTGCAGTAATGATGTAGCTAGACCTTGAAAAGAGTATAATTGTGTTGAGAAATTGAATGTACGCAGAGAGCGGCCTACGGATTTCTCGTGAGACCTGAAGCTGGCTTCTGCTGATGAAACTGCAAACTATTCTTCAGTAAATGTTTCTTTAATTCATCACACTTCTGACTCTTGGTCTTCATTCCTCGCATCTGGACTTGGGTCCTAAATTGTTGTCCCCAACAGTTTTATGGTGGAGGTGCGTGGGCAATCATTCTTCGGTGACATCCCTGGCTAAACAACAAACAAGGTAGATTTTTATTATTTTTGTTAGGGCTGTCTGAGTGGATGAGACCGAAAGGGAGAGCGGCATAGTTTCACTTGCAGGGTGCAACCTAATTATACTGAGAGTATAAGAAGTCGCTGTAAACCGTTAAAGGCAAGGCAGTGCATTGAATGAGCTCCGGTGGGACACAAAGGGTGTATTGGTGCCGGGGTACCATTAGATGGGTAGATCTAGTGGCACTGCAAACCTGATCTGTCTCTTCCACATCAGATAGGGGATCCCCGAACTTAGAGATTCAGGCCGTTAGGGATTAAGCTATTAGTTTATAAACCACAAAATAGAGATAGATACAGGGTTGTTGGCCAGGGATGCATCTAGAATGATCCAGAGTAAAATTGTTACCCAAATTGGCGTGGACCAGTATATGTGACTTTGTTTTATAGTGTACTTTGCAGTTTCATCACGCAGAGTGTTGTTCAAAGATTGCCGCTTCCATCTCGTGCTGTTTTAATTTTAGTATTAACTGTGACTAAGATAGGGCAGACAAATTGAGTAACATGATCAGTCCTGATAAAAATGTTAAGACGGAAGAGAGCAAATGCTGTAAGCAGCTCTGTTCTGAAGCTCTTACTTCAAAGTAATTTGCAGATCTTATTAAGAAAATGGTCAGCCAGGGTTTTGATTCTGATTAGAAAGTTAAACAGCAACTTGACTGGCTAGAAACAAAGAGAAAAAATGTGCATGTTTGCTGAACGTTGCTCTACTAGATGACAGAGTGTGGTCAGCAAGGGCATACGTCCTATGATTGTCGAAAATGTAAGAATTGTGGTCGATCCGGCCATTTGGACAGATATCGCATGAAAAAATAATTCACAGGGAAACAAAGGGAAGAAAAAAAAGAACAAGAGATAAAAATAAGGTCATAAGATTGAAGTCTTAAGGAATTCCTTTTGAAGGAAAGATTTATAATAATAATGTTTATATTGAATGGACAATAGGGATGATTGGATTTGATGAAAGAATGTTTCACTTTAAGGAAAAATATTTGAACATTCTAAAGTATGTTTTCTATGTGATGAGCACATCACTACCGTAGCGTAAATAACTGAAATGATGCAGGACCTCTATGTTCTAAATGTTTGATTTTTGATGGTCAAACTAACTGACAAAAAAAAAGATGTCCCTCTCACTCTTGCAAAACTCTGATAATGTTTATTGGACTGAATGTTGGGTTGGTGAAGACACTGCAGGTACGATAATCGGTGTTAATATGTTGAAAACCCTAGAAGCTGATGTTTTGGTTTCAAAAGATAAGCTTGTGCTGTAATGAAACAATTCGCTTATCTGAATCTGTCCCCCAAACATGACTTGATGTGCTGTGGCTGAAAATACAAGTGTAACAGAAACTCGACCCGAGTGGAAATTTGTATTTCTAAATTCCCTGATGTGGCAGAACATTAAACTCAAAAGACGGGTGTTATAACTACATTCACTGAGTATAATCTAAGCACTGCTATGTTGCTGCTTTGGAGATGTATAATGGATTTTAGTGATTAAAAACTGCTGTCATTAACATGTCTCCCTGTTTTAACACTATTAGGTCCTGATGAGACAGAACGCATTTTTTTAATAGTTTTCTATTGGCAGTGAGCGTTTTGTGCGCTGTTTATGCGCCCCGGGCGCCTCACGTTTTTTGTAGGAGCACTCTGAGCGCATGAAGTTGAAAAAAAATCAACTCTGAGCAGAAAAGCGCCCAACGTCATTCGCGTTTTTTACCATTGTCCAGTCGAATGAATGGAGAGGCGGGCATTCCGTTGTGGTGATGGTTACCTTGTTTAGACTGACAGCACAGCTGATTTGAGGGTTGCCTAGCAACATAAAAAAAGGCAGTGGCTATATAAGTGAAAATAGCAATAGATGTATTAGAGCTCAGATACATTTTGACAGATACATACTATTTGCATCTCAGTATTGTTGTACATTAACAGGACGCAATAATAACAGAGTGTAAATGATTATATTTATTAAAATGATTAAATGGATGCCGCCTTAATGGGACAATAAAAGCCCTCCCTACACCGACCCCTAACCCTACCCAATAAATGCTTTTATTATTATTAAACATTTCGTTAGGCACTTTATTTCCACTTTTAGAACATTTTCTTAATTTTTATTGAAAGTAAATGCTTTTCCGATGTGATATGTGATAGGAAAAGGGAGAAGAGCGAGCTCTGCAAAAGGCGGATTCGAACCCGGGTCGATCGCGTAAAAACCTAGATCTTTAAGCCTTATACTTTACTGACTACACCACTGAAAACATTGAAACACACTTGTTATGTTTTTAATCTTGTTTTTCCCAAACAGGCATTCCAAAAAAAACAAAAAAATGCAGCGCACTTTTAATGTTCTAAATTAAAAACGTCAACCAAAAAAAGGCAGTGCGGTGCGCCTCGCGCTTTCAAACGTGTTCTGTCTGATCGCAGTCCAAACGGCTCTGATGACTCTTGAATGCACGTTCCCTAAGCTTCAGAAAACACCTGATTCTGTTGAAGAAAACTGTCAAAGATCTTGTAATTGGTAACCGCTCTTTCCCGTGTGCATGAGGTGATTTCTCAAAGACGGGTAAGATCCTCTTTGGACAGACAGAGGGCAACCTAAGGCAGGGGGTCACCGCCCTGGGCATCTACCCTAAAGGGAGGTGTTTTTAAGTGAGATGTGTATGAGAGTGGAGCAGATGCTTGTGAGGCCAGCAGTATCAGTGTCATTAAGGGGGGATGCGCTGTGAGAAGTTACAGCAGTCTGCCCCAGAAATGTGAACTCCTCCATACCACTCACCAGAAACCGCATTCCTTGGATAGCTTGTTTTTGATTGCCAGGGGACACCCTGAGGAAAAGAGCTATGATGGGAATGGGCTTTCAAGAGCCGGCTGAGACCATGAAGGGATTGTCATTAACAAAACTTAATACATTTATATCAGCAACGTGATGTTAGTTGTCATATGGGACAGAACTGCACAGAAGTTTCGGATTCAGTATTATGGTGAAGATGTGTTGATATTGAACTAATATGTCTCTATCATAGTTTTCACTCCTGCAGGTCATTAGACATGGCATAGGATAATTGCAAAGACATGGTGGTGGCTAAAGATGAAGACCGCTTTTGCAGTTTCAAGAGAAGGTCTGGATAACAAAGGTTAAGTGAATTTAGTATCTAAAATGCTCCTAGCATAACTTATTTTAGATGGTCGTAATGGTTCTGATTTGAAAGTTAAACATTTACATTCTTAACCTTTGTGAATGAATTATATTCTGTCTAAGTCACAGCTGTTGAAAAGAGTATTTGTGCAGTAGGAGAGAGAGGCTGCTTGAGTGGAATCAGGGATCTGTCTGCTATCATCCCGCTAAAGCTTAAACAAAACAAAGCAATGATATCAGAACCTAAACAACCCAGCTGACTTTTCTAAAAACACATGATAAATTGAACAGACATGCTTTGAAACTGGTTAAGAGACCATGTAAAAGCTAAGTAAAACCTACAAAAATGTAAAGTTTAAATCTTTTTAGAGTTAACACCAAAAGCAAACCTGGAAAAATGAGCGGTTCCTATTTATGCATCTAGAATGAGTGTGTGTGTGACGGTGACTGCACTTTATGTTTTGTATGTGTTAGTTCGGGGAACTATTCTGTCCTGATTGTGTGTATTGTGTCACTAACCTCTGGAATGAGTGTTTTATCATTACAGATGGGTTAAGTGAAAATGACAAACTTTAAAGAAGCTGATAATTCTGAGTGAATCTGATGAAAAGTGGAATTGTGAAGTTAAAGATTGCCGTCCATCATGAGTTAAAAAAACGCTGGGTCTAAATTTAAATGCCATCAACTCTAAGGTGACCAGATTTCTGAAATGGAAACCGGGGACATTTCCTATTTGAGTGGTCAAAAAAAATCTCATTTGTTTTATCTATTAATTAAAAAATGAGGACAATATATTTTTGAATGTTTTTTGTTGTTGTTGTGGGCTCCCTATATTATTATTAACATGATTATTATGATTTAGTTTGATTATTACGATTTTTGGTCTAATACAATTCAACACACCCGCAAAAACAAAACAAACAAACAATGAAAACAGTTTATAGTAACCATTGTAAATCACAAGCCGTTCAAAACAATATTATAACATGACTTAGCAAAAACACATTACAAAAATAAAACAACATAAATATAAAACTATTTAACAAATATAATTGTATGTAATACTTTCATTTTCACAAGTTTATACTGTATAAATTACTTTTTTTTACTTCAAATGTTTTGTTAAGTTTGTGTTTGAAAATAACTCTTACTATCTTTAATTGGTCTTGTCATTTTAGGCTTATTTTAAGCATGTGTTTAAGTATGTGTATTCTGCACATGTATTTGTTGCAAGTGTAGTTGTTTAGGTTTTTTACACTCACCTAAAGGATTATTAGGAACACCCTACTAATACTGTGTTTGACCCCCTTTCGCCTTCAGAACTGCCTTAATTCTACGTGGCATTGATTCAACAAGGTGCTGAAAGCATTCTTTAGAAATGTTGGCCCATATTGATAGGATAGCATCTTGCAGTTGATGGAGATTTGTGGGATGCACATCCAGGGCACGAAGCTCCCGTTCCACCACATCCCAAAGATGCTCTATTGGGTTGAGATCTGGTGACTGTGGGGGCCATTTTAGTACAGTGAACTCATTGTCATGTTCAAGAAACCAATTTGAAATGATTCGAGCTTTGTGACATGGTGCATTATCCTGCTGGAAGTAGCCATCAGAGGATGGGTACATGGTGGTCATAAAGGGATGGACATGGTCAGAAACAATGCTCAGGTAGGCCGTGGCATTTAAACGATGCCCAATTGGCACTAAGGGGCCTAAAGTGTGCCAAGAAAACATCCCCCACACCATTACACCACCACCACCAGCCTGCACAGTGGTAACAAGGCATGATGGATCCATGTTCTCATTCTGTTTACGCCAAATTCTGACTCTACCATCTGAATGTCTCAACAGAAATCCAGACTCATCAGACCAGGCAACATTTTTCCAGTCTTCAACTGTCCAATTTTGGTGAGCTCGTGCAAATTGTAGCCTCTTTTTCCTATTTGTAGTGGAGATGAGTGGTACCCGGTGGGGTCTTCTGCTGTTGTAGCCCATCCGCCTCAAGGTTGTGCGTGTTGTGGCTTCACAAATGCTTTGCTGCATACCTCGGTTGTAACGAGTGGTTATTTCAGTCAAAGTTGCTCTTCTATCAGCTTGAATCAGTCGGCCCATTCTCCTCTGACCTCTAGCATCAACAAGGCATTTTCGCCCACAGGACTGCCGCATACTGGATGTTTTTCCCTTTTCACACCATTCTTTGTAAACTCTAGAAATGGTTGTGCGTGAAAATCCCAGTAACTGAGCAGATTGTGAAATACTCAGACCGGCCCGTCTGGCACCAACAACCATGCCACGCTCAAAATTGCTTAAATCACCTTTCTTTCCCATTCTGACATTCAGTTTGGAGTTCAGGAGATTGTCTTGACCAGGACCACACCCCTAAATGCATTGAAGCAACTGCCATGTGATTGGTTGATTAGATAATTGCATTAATGAGAAATTGAACAGGTGTTCCTAATAATCCTTTTTGGGGACGAAACAATCCCGCACCCTGTTGAGGCTCTGTTATAAAGCACATACACAGTATTACTTTAATTTAACATGAATAGTTAGTATGTTACTACCTTGAAAGCGATAACGATGTTTCTTTTGATATTTGACGATAATGACGCTCTGCTCTCGGGTACGTTCTTCATGAAGTAGTAGCGGCGCTCGCGACCAAGTAGAGTCAGCGTATCTCACAGCGCCATCTGCTGGTGAAAATAATCACTACACGATTGCTCCTATAACCAGCAGCTGCTGTATGTTGGGCTTTTTTGCAATGTATATGCGGGTTGTTTTGAACGAGTTGTAAAAAGGGGACATTTCTGGGGACAGCTCCAGTCGGGGACAGAACACCAAAAACCGGGACTGTCCCCGGAAAATGGGGACGTCTCGTCACCCTAGTCAACCATGAACAAAATTGGTAAACGTAAATGTTATAGACTTGACAAAGTGGCACATTGGCTAAAGTCACTATATAAATTAATCAGGGAGCACCCTCATTTATGAACAAAAGGAGGAGTGAATATAACTTATAAAAAAGTTTTATTTATTTGTTTTTTTCCCATTAAATGGATGCATGACATTAGATTGAGAGAACTACAATTTATGTAATAAGAGTTGAAGGTGCGACTTCGAGATTGAGATATGACTAATATAATATTTTGGTTTCTGCATAGCAATAGAGATAAGTGGGACTGAGACAATAATGACCATATTTTGTTGCATCTGGAGACTAACCCATTTGATAGAGAAATACTGTGACAAGTAGTTATAACGAAAATAAATATAGCAGTTAAATTTAGGGTTATGAAAATAAAATTTCTGAATCTATTTCTGAACATTGACAGTGCTGTAAAAAAAATGCTAAATTATTTTAAAAACCTCTTTAACCCCTAGAGGTCGTCGGTCGCGCCGGCGCGGCAACTCACTTTTTTTCTTATCAGTGAGATAGACTCAAAATACTTTGTTGATTTTGGTCATACACACAAGTGTTATACATCATTCGAATCTGCGGAGTAATCTGTTTGAAAAGAGAGAGATGTCAGTCGTTCGTGAGCGCCTCATTATCCGCTAATGCGGATAGTTATATTCAAAGGCAAATTCTGACGCGTTTCATGCAAGTATCTCCGCCCACATCGACTCGAGAAATTGATGATGCCTTATTGTACAAAAATTTGTATACTTTATGAAGTGATATGGAAGATTATGAAAATCTGTGTTCAAATTATAACAGTTTTGGTGTAGTGACAAGGCTAATGAGTATTTGATGATAAGTATCACTGCCAAATGACGTATAAATGAAGTGGTTTAAGATTTTGGTCATTCGGAGCTTACGCCTAAAGAGTTTTAATGGACAAGACATTGAGAACAAAATTGACTTTAAAGAAAGTCCTAATTATTTGATTTTGAATGTTGTACATTTAACATGGACTGAGTACAGTTACATTCTATGAAAAGTGATTTTTATAAATAATTGGGTATCGAGTATGATTAACCATAATATCATGATATAAAGATGAATGTAAGGAAATAACTGAACAAGATATGTAAGATATGATATATTTATATGCTTTGATACTTGTGGCATTTTTATGAAGTGTTTTTAACATTAACAATTTAGGTTTATGTTCATTTATGTTCTATTTTATGAAGAATGTTTTATGTAGAGACTTAAAATGCTTAGATGGATTATTCTGGGTCTTACTTATTTTTTGTTGTTTATTTTTAGTTAGACCACTATTGTTTTGAACCCAAAAGTCTGTAAGGTTCCATAAACGTGTCGGGAGTAAGTTCAGACAACTCAGAGTATGTTCCCGGCTAACACACAAGACATTCTCAACAGAGCGACGAATCGATGATTCACCATGGAAACAGACGGTAAGAAAGAGTGCGCCGTTCTACTTCCTCTTCTTCTTTTGTTTAATGGCAATTTACATAACCTACTTAGTGCACATCGCCACCTATTTGGTGGTTATGCAATCATTTTTTTCAATGTCTTCGTTTAATAAGTCATCTTTATTCACTGAGAATAAGGATTATATTGTTTGTTTGATGCTGATTAATTGAATGCAGATCTATGTGTGAGATGACAATAAAATAAATAATAAATATATTTGAATTGAATTAACATTTAAACATTACCTTGTTATAATTTTTTTATTCTAATTCTTTAGAATTAATATATAATATTGTATATTATATAACTGAAACAAATTTGGTTATATTAATAACTATATTAATTATATAAAACACATCTGAATACCTCTTAAGCAAACTAACCCTGGATCATGAGCTGCTCCGGAGCAGGTGATGTTCAGAGTGGGTTGCTATGGTTACTCACAGGTGATGTTCAGAGAGTGAGTTGCTATGGCTACCTACATACCCTGAAAGTTACCTCCGTTTTTGGAACCGAAAGTTGAGGTTATCCGCTTATTTACCCTTAAACATACCCGGGTATGTCACATAACCTGCTTTCTGGAATACCCCCCCAGATGTGGTGTTTAGTGGGAACTAAAGGGGGTGGATTTTGAAATCCACTGCCGCTTCAATATACATACACTATATTGCCAAAAGTATTGGGACACCCCTCCAAATCACTGAGTTCAGGTGTTTAATCACTTCATGGCCACAGGTGTATAAATCAAGCACTAGGCATGCAGACGCTTCTACAAACATTTGTGAAAGAATGGGTCACTCTCAGGAGCTCAGTGAACTCAAGCGTGGTACCGTGATAGGTTGCCACCTGTGCAATAAGTCCATTCCTGAAATTTCCTCACTACTAAATATTCCACGCTCAACTGTTAGTGGGATTATAACAAAGTGGAAGCAATTGGGAACAACAGCAACTCAGCCATGAAGTGGTAGGCCACGTAAAATCACAGAATCATGCGGGGTCAGCGCATGCTGAGGGTCACAGTGCACAGATATCTTTCAATAGCAATAGTTACAGACCTCCAAACTTCCTGTGGCCTTCAGATGAGCTCAAGAACAGTGCGTAGAGAGCTTCATGGAATGGGTTTCCATGTCCGAGCAGCTCATCCAAGCCTTACATCACCAAGTGCAATGCAAAGCGTGGGATGCAGTGGGGTAAAGCACGCCGCCACTGGACTCTAGAGCAGTGAGACGTGTTCTCTGGAGTGACCAATCACGCTTCTCTGTCTGGCAATCCCATGGACGAGTCTGGGTTTGGCGGTTGCCAGGAGAACGGGACTTGCCTGACTGCATTGTGCCAAGTGTAAAGTTTGGTGGAGGGGGGATTATGGGGTGGGGTTGTTTTTCAGGGGTTGGTCTTGGCCCCTTAGTTCCAGTGAAAGGAACTCTTAATGCTTCAGCATACCAAGACATTTTGGACAATTTCATGCTCCCAACTTTGTGGGAACAGTTTGGGGATGGCCCCTTCCTGTCCCAACATGACTGCGCTCCAGTGCACAAAGCGTCGGTCCATAAAGACATGGATGAGCAAGTTTGGTGTGGAGGAACTTGACTGGCCTGCACAGAGTCCTGACCTCATCCCGATAGAACACCTTTGGGATGAATTAGAGCGGAGACTGCGAGCCAGGCCTTCTCGTCCAACATCAGTGCCTGACCTCACAAATGCGCTTCTAGAAGAATGGTCAAAAATTCCCATAAACACACTCCTAAACCTTATGGAAAGCCTTCCCAGAAGAGTTGAAGCTGTTATAGCTGCAAAGGGTGGGACAACTCCATATTAAACCCTACGGATTAAGAATGGGATGTCAATGAAGTTCATGTGAATGTAAAGGCAGACGTCCCAAAACTTTTGGCAATATAGTGTATATATCCTAATGAGATTTATAATCAAGGTCTTAATCAATATTTATCCTCCTACATATTAAAATGATTTTAATATGTTTCTTCTAGTTTATGATATTAATCAATAGAACTTCTGTTTGACGGCCAGGAGAGCAGTAACAGTGCTTACTCATTCAGCCAGGCTTCCAGAGATGGAAAATGGATTTGTCTTTCATTTGTTTCATTCCCTTTTACAGTAACACTAGAGTTATAGAATTACATGTTGCTTTTATTTTTATTTTATATTATATTATATTTATAAGCTTTTATTTTACTGTTCATCTTTCATCATTAGAGAATAATGGTGAATATTGTCTGTACCTCTTACTGAGAGAAAGTACATGCTATCAGTATGTTTTGGGGAAGTTTCTGATCAGAGCTGGACCTCGACCAACTCCATTCTTGAAGAAGCTGTGTATCTGTGTATGTGCGCTAGTATTCTTTGTTACAGATCAGTATTGGAGGTGGACAGCGGGCATCCTAGGGAGATTGACGGACTTGTTGTTCTGGACAAGCTGGCACCTATTCCCGACCTGGAAGTTTCATAACGGGCTTAATTCCAGGGTTCCAGCGTCAGCAGTTTGATCGATGGAGATATGCTTCTGCCTATCAGCCGATGTGTGGAAATTTACTATGAGTATCTATTTTCTCTTAGCCAATCAGAATCATTCAACCTGCAGTAATGATGTAGCTAGACCTTGAAAAGAGTATAATTGTGTTGAGAAATTGAATGTACGCAGAGAGCGGCCTACGGACTCCTCGTGAGACCTGAAGCTGGCCTCTGCTGATGAAACTGCAAACTATTCTTCAGTAAATGTTTCTTGAATTCATCACACTTCTGACTCTTGGTCTTCATTCCTCGCATCTGGACTTGGGTCCTAAATTGTTTTCCCCAACAGAATAATAGTGTTAAGGGAAGGAATGTAGGATTTGAATTATCAGCGGTAACGTGTAGGAAGGAATAGGATCAAGGATCTTTCATCAACCATAAGCAAATAAAAAGGAAGAATCGGTAGCACTTTCTATGAAGCCCATACTTATAATTAATTATAGCCCCATTTATACTTATTTATAAGTAAGTATTACTATTCTATAAATATATTTATAAAGAGTCAACAGGTATAATGCATTATAAGAACAGTTATAGTTACATTTATATTATTTTTATAATTACTTATAAGTCATGCATTTGCTTTTTTAATGCGCATGCTCATAATCTATTATATACTGATTTATAAATGAGCAAATATGCCAGGTATTATATTCAGGGCTTTGAACCGGTTCAAGAAAGGACAACAAAAACTGGAAACAAATGAAATTTAGACAGTAACATAACCACAAACGGAAACAAAGTCAAATTGAATCGCTCTGAACAGAAATGCAAATTTGAAATGGCCATTAACCGGTTAATGACGCTCTTTTATCGTTCTGTTTAATACTTTAATTTGGCAGTCAACCACTCATGAATTCAAATACTGCGGCCTATGCAAATGTGATGTTGACGCATCCAATGTGAGTGAAATGCCCGCGCTCAGCTGTCATCACAGGTAAGTCGCAATGGCAATGCGCTGCTGTTAGTTTTTCCGAGGATATGTCACCAACCATCAAACATTAGGCCAATATTTAAGTGAAAATGAATGGCAGGTAATTTGCAGCTTGTTGTGTGATTTGAAACCAGCGATAATTGCAGGATAGTGTAGAATAGAACATGGATTCACACAACGTCACATCACGCACCTGCAGTGCTTCTGTGAACGGAGAGAACTGAATAAAATTAAATATGAAAAAAAGGAATATATAGACCTATACGTGAAATATATTTCACTTATTACACGGCTCTGTGGAATACTTGATTCTGATTGGTCAATCGCGCATTCCAGCGGTATGTTATTCCCAGATAACAACCATCAAATCCGCTCATCCGGGTACTACGAGTTATCTTGACCGGTACTACTTATATGCTTAACGTGTCACTCCGCTGTCGTTGACTGATGGAAGACTTCAAGGGTTAGTTCACCCAAAAATGAAAATTAGCCCATAATTTACTCACCCTCAAGTCATCCTAGGTGTATATGACTTTCTTCTTTCAGACGAATACAATCGGAGTTATATTTAAAAAGTCCTGGCTAATCCAAGCTTTATAATGGCAGTGAATGTTGTTCTGTTAAAAATGCATCTGTCCATCATATAACTGCTCCACACGGCACCGGGGGTTAATAAAGGCCTTCTGAAGCGAAGCGATGCGTTTGTGTGAGAAAAATATCCATATTTAAAACTTTATAAAGTTTCGGCCGATCGCCTTTCGTATTTAGTTTATGGGAAAAGTGTTGAAAGTGCCTCTGCAGTTCAAATGCTTACGCTGCCGGTTACGCTCGCCAGACGTAGAGTACGCATTTTTAATTGCGAGAGGCACTTTCAACACTTTTTCCACGGAAGGCGATCGGCCAGAACTTTACTTTATAAAGTTTTAAATATGGATATTTTCCGCTTCAGAAGGCTTTTATTAACCCCCAGAGCCGTGTGGAGCACGTTATTTGACGGACAGATGCATTTTTAACAGAAAAACAATCGCTGCCATTATAAAGCTTGGATTATCCAGGACTTTTTTTAATATAACTCCGATTTTATACGTCTGAAAGAAGAATGTAATACACACCTAGGATGACTTGAGGGTGAGTAAATCATGGGCTTATTTGCATTAATTTCAACATATATGGTAAAATCTACTCTTTTCAGCAATAGATAAAGGCTTAAAGCAGTTTGGAACTGTTTTTCTTCGCGGAAGCTTTGCGTAAGAGCCAATAAAATATTTAAACTCAAGATTTCGTGTCTACTTTACTTGAGACAAGTAGCCGTGTAATAAGCGGGATAACGTACATCCAGCCGGCTGTTATCGCAGGTTAAACCCCTTCAGAATGACGCAAGACCTGATTACTCTGTCGGGGTTTATTCTGCGATAACAACCGGCTGGATGTACATTATCCCTTCATCTAAATAATTACAGATTAACAAAACGAAAGAACATTTTTTGCTGAGTTTCCGGTTCATTGTGACACGCTCCAAAGTTCGTGGAAAGGAAACCGAGACAGCAGAAAGCGGCTTGTTTTCTTTATTTTAAAAGCTCGACAGTTTTGAATGATGTCTTTGCTTTTATCTGTATGACCATACAATTCCGGAGTAACAGTTTCCTCTCTTAGAAGGAAAAAAAAATCCAGTGATCGCGCCAGCGCCTCCCGTGAACACATATTCTAGCTTTGCTAACTTGACAACGCAGCCTGTTCATTATTAAAATAAAATAATGAGAGAGGCTTTAAATTAATTTGTTGTGGCTTGACGTTTATATAGCCTGAATACTGTTAGGCTAACTATAGAGGATTTGTTGTGGAGTGAGGGGAACTAAAATAGCGTATAGTTTTATACTGTTTATAATGTTTGTAAACATTTTCCTTTATTTACCGGTATTTTACATGATTTCTGAATGTAATACTAATAAAAATACGGCGTAGCCTATACGCGACTTGGCGTTTTTCCTCTCAAAAAAGCAATTTTATACGAGTAGCATATTTTTTTTTTAACCATGCAGAAAACATTTTAAAATATCTCGAAAAAAATACTTTCATTTTTATCTTTTTCCTTTTTTGTTAATACATTTGGACAAAATCTTTTAATAAAAGATGATGTTGTATTGGCTATGACTAGACGGCAAATACCAGACTAAGACTAAGAAAGACTAAGAAAAAAAATTACGTTTTTAACTGGTATTTTTTCTAATCAAACCGGTTTTGGAACAGTAATAATACAGAAGGAATGCATGAACAGAAACATTCTGCGTGGAGTGAACTGACTGAATTTTTTTTTCTTTTAATCTGTCACCATTCTGTTTAGTTTTGTTCATGGACTTTCAGTTCCCTTTCAGTCAGTACACTACGAGTTACGTCAGTTACTGACGGAATGGGGGTTTCGCCTAGAAGCCAATCGCCTTTGAGCTCTACAAAACGAGCCAATGGCATGAAAATGCCATGGGTCTGCGGAATTTGCATGCCGCAACCCCGCCCCACGGCGTGGGTATAAAGGGCGTTGCGTGGCAATCTCGCATTATGTTTCTGCTTCAGAGCCGAGTTTACTGCCTGAGCGCTTTCCTCTTCAAGACGAGTTTCTCTCCAGAGTGTTGGTGTTACGGCACGTTCCAGCGAGTTCCGCATTTCCTGTCTGATCTGTGCAGTGATCGAGCACAGCGTGCGCGTTCTCCCTGGGTGCTTCGGCATTCTGCAGAGTTTTTCACTCCTCTCTAAAAGAGCTGCACGTGGCACGTCTTTTTAAAGATGGCTCGCCCGTGCTCCGTTTCTGGGTGCGGTCGACTGGTACCTCCGTTTGATGGTCATGATCGCTGTTTGGCGTGCTTGGGCCTCGTGCACGCTGAACGCGCGTTCATGGATGAGTCATGTTCTCACTGCGGGAACATGACCATCTCAGTGTTGCGATCGAGACTCCATGATCTCCGTAATGGGGGGAGAGTCCCCTCTACCACACCCCAATCTACTTCCTCCACTGGAGGGGGTACTTTGGCTGGTGGTCAGGGTGATCTGAGGGTTACGGTGTGGAACAACCCGACGAATCCTCCTCGGGCCACACCCCCCTCCTGCACACTGCAACCCGTGGTGTTGCCTGATGAGGGCGCCGGGGCTTCCCGTTCGGGGCCCTGCGTTTCATTTGGTGCACCCGCGGAGGATGCTATGTCGATCGCCGCATCACAAGGTGGGCTGGACTCCTCCGGAGATGACGATTCGGCTATGTTGCCTCCTTCGGGAGTCCCAGCATTGCCCGAGTCCGATCCGGAACTCACAGCCATGCTTGCCCGGGCGGCCGAGACGATTGGGCTTGTGTGGAAACCTCCGCCATGTCCCGAGCGTTCCCGGCTAGATGATTGGTATCTGGGGGCGGCTCTGGGGACCGCCGAGTTACCCTATCAATGGTTAAAGAAAGAACTGACATTCTCACCTCCGAGCCTCAAGAGGGCGCGGCTGGCAGTGCGCGACGCCCCATGGCCTCGCCGCTCTCGGCCCCCTCTGTCGCCAGCCCCCTGGCAGACGAGACCCCCGTGGAACGCTGGTCCTTCCCTGGTCTCCTTTGTCAGGGCGCGGAATTCGACCCCGCCCACACCCCGGGACGCTCCCATGCCTCCCTTGTCTGGGCCGGTCATTCCGCCTCGCTGCCCCATCGGGGGTACGCCGGTGGTTCGCATGACCCCGCTGGTTCAGTTCTTGGGAGCCTGGCTAGCGCTTCCCACCCCGTCCAGTTGGCTCGCTCGCACCATCCGGTTCGGCTATGCGATTCAGTTCGCTCGGTCTCCTCTTTTTCTCCGCTTTCGGGGAGTCCGCTACACCGTGGTGGGTGGCAATGCCCCTGTCATGAGTGCGGAGGTCGACACCCTACTGGCGAAGGGTGCGATCGAGATCGTCCCTCCAGCCGAGATGAAGTCCGGCTTCTACAGCCCTTACTTCATTGTACCCAAGAAAACCGGTGGGTTACGGCCAATCCAGGAGTGTTGCCTCCTCTTGGGCTCTAGCGCATGGCGTCTCGCTAACAGACGTTTGTAGAGCTGCAGGCTGGGCGACACCCAACACATTCGCAAGATTTTATAATCTCCAAGTGGAGCCTGTATCCTCTCGTGTACTCGCCCCTACTGGCCAGTAACCGGACAGGCTCAGGTGTCTTCGCTTGCTGCGCCATTCCACTCCGCGGACTGGATGCGTGCGCTATTCCTCTCAGGTGAGCTTCCCCAGTAAGCCCTGAGCTCCTCCAGCACTGTCGATGTCGTGCCCTTTTCAGGCCACCCCTCGTGTTCGGCTAGGTGCCTCCGTGTGCATGGTTCCCCCGCTGGGTAACCCCCACATGTGTATTTCCACGGTAAGTCTCTTGTAGCTTGTGTCTTCCCTTGGCAAGACACCTTGCCACGCCTGGGGTTGAATTATTCCACCTTCGGCTGGATACCCCAGAGTGTTCCCTATGCAGCTCCTTCGGGTCATAGGTGTATTCTTCAAGTCCCCCCCTTTGGGCTGGCATTGTGTTGCATTCTCCACGTGGGATATGCTTCCCAGTGTACCTTGGTAGCGTTGAGCCTAGCCCCTCCATCGTGCCACACTCACGGCAGGGAGCCTGGGTCAGCGCAGGACGCTGGAAGACAGCCGTCATGGTGAGATTGTATTGGGACCCCCATTCCGTCAGTAACTGACGTAACTCGTAGTGTACTGACTGAAAGGGAACGTCTCGGTTACGTATGTAACCCTCGTTCCCTGAAGGAAGGGAACGGAGACGTTACGTCCCCCTGCCATGACCGCTGTACCGCTGGAACTGGCCGGGCGCTCATGCTTCGGCTCTTCAGCAGGTAAACATAATGCGAGATTGCCACGCAACGCCCTTTATACCCACGCCGTGGGGCGGGGTTGCGGCATGCAAATTCCGCAGACCCATGGCATTTTCATGCCATTGGCTCGTTTTGTAGAGCTCAAAGGCGATTGGTTTCTAGGCGAAACCCCCATTCCGTCAGTAACTGACGTAACGTCTCCGTTCCCTTCCTTCAGGGAACGAGGGTTACATACGTAACCGAGACGTTTGTTTTCATTTGTCACATGTTTCTTTGTTCTGACTCCCACCAGTAACCGCATTATTAGTTCTTATGTGTCAGCTGTGTGTTATCTATCATCCTCATTTGTGCTGCTACTTAAGTTGTTCCTTCCCCTGCACTCCTTGCCCGGTCACCGTTATGCTAAATTGTGTTGTGCTATTACCTGTCTGCGGAGTATTTATAATTAAACTACATTTGGGAACTGCATTTACATGTCTTTGTCTTCCTGCCTGCACACACCCGTGACAATATCTATCATCCATTGTATTAATTAACTAGTATGAATTTTCCTGTATCTTCGGATTTCCCCACAATCCACAGGCATGCACTATAAGTGAATTGGAAACTCTAAATTGTTTGTAGGTGTGAGTTTATGTTAGCCCCATGATGGACTAAAATAAGTTTCCTTATCAAATACCCAAAGTATAACTTTTCTCCAAAGATTCCTGTTGCTAAGACTGGTGTTACCAGCACAGGAGGAGTGTGAACCAAATTAATGTAATTTCTCCATGGCAGTGAAATAAATTGATACTGATTACCAGCCGAGTGGACTGAGTGATTTCAAATTGCTGTGATTGAAGTGCTTTTCTGACTCCCATACTGACAGGGCTTTAAATTGAACATACAACAGCAATGATCATTGAGACGGTACAAATTCTGTATTACATATAAACTTCAATTTGTTTGCGGGCACATTGCTGAATATGTATTTGCAGTGTTGTGTGTACTTGAGTGATGTATTCATTTCACAGATGGCCTCCATGAGTTTCAAAGCTTCCTGTCTCAAGTACATTCACACTTGGCAGAAAACACCAGTAGCCATGAAATCAGACAGGCACTCTGCTGTCTGCTTTTATATATGCATTTCTCTACAGTCTTTTAAAATAAACTCAAGGGCTGGAGACAGATGGGCAGAGTTTTCATATCGGTCACTTAGAAGAGCTGGACGTATACAAATGCATCCTGGTCAAGAGTATTTTCAAGGCTGAGCCAGTCTTAGCTTTCCCCTGGCCACAGACTTGAGGCTAGCATGTAATTTTCTCACTCAAATCACTGACTGCTGCTGCTTCTGATTGCTTTTAGAGGGAAAACTGGCCAGTTTTAAAAAAGGATCAGTTTTAAAAAAGATCAGTATGAAAATTTGAGGACCAAATTCAGTATGCACTTTATTGATGACCCATGCATGGTGTTATTGCATCTCAGTCAGCGTGTGATGTGATAAAACTACTGCTCATTAATAAACGTGTTTTTGTTTGATCCATTTCAAACAATCCACCTCCATTCAGCAAGAGCACTTGCGCACATTTTTGTTCCAGTCAGTCAACGCAAAGGTGTTGCCCCTTAAAGGCAGCCAGGTGATTAAGTCAAGAGTTTACTTTTGAGTGTGCTCCGTGTTGTACTACTCCAGCCTTTCCAGTAAAGTCTATTTTGAAGTGTCATCTGTTGTTTGTTTTACTTAAACCTTGACAACACATGACAGAATAACCGGACACTCAAAAAAGAGTAAAAAAAAACTCACCAGTGTTGCGTCTCCTCCTCTTCCTCCCAGAGAACCATAGTTTGCTAGGGTTTTTGCTCCGCCCTGGCTCTGCACTCCCTCAACTCCACCGTGGTCCACCGGCCCTAGGACTTCACCGGGCTCCCGGCCTTTTGCTCAGCTTCCATCATGGACTTCCGAGTCTACAGCTGCGCCTTGACCCTCAACCCCTTCCGCTCCACTGGGCTTCTCCTTCTCTCCAGCTTCAACATCGTCCTCACTCCCTCCGTCATCAGCCCGGTCTGCCAAGTCCCTGTCTCTGCCCCACAAGCCAGCAGCTTAACCTTGGGCTTCTGGGCCATGGAAGTCGCCCAGGTCTGTCGGCTTCTCTGCTCCGCAGGTTCCTCCACTGTCGATCAGTCCCCAGGTTCTGCCTAGCCCTTCAGACAAAGCTCCACCCTGGCTCCTTTCACACTCCTTTTAACATGTGTTTGTCTCCTCCGACTCCTCCTGGTCCCTGTCCATCACAACTCCAAAGCCCCCTCCCTCCTCAGTTGGACATTGTACGGCACGAGGACAAGCCTTTCCGAGGGCGGGTGTAGTGTCACGATTATGTTCTGTTTAGTTAGTTCCTGTCATGTCTGTATGAGTCCTCATTAGCTTCTATGGTTACTGATTAGTTAATCCAGCTACATATATATATATATATATACTCCCTGTTCTGTTCAATCCTTTGTCGGGTATTGTTTTGTATTATGTGTTGTACTCTTGACAGCGATGTGCCTTTCCGCCAACAAAGGGTTTTTTATACACATATAAAAAGACCCCAACAAAGAGCAAAATAGTTTCAATTTGCCCATGGAATGCAGCAGTGCCCTTGTACATTTAAGAAATTCTCCTCAATTAGGTCACATGCACAGAAATCACAGGCATTCACAAAAACAGGATCCACACAGGCTAACCCCCACTGTCAGGTCCCAGAGACTTACCTTACACCTCTCCGCAAAATGAATACAAATCTGATCTCCAATTCCTGCACTATATGCACATTTAATGGAGTTCACGTCAACGAAAGCAACAGATATGAGCTGCATTTTATTGACCATCAGCTAATTTCAAGATCAAAGACCTAAGCACTGGTGAGATCATTTAGTGTCATTAGTTTTAATGAAGATGATTGTGTTTTTGAGCATCTGAGACTTACTTTCAGTTTCATTTGCGTCGATGCGTGTTGCAGTAGCACCGTCATAACTGACTACACCATTTCATACACTCACCTAAAGGATTATTAGGAACACCATACTAATACTGTGTTTGACCCCCTTTCGCCTTCAGAACTGCCTTAATTCTACGTGGCATTGATTCAACAAGGTGCTGAAAGCATTCTTTAGAAATGTTGGCCCATATTGATAGGATAGCATCTTGCAGTTGATGGAGATTTGTGGGATGCACATCCAGGGCACGAAGCTCCCGTTCCACCACATCCCAAAGATGCTCTATTGGGTTGAGATCTGGTGACTGTGGGGGCCATTTTAGTACAGTGAACTCATTGTCATGTTCAAGAAACCAATTTGAAATGATTCGAGCTTTGTGACATGGTGCATTATCCTGCTGGAAGTAGCCATCAGAGGATGGGTACATGGTGGTCATAAAGGGATGGACATGGTCAGAAACAATGCTCAGGTAGGCCGTGGCATTTAAACGATGCCCAATTGGCACTAAGGGGCCTAAAGTGTGCCAAGAAAACATCCCCCACACCATTACACCACCACCACCAGCCTGCACAGTGGTAACAAGGCATGATGGATCCATGTTCTCATTCTGTTTACGCCAAATTCTGACTCTACCATCTGAATGTCTCAACAGAAATCGAGACTCATCAGACCAGGCAACATTTTTCCAGTCTTCAACTGTCTAATTTTGGTGAGCTCGTGCAAATTGTAGCCTCTTTTTCCTATTTGTAGTGGAGATGAGTGGTACCCGGTGGGGTCTTCTGCTGTTGTAGCCCATCCGCCTCAAGGTTGTGCGTGTTGTGGCTTCACAAATGCTTTGCTGCATACCTCGGTTGTAACGAGTGGTTATTTCAGTCAAAGTTGCTCTTCTATCAGCTTGAATCATTCGGCCCATTCTCCTCTGACCTCTAGCATCAACAAGGCATTTTCTCCCACAGGACTGCCGCATACTGGATGTTTTTCCCTTTTCACACCATTCTTTGTAAACTCTAGAAATGGTTGTGCGTGAAAATCCCAGTAACTGAGCAGATTGTGAAATACTCAGACCGGCACCAACAACCATGCCACGCTCAAAATTGCTTAAATCACCTTTCTTTCCCATTCTGACATTCAGTTTGGAGTTCAGGAGATTGTCTTGACCAGGACCACACCCCTAAATGCATTGAAGCAACTGCCATGTGATTGGTTGATTAGATAATTGAATTAATGAGAAATTGAACAGGTGTTCCTAATAATCCTTTAGGTGAGTGTATATAGCTTATAACACACTTTTTTTTTAACAATTTGCCAGGAGTAAAATTTACATATGTGGTTTAAACAACCAGATGCATTTACACTTGTCCAGTTTCGCCTGAAATGCGTCCCAGACCACCTGCTGAATTGGTTTGTTTGAATGATCGGATTTAAATCCGTCTCAAAAGAATTTCGGAAAGCATTTACTCCTGGTCTTTTCACAATTGGATAGATATCTGGTCAGAGAAAACGAATGAAGTGACCAGGTGTAAAAAGGCCATAACTCTCCCAGCTGCGCCGAAGGAACGCATTGTCTCATGTTGTTTCCACCAGCGCAGCACATCTCATTGTTTCTTTTAATTAATGAATGTTTAAAATATAAAACGAAGGAGAAGCCTAAAAAACGGCCCACGTTTGAGGTATGACTTGAAAACTGGTTGAAATGCAGGGCTCTACTACAAATTGTGGTCGTGATGTTATTCCATCAAGATTAGTTAAGCATACTTACAGAAGCTTAGAAACAGCAGTAGTTCCAATTGATTTATGCATGCTATTGTACAGCCTCTTTTAAAAAAAAAAAATAATAATAATAATTTGGATCCAAATGTTTTATCTAATTACAGGCCTATTTCTAAACTGCCATTTTTATCTAGAATTCTTGAAAAAAAGTCGCATTTAACCAATTGCAGACTTGTTCAAAATGAGTGTCAGTCAGGATTTAAATAAAATCATAGTACAGAAACGGCCTTGTTGAAAGTTTAAAAAGATATCTTGATTTTGATTGATTCTGGCAGCTCAGTGGTTTTAGTTTTACTAGATCTTAATGCAGTGTCGATGCCATTGATCACAATATCCTTGTCTCTCGTCTAGAAAAGACAGTGGGAATTCGGGGCATGGCTCTCGAGTGGTTCAAGTCCTTCCTTTTTAATAGGACATTTTCAGTTCATTTTGGTCAATATTATTCTAAAATGGCCCTATTGTCTAGTGGGGATCCGCACGGCCCAATTTTGTTTTCATTATATGCTAGCCTCAGGTTCTGTATTTCATAATGAAGATTGAAATTTTATTGTTTAATGTTATTTTTAGTAATATTATTATTTATTAATGTTCTTAATTATTTGTGTAATGTATTTTGTAAAGTCAGGGTGTGTCTGTATATGGTTCCCAAGGAGAGACATGGGATGAGCTAGATTTGGTACAGGAATGTGTGTACATATAATATATGTTTCCACTGATGTATACAGTAGCATAAGTTTTCTGCTGATCTATTTGTTCCATGATGTACATCAACTGATAGTATTCTTTATATGGGAAGTGGATTGTGCCACATGTAAGCTTCAAAGCTTAGTATTTTATTGCTATTTTAAACATAGGACGCATGTTTCTCTACCTTCTAAGCAAATCTCTTCCTAATGAGTTCCTCTGTTAGTATTATATAACATCCAAATTGAGTGTGCTGCCCCATGAGAAGAAGAGAAGAAGAAGACAGCAGATAGGAAGACTGAGGGAGAGGGACAGAGGGAGGATGAAGCAAGAGAGAGGGGTAGAGGAACGGAGGAATGGAGAAAGCTGGCATGAGACAATAACTTTTCAATGTCTCTCTACTATGTCTGACATATAAAAATAATAATTAAGAGATCTCTTGGCAAAATGACTGGTGTCCGGTCCTGTGATTCAACCATAATGGGGACAAAGCTTAATTTTCAGATCAACACATAAGCATGGAGTATGCTTTTCATTGCAGATAACACTCACGACAACAGGAAACAGGACAAATGTTCTTTTGAGTAACTATTGAGAAGTTAAATCTTGGATGTCACATAATTTTCTGAATTTTGATTGAAAGCAAAACTGAAATAATCTGGTTCGGGCCGCTGACACTCAAAACTCTTTTGACTTGGGCGAGTTAGCCTCTTTCTGTAAATCTGTAATGAAGAACCTTGGTATCCAATTTGATAGTTCTTTGAAATTTCATAAACAGATCAATTAGGTGGTCAACTCTTGGTTTCTGTAAAACTAGATTATTGTAACTCACTGGAGATGGGTGTTAGCCAAGTATTGTTGAACCGTCTTCAACTGGTTCAAAATGTGAACCACCAATTTTAGCCTCACTTCATGGGTTGCCTGTGCAGTAAAGAACTGATTTTAAATGATTGATTATTGTATACAGTATAAAGCATTGCATAACTTGGCCCCACAATACTTAGTGCATCTCTTTCATATACATAAACCATCATCCGCAAATCATCCTAGACATTCCAAAGGACCAGACTGAAATTGAGTGGTGACCGGGCATTTGCAGTAGCAGCTCCAAAGCGCTGGAATGATCTACCTCTACATCTTAGACTGGCTCCTTCTTTAGGTTATTTTAAACGAAACCGGAAATTACATTTACTTGAATTAGTGTTTGGTCCATAGGCTAATTAGCAAGAGGCTCTTAACAGATGTTGTTAGTCATTGTTTGTCTGAAAGTACATTTTATTGTGTGTGATTGTACAGCACATTGGTCAACATTACGTTGTTTTAATTGTGCTTTATAAAGAAATATACAAAACAAAACAAAACTTTTGGGAGGAAGGGGAACAACTGACAGCTTCAAAGACAGCTGTAGAAACCAGAGTAGAACATGTTAATAGAGACAATAGAGAAACCAGAATGTCTTGAAATTAACAGAAAGGTTATTGTGGCAAGCAGGGCGGGGCCGAGAGCCCTGGGAACAGAGCGTGAGTGCTAATGAGTGTCGCCTGCGTGCCACACCGGCCTCAAGTTTCTCAAGGAGCTCCAGAAGGTTAAAAGGAGGAGTGATGACAGTTAAGAGAGGACCAGGCCTAGACTTTATGTCCGCGAGGGGATGACGCTTTACTTTTTTATTTTGCATCTGTTTATTTTTGGATTAAAGTGAGTTAAACCTTCACTGGTTCCCACCTCCTTCTTCCCTGATCTTTAACATTTTTACAGTTATATTAGAAATGTTTCAGTCTGGAAACCCAAGATCTGCTAAAATTATCTGATGTGGACAACCTAATGCAAGAGACTTACATTTATCAGTTTTTTGTTTTTGTTTTTTTGCGGATGGGGTATTGTTGTATTTGGTTATAATTTGTTATTGTGGTTATGTGATGTCATTACTTTGCAAGTTCCATTGAAATTATGCCAAATTAATTGCCATAATTCACTCAAATTCACTGCCATTATGATTTCATTAAATTGCAAATTGTATTGAAAATATGCTTGATTAATTGCTTAAAATATACAGTGTTATTTATATATTTACTTTTTTGTTATATTGTAAAGGGGAAAATATTTGCATTTGTAAAAAGGGGTTATAAGATATAATTTGATAGAAATGTGGGTCATTTACTTGGTCATACACTAACAGTGTTTGTTTTTTTTCCATTTTAGTATGACGTAATATTTTTTGCTGTGTAATTATGTTTTGCCAAAGTAATAAAATATATTTGTATGAACATTTTAAAATGCTTTCTCTTTTTTAAAAGACAATAACAGTAAAGAATATTGCATAATGTTTATAACACCAGAATGACTACTGTATATCATATACTGTAAATAAGTAATAAGGTCTAACATTGTAGCTGAGTAAAAGGTAAGGGATGATGAAGGTTTAGATCAATGTGCATTTGCATTTAAATTGTATCATTCAATGGAATGGAATTACAATTCGTGTTAGCTCACTTTCTTAGCCTCTTTTAGTGCATTAGAAGAGGTAAACTGTTTGATAGTAGTGAATTCTCATTTCTTTATCACAAAACGCTAAAAGGCTCTTGTCAATCTCTCTCTTTTTAACCCATCTCTGGTGTGTGATGCTGAACTCTCATATGAGTTTCTAAAGGTTTTGTACCGTTCTGAACATTGATCTTTTATGTGCAAAAATAGCTTGCTCAGTGTTTATTAAGGCCTTACAACTGATTTTAAATGATTTATCTTTAATATCTTTTCATCTCTGTATTAGTCTTTCCGTGTTTTTTTATTATTTAAATGTTAGTACATAGTAGTTAAAGACATCAAATATAAAGTGGGTCCCAAATTTGTTATTAGTTCTTTTTTTAGAATGACTACACTGAAAGAAATCAACATGAATACAAAAGTACATTTCTAGGAACTTTATGTGTACTTTAAAGGGGACCCATTATGCAAAATTAACTTTTTTGAACATTCTCTTTATTACATTTTCTACATTGGCACAAAGAAAAATTCCAACAAAATTCACTTTGTGCAAAATTCACTTTTACATGGTGTTTGAACATAACTGTTTGTCATCAGTGTGTTACACAACCACCCTATAATGGTAAAAATCCACCCACTCTTTTTTTAATCCCCATAAATCATAAGCAGTGTCTCAGAATAAGCCACGACAGCTGGCAGACTCCACCCTATTAGCATAGACCCCGCCCACAACTGCTGACAGACCCCGCCCTATTGGCATAGCTCCGCCCCTCAGTGAGCTGTACACAGTCCGCCATGTTTATCTCTTCTCCAGAGCGTAAGAAATGTGTTCTTATTAAAGCTACTAAAGTTATTCAGTTGAGAGCAGTGAGTGATTTTCTGTTTATCTTCTGTTGTTTGATTCATATTAAAGGGATAGTTCACCCAAAAATGAAAATTTGATGTTTATCTGCTTACCCCCAGGGCATCCAAGATGTAGGTGTCTTTGTTTCTTCAGTAGAACACAAATGAAGATTTTTAACTCCAACCGTTGCGGTCTGTCAGTCATATAATGCTCGTGAATGGGGTCAAATTCTATGAGAGTAAAAAAAAAAACATACACATACGAATCCATATTAAACCCTCAAAATACACGATATGGCGTAGAGATACGCGCGAGAGATCACTTCCGCCGCTTGTATCCCATTGAGATACGCCATATTGTGTATTTTGACCTCACTCACCGGAAGTGATCGCGCAGAGAAGGCTGTTGTACATAGATCGCATTCGAGGTAAAAAAAAATTATGTAAATACGGTTCAGTTTCTCGCACAAACCGATCGTTTTGTGTCTTAAGACATCAATGTGTCGTCACGAGCCGCAGGGTTTAATATGGATTCGTATGTGTATGTTTTTTTTTACTCTCATAGAATTTGACCCCATTCACATGCATTATATGATTGACAGACCGCAACGGTTGGAGTTAAAAATCTTCATTTGTCCCTTTAACAGCAGATATAGCAGTAGGTACTGTATATTACGCTGCTGTCACTTTAATACACAGATCTAATACACACATGCGATTTCTTTACGTTCACACACATAACCGACTGCGTTTATGTGAACAGTGTGTGTTTTAACATAACCTTGTGTGTTAGTTTGACAGTTTAAGCGCAATAAGACGTGAAAGAGAACTGAGTTTGATACTCACGGGACGCTCCGTCTGACACACAGCCTTCTGTGCGCGTGCTTCGGGTGTGTGTGTGCGCTCAGAAAACCATATATCAGAAGTTTAGACTGATATGGCTTTAAAACATGCAGATCATAAACTCTCATGATGATGATGAACTGCAATGACACGTGAGCGTGAGTGCGATAGAAATGATCATCAAAACCAAACAGAGGTTTTAGTTTTTGGCAGAGTATCAGAGGCACGAGCTGTACAGGCTCCGCCCTCTTCTGGAGCAGCTCATTTGCATTTAAAGATACACGCACGGAAACAGCATGTTTTTCCTTCTACTCAAAACTGGGCATTTACAACATCATATAATAAATGACCTGTGGGGTATTTTGAGCTGCAACTTCACACACATTCTGTTCTGGGGACACCTTGTAAAAAAGGGACATAATAAGTTAGATTTATAATATCTGAACACAAACACAGATTTATGGTGATTTCTTCGGTGCTTTCTTGATCATGGGCTGACAATTCTGTGCATTTATCAAACCTAACATAAAAAAACAAAGCAAGCTGAGGTTGTTCAGTTTGTGAGTTGTGCCGCACAAGCAAACAGCTGGACAACTAAAATAATGAATGCATTTTAATCCTTGAAGAACTTGCTTTGTGATGCAAACAGATCAGAATCAGGTACACTCACTGCTCCTCGAGCCATTAGAAGACCTCTAATCTGACTCCCATCTTCCCTTGCTGGATGCGTCCTGTAAATTCTTATGAATCCAGGCAGTTTGCCCACTCCTCTATCGACATGATGGCCATTCTCAGTCTGTTTTAGACATTTGATGCCACAGCACTCACAGTCCATCAGTGGTGACTCAGTCGGTGGTCCGGTGTGCGGATGAGAACACTGTGTGCCGGTAACCTTCAGAGTCATTGAACATGTAGTGTTCTGGTCTGCCGCCTCTGCTTTTAACACAAATCAGAGCACTGCCGTCACTGACTCCCTGAAGGGCAGCTGAATGCTCCTTATCCCGACAATCCTCTTCATGTCAAGAAATTGCTATGAGAACATCAGAATGTCATTTTTCACTGTTGTTGCACACATTGAACTTAAAAGTGTTGTGGCTTGTAGTCCTATATGCTATAGCTTCAACATAAAGGAAAATTGGTGCTTGTTTGCATAGCTTTGGTTGTGTAATGTTTTATCCGAAGGAAAAAAAAAGCTCTATGGAACCAGATTGAAAAAAAACATCTGATGCTGCATTCAAGTTTTCCAGATACTTTCTGTTTGAAAGATGCCTTGGTGCATAAACAGCTTTTGTGTGGAAATGGTTTGTTATGTATATCAATTGAATCTTCAACATGTTTGCCATGATAAATGCATTTTGTACAAAACTTTATTCTGAGATTGCTACAAAAACAGCCTACCGCAATCAGGCTGTGTTCTGATGGCGAGGATTATTTATAAGAGCTTATTTATAATATTACATGCAATATGAAGAATTGTCTGAGGTTTACAACAAGCCAAATCTTGTGAAATCATCTAAAAAAGGCTGCCTATTGCAGATCGCATCTGTCACTTCAATTTCATGGGCGGCTCTTGACCTTTCCAAAATGGCAAAAGCACAGACGTCACAGTAATCAACAACAGTTGCTAATACCGTACCTACATTAAATTACATTATTAAAAACTCTGCTACCTGTCATTGCAAGCAGCAATTTCTTTTTATATAAAAATATGTTCATACAGGAAAGAAAATTGCACTCGATTTTTGAAAATTGCACTATATTTTTCCAATGAGCATATAATGCTTTTCCGAAGAAGCCTCAATGATGTGAACTGTGCTCAAATTATCCAAGATATCAAGGTCTTCCTGTCAATATGAAATGAAACATTCTCATAACATTCTTACAAGACACATTATCTCCACATTACCTTTATAATTGTCTTATTTGTTAACTCCATCCAAGTCTCATGAGGTATGAAAGCCATTCAAGAAGTGAGAGAACTATGACATTAGATTCCACAAAATAACAATGTAGCTTAACATGCATTTCTTTAATTAGTATTAACATAATGAAGGTACAATGCTGGCCAAAAGAAGGTGCAGGAGATTTGCTTCTAATGAACAGGGTCCATATTCACAAAAAAATCTAAAAGTTGCTCCTAATGCAGAAATTTAGAAACAACTCTTAGGGTAGTGTCGCTCATTAGGACATTTTTCGTCTAGGAGTAATTCACAAAGCATTTTAACGCTAAAAGTAGCTCCTAAACCCAGGACAGCTTAGAAGTTATCCTGAGGACACCTAAATCCCTAAGAGAAATGATCCAAAGCATCAACCAGTGTCGCAACCAAGTAAATATACACCGATCAGGCATAAACCTTCCTAATATTGTGTTGGTCCCCATTTTGCTGCCAAAACAGCCCTGACCCGTCGAGGCATGGACTCCACTAGACCCCTGAAGGTGTGCTGTGGTATCTGGCACCAAGATGTTAGCAGCAGATCCTTTAAGTCCTGTAAGTTGTGAGGTGGGGCCTCCTTGTTTGTTCAGCACATCCCACAGATGCTCGATTGGATTGAGATCTGGGGAATTTGGAGGCCAAGTCAACACCTCAAACTCGTTGTTGTGCTCCTCAAACCATTCCTGAACCATTTGTGCTTTGTGTCAGGAGCATTATCCTGCTGGAAGAGCCACAGCCACCAGGGAATACCGTTTCCATGAAAGGCTGTACATGGTCTGCAACAATGCTTAGGTAGGTGGTACGTGTCAAAGTAACATCCACATGGATGGCAGGACCCAAGGTTTCCCAGCAGAACATTGCCCAAAGCATCACACTGCCTCCACCGGCTTGCCTTCTTCCCATAGTGCATCCTGGTGCCATGTGTTCCCCAGGTAAGCGACGCACACACACCCGGCCATCCACGTGATGTAAAAGAAAACGTGATTGATCAGACCAGGCCACCTTCCTCCATTGCTCTGTGGTCCAGTTCTGATGCTCATGTGCCACTGTTGGTGCTTTCGGCGGTGGACAGGGGTCAGCATGGGCACCCTGACTGGTCAGCGGCTATGCAGCCCTATACGCAACAAACTGAGATGCACTGTGTATTCTGACACCTTTCTATCAGAACCAGCATTAACTTCTGGAGCAATTTGAGCTCCAGTAGCTCATCTGTTTGATTCACTTCACCTGGTCATAATGTTATGCCTGATCAGTGTATGAACAATATCACATGAGTAGCTGTGTAATATGGCTGTATATCAGCACGGCTGTGATTCGGCCATAGGTAATCATATCTGTCTTGATATACAGCCATATCGCACGGCTACGAGTGTGATTTTGCGTTTATACAACAGAAGTGTGGAAATAAAAAAAGTGCACGTATTGGCGGAAATGAGAGACTGTACGTTTCTGTTGCGCTTTCGAGTTCTACAGCAGCCGATGCTGTTCATGTGAGCACCATGACGCTTGCGCGGGATACAACATAAACTGCGTAGGAGTCTGACACAGGCCAGAACGAAATTGTTGAAGTCATTATTTTTGTTTGTTTTTGCACACAAAAAGTGTTCTCGTCGCTTCATAACATTAAGGTTGAGTCACATGGACTATTTTAACGATGTCTTTACTTCCTTTCTGGACCTTGAAAGTGTTCATTACACTGCTGTCTATGGAGGGGTCAGAGAGCTCTCGGATTTCATCAGAAATATCTTCATTAGTGTCTGAAGATGAACGGTCTTACGGGTTTGGCCTTACATGAGGGAGAGGAGTTAATGACAATTTTTGGGTGAACTAACCCTTTAAGTAAAAGAGAGGTTTCTAATGCGACACAAATAAGAGCTCAGTCTGACATTATTATGAATTATTAGGAGCACAGTTGATCTGAGAATGTCATATTACTCCTGGATCTTGGCTCATTTGAGCGGAACAAGACCAAATCAAGTGTTTATTGTTCACTTGACTCGCTTGTCAACTGTTGGAAGTTTAATATGGATCAGTCGAATTCACAAATGAACCATTTGATGTTATTTGTGAACCAGTTGATTGAAAAGAATCGGCTCAAAAGATTCGCTCACGAAACGGAAATCAGAGAAGATCTCGATTTCTGCACTTTAAAATAATGAGGAACCACATTTTTTTACATTTTTTAATGTAGTGATAGTGGAGAAAAAGAAAGTTTCATAAAATTTTAAATAACATGGCAGACACATTAGCATGCAGTGCCATTTAGTTATCATACACCTGCACCAATAAAACCAATAACACCTTCTGTAAAATAAGTGCCTTGCCATGTTATTTAAATTAAACTGATACTGATATATCTTTTTCATTTCCTTTCTCACGAAGTAATCACATTTCATGAATCATTTAATTCATAATTCAGAACTGACCCTCCTGCTGTGAATAATCAACCAATACATTTTTGTTTAAAGCCTAAAGACCAGTTTAATTTAGCAGAAGAATAACTTCAAGGACATTGCGAGGTACAGGCTAATGTTTTTTCTTCTTCCGTGCTTTATAATGAAGGCTTTGTGAAACTGCACAGCTCTTCCAGTTCATATACATTTGAGCGACATATCCTACAACGACTACGAACACATTTTCTATCGTGCATGCCTATGAAAGACGATCGAACCAATCAGAGTAGGTAAGGGGCGGAGCAACACGTGCAGCCCCTCCCCTTTCTGCAGGCTGCAGCCAGGTGTACTTGAATGGAACACATTGGATTGTGGGATATCAAAGGCAGTGAAGGATACATCTATGCTGCCTTCACAAATTGATCAGATGAAGGGATCTCGGGAGACAGGAAGTGAAGCTAACATTGGATTTGGACGTGCCTTGATGCCTTCCTACCTTGGCAGCATTTTTACGTTTTGGGATGCAGCCCATATCTGTACCCGCTGGGCCGGATCAGCACAGAATGGAATGGTTAAGCAAAGAGAACACTTTGGCCAGACGGTGGAAAAGCGGCTATATTCATACTAAAAGCCAAAAATGTTGATTTCATGGGCCCCTGACTGTCTATAAGAGCGTTTGACTGGAGAAAAATAAGTCACTCTTCAAAAGGTCTTTGGAGTTAGGTCAGTTCGAGGTTGATCTCGCTTTAGACTGGAGTCTGACTTCGGCTCGTTCCTGCAGCCGTACCAAACACACTGTGGTCAAAGTCGTCCTATGATTAGAATAATGATGAATTTAATCTCCATCTAAGAGTCGAGAATTCATATCCTTTGCGCATACATTTCCACAAGCATGTTTCCAAGGTAACTGTAATTGTAATGTAGCTCATATGATTTCCATACAGAGCCTCTCAGAAAATTGCTGCCATCATTTTGCATCAAATAAATGTTGAATATAAGCTCTGACAGGCATGAAACACCCTAAACAATCAGCTGAATTAAAGCCTCAAAAAATATCTATACTATACACATGGAAAATTGTAACTTTGATGTGAAAAGCTTTCATCAGTGGTGAGCACTGTACCAGAGATGTGACAGAACTGTGTGCCACTGGTGTATGACTAACACGGCCCAGTCTGCAAGGAAATCTCAATTAGTATGAATTTTGTCAAGAAAATGGAAAGTCACTGTAACCTTTTATTGCTTAGAAGTTATAGCTCAGAAATGTTTTCAGCTATTTCTATTTTCAGCTATCTTTGGCTCAAGTCTCTCCTTAAATCCAATTAGGTGAAATAAAATGCAAACAAATGAGTTAACTGTTGACAAATATAACACTATAACATTAGGCACTAAGTAAACATGTAAAATAGCAGTATTTTCTTTGCAATAAGTGTAAATAGTAGTTACAGTAGATGCTATTTATACTTATAAATAGTGGCAGATACTATTGTAGGATTAAAAATAATCGAAGATATTTGATATTTGCTTCACTGTTTTCAACCCCCATCTTTCTTATCAGAAGGGCCCAGACAAAGAGATGCTGAAGGCCTGTAGGCCAAATGTGTGTCACACCTGTAGTACAGGGGGGGAAGTTTGGTCTGATTGGTCAGTTTGAATGTCTCACATTAGGGTTTCAGTCACATGGCCAAGGAAGAGATAAAAAGAAGATTGTAACGGTCTCTTTTATTCTCTGCCTCCCTTGATTTTCTGTCTCTCTCTTCTTGGGGCCGGCGCTCTGGCTCTTCCCCATGCGCTGGAGCTTCTTTGCTCTGGCTCTTTCTCTCTTCTCTTTTCTAAAGCCTCTCTCTCCCTCTCTCTCTCTTTCTATCCCTCAGGTAACATTCATGCTGGGTACGATTATTGGGATACCTTTTTATCATCTCATACATCTATTTTGAAACTATTTTAAGTGTAACCATAACCAGATTTTGTCATTAAATCCTTTCTATTACAAATTATATGCTAACTAGTTTTGATTCGGTATTGACTTTGAAGTGTTACCTATTGCAATATAATATAGTCACAGTATAGCAACGCTGTCCCACATATTTTGCTATTGTAACTGCGCTTGTTTCCGCCGTTGGTATAAGTTGCAGTGGGTGGTAAAGACGAGAAATGTACACCCTGTTGAAAAAAACAGCATATGCTGGTTAGGTATGTTTTGAAACATTGCAGGTTTGAGCTGGTTTAAGCTGGTCCTGAGCTGGAGCTAGTTTCTTAGGACCAGCACTTAACCAGCTCAAACCAGCTCATGACCAGCTAAGGACCAGCTATGGACCAGCTATAGACCAGCTTAAACCAGCTCAAACCAGCTCAAACCAGCTGCCATGCTTCAAAACATACCTAACCAGCATATGGGCAGTTTTCTATCATCTTGCTAATAGCGTTTCTTTAGTCATTCGGCAACCCTGCAGCCTAAACCACTGTAGGCGACCCACCCTTACACTATTTGCACCTCAGTGTTGTTGTACATTAAACGGTATGCAATAATAACATAGACTAATGATTATATTTATTAAAATTATTAAATGGATGCCGCCTTATAGAGCTCCGGAGGTTGACGTCACGCAGCCTAAACTCCGCCATTTTGGCAGGCAATCGGGAGCGCTAGAGCGGCTGTAGCATTGGTATCTATAGTGGTCAAAAATAATTTGTTTAAACCTTACTATTTCAACATGGTGGACAGCTGCTGTGCGCCAGGATGCCAGAATAGGCCAGAATAGGCGGGGGAAAGCAAAGGGGAAATCTTTTTATCGTAGTAAGTTGTTGAAATGCCATGAATTTCAGTTTATTCTTCATTCTAACTACTTTTGCCTCACATAACTAATGATAAAAATAAGTTCCCATTAAATACGATACTTAATCATGAATAACTTAAGTGCTTTTAAATATAAATAACATTTAGAAACTGTAGGCTATTTGAAACGAAAATAAGGATCAAGAAATAAATACTGAAACAAAAAAATAAGAAATTACATTTATTGATTATGACTGATTTTATTTGACATGCACAGCACGGACCGATGGGACAGATGCACACGGCATCGCTGTTTTGGACGGGTTCGTGTTCAACGCTAACAGTAATCTATTCAAATGTTTTCTCTCTTAAAATGTAAGCGCGTGTATATGTCAGCATTATCATATATACGTGTAAAGAACTGAAGTCTGTCATGTAAAACGAGCTTATTGATGCAGTTCTGCCTGCTATTCTATCTGTTAATGTTACTCCTGATTGGAAGCTTCTGTAAATATTTAGTTTATAGTGGACAGGGGTCAGCGGCTATGCAGCCCCATACGCAACAAACTGAGATGCACTGTGTATTCTGACACCTTTCTATCAGAACCAGCATTAACTTCTTGAGCAATTTGAGCTCCAGTAGCTCGTCTGTTTGACCGGACCACACGGGCCAGCCTTCGCTCCCCATGTGCATCAATGAGCCTTGGCCGCCCATGACCCTGTCTCCGGTTCTCCACTGTTCCTTCCTTTGAGCACTTTTGATAGATCCTGACCACTGCAGACCGGGAAGACCACAAGAGCTGCAGTTTTGGAGATGCTCTGACCCAGTCGTCTAGCCATCACAATTTGGCCCTTGTCAAACTCACTCAAATCCTTACGCTTGCCCATTTTTCCTGCTTCTAACACATCAACTTTGAGGACAAAATGTTCACTTGCTGCCTAATATATCCCACCCACTAACAGGAGCCGTGATGAAGAGATAATCAGTGTTATTCACTTCACCGGTCAGTGGTCATAATGTTATGCCTGATCGGTATATATATATATATATATATATATATATATATATATATATATATATATATATATATATATATATACTGTATATATATATATATATATATATATATATATATATAGTGTGTTTGTGTGTGTGTGTCACATGATCCTTCAGAAATCATTCAAATAGGCTAATTTGGTGTTCAAGACACACATATTATTTTCAATGTTAAAAACAATTGTGCTGATTCATATTTTTGTGGAATAGGTGATACACTCCCAACATGTGGGGTAAGTAAGAATAAAACTTTATTCAGCAAGAATGCATTACATTAATATATAAACTGTGCATTGCAGTACACATGTATGTCTTTTAATATATGCTATTACTAAACTTTAATGAAAAGTTTTGCTTGACAGGAATGTTGAGGCCAAATGTTTCTGTATTGGACACATTTAGTTTCATCCTTCATTCTGTGTGGTTTGATCCTTGAAATGCTTTCTGTGAGTTTGTAAGAGCTTTCAGTCAAGGTTATATCAACTGGTGTGGCATGCGTAATGACATCTTTGAAATCTTAAGGACTACTCCTATGATACAATTACATTTACCTACACACTTTGTCACTGGCCAATATAAGGTTTGCAAAAGCACTGCCTGACCTTCAGTACTCCTTTGCAATACATTAATACATTAAGAAACCTGTATTTATAGTGATAAACAGTGTGGTAACATCAATAAAACTGACAGCAGACAGAGCCTTGCATGCAACACTCCAACACACATTGCAGTTGCATTTGGGGTGAGTTGACTTCAGAGATCTGATCCTTTCCAAGGCTGTAACCATGTCTTTAACATTGAGGGAGCCTTTTATTTGTTAATGCGCGCACACACACACACATCAACCAGAGCGAGAGCAAGGGCGCGTCCATCATCGAGCTTCGTTCGGGTTATGGCATTGTGGCATTACTGGCATTGTGTTTTTAGACCACGAAATCAATAATGTCACTTAAGAAGTGTGTTTCTGGTGTGAGGGAAAGATCATCTTCCCAAATAACCCAGCATTAAGGGAACAGTGGATGCAGTTTGTGCTTCCAGAGTTCTGCAAGTGTGTGTGTTTGTTCCCGCTCATGAGTGGAAACCGCAGGCGGTGAGTGAAACTGCATCAAATAGTGAATCGAAAGTTATCCAGGGATAATGCCATGATATGTGTGTGTGTGTGTGTGTGTGTGTGTGTGCTCATGATTCTTTAGCTCCACCCACTCCATGCCTGCATGAGCTCGGCTGTTTTCAGAAAGAATCGGTACAGTGTATCTGTCTAAAGACTTTTGGGGGATATGAAGGATGCAGTACTACTCTATAGGTACTCAAGATTAACATGAGACTGGCAGAAATATGTGTTTGTGTTATGTACCCTGTAATATTGTTAATGTAGGAGCCAAATTTCAGATTTTCATCATTCAAATATATTATTTTTACTTGTTTCTGACTAATCACTTGTCAAAGCACAGCATAACACCAAAAAAAACAAAAAAAACATGAAACATGAAAAACAATAGTTCGTAAATCCACAGCAAAATAAACTGTTGCGGAAACACAGTTGTGGTGTTTCATTCATGAATGAATCCGTCTGGATCACAGGCAAGATTTCACAAACTAGTCTCAGTGCTGTTGGATTGTAATAACTCTGTCTCTAATGGCACTTTTCATGTACACTTGTCTTGCAGATTTGCAATTCATTGAATTATACGACCATATATTGGTAGCACTGCATGTTTTTGAATAAACATAAGAATCATTTGGACTAAACTGGTCGCCTTGTATGGATTTGTTTTACTAACATGGCTCATTTGAGTCAGTGTCAATACAAAAAATAGCTGATTAGAGAACATGGAAGTTAAAGGAAAATATTCAGTGGTTGAAAAATTCGCTAAAACAACTTTTACTATGCTTACAAATGCAAGTCTGAACAAAATATAAAGTATAGCCTACATAAGCAAAATGCTTTCCGTCTCCAAGAGAGAGTGAGGCAGAAATATCATATCATACTGTCAGGATTCGACCAATGATTAGAGCAAATTCCATACACCGGTATTAAACTTCAGTTCTTGGGTTTTGCAAGTGACGATTGAGGTTGTGACTTCAAGAGGTGAGTAAATACACACACACCTTAAGTTGTCATTTAGCAGGCTGAATAGTAATCAAGTCTTTGTCTTAAAGGACTTGAGGAAATGCTGGGGAAGAGGAGCAGATGCAGGAGGCAATATTCGCAGGTAAAGAATACAGGTAAATAATCCATAGTCCAAGTCGTAGAACAGACAATGAGGGCCCTATCATACACCCGGTGCAATGCGGCGCCAGGTACGACACAAGTGTTTTTTGCTAGTTTGCAGCTCGAAATCATGTTCACGTCCAGCTCCACGTTGTTTAAATATCAAATGCACTGGCGCATCTGTTCACCCATGGGCGTCTGGTCTGAACACCAGGAGTTCAGGAGCATTGCTGGAGCGTTGCTATTGTGAGGAACTGAAGACGACTGCGCCATTGACCAACACACACCTGCTCTAAAGTCAATAGCGCAGTATTTTTGTGTTATTTAAAGGGTGTGTTAGTAATATGAACCTATAGGCGGTACACAATGCACGTACACAATTTTAAATATGAAAAGTAAAAGGAATCCTCTCTGGAGAAGCGTTCAGTCTTTCCGCTCACATGTAAATAGTGAATTCTCTATGGTACGAGCACAACTGGCTTTTAAAGGGAAAGGGAGATGAGACTCTGATTGGTTTATTGCACGTTACGCCCAAAACACACCCATGACTCATTAAGAGACTAGGGACAACCCTTTTAGACCATGTGCCGTGTGCGCCGACCGTTTTTCCCGTCGTTAAACTAGCAAAAGTGAATTCGGACACGCCCTCAGTGCACCTGCGCCATGAGCTTCAGACCATGCGCTCAGATCGATAAAATAAGGCCCCAAGTGTGTTTGAGGTGTGTGCTAATATGCCAGAGGTGATGACTGTGCTGATGAGATGCAGGTGAGGAACAGGAGGGATGCTGGGAAATGTAGTGTGCTAAGGTGACTGGGCTGGTGATGGGAGTTTGTGACACATACAAGCTTTAAAACATTTAAATAGACATATCAAGTAGCCTATTAGAAAATGTGTATGATTCAGTATCTTGATATTGTCCTTGACAGAAAGCGAGATGGGCAGAGACAGCAACATGGCTATTTTATTGCGATCATGCTGTGTATGTTTTATTCATTCGTGTGTCATGTCATACAAGGTTTAAATAATTTAAATAGTCATATCAAATAGTAGAAAATGTGTATGATTTGTGTATGATGTGATGAAGCTCTGATTTCTGAGAAACACATGGAGACGGCAGTGCGGCTAGGCTTATTTGATACAGTTTACACTTATTCACTTCACACACTCATTACTGTGTAGTGGTTTTAGAAGTTTATGTATAGTATTGTGCTATCCACCTGCTCACCTGTTATCCAGTAAACAAAAGGAGTGACTGTGTCAGCCGAATATTTATTCTATTATTCGGCAGAATTCGTTATTCACTTTAAAGCCATTATCTGTGCCTTTCCAAATAAGTTGGCTTCGGGCACATCCCTACGGAGAAGGAATATAAAGCAAAGAATAGAATATATCTCGCTCTTCTGCTCTTAATCCAAGTTTCTGTCTTTCTAAACAGACAGTAAAGTTTGCTGCCTGACAGATATGGAGCAAGTATTTATGTGTTGTGATTTCATTTGACACAAATGTATTTTCATTTCCCTGATGAAATATGTTAAAGGATACAGGAGTATCAGCACAGCTTCAGTTGAGACAGTCATTCTGGCACAGAGCGATAGTTTCCATTCTTATTTTATGGGCATATGAACATGGGCAGATTTAATCCAGATAACCTTCTACCCCAGAGAGGACAACATTCATTTCTAAAAATCAAAAACAATTATTTTATGAACTGGCACATCTTATGTCAAATATTCTTCCGTGAGTGAATTTTCAAAAGCATGTAGGCCTATGAAATGTCCTTATTACCTAACAGACAGTGGCTTAGCAACAATTTAATTTGTTTGTGTTATTGTGAATGTTTCATACACACATTAAAGTAAAAAAAATTACGTTTTCATCCCCTTCCCTTCAATCACCTGCCTCCATTGCGTTATGCAACTTCCACCTTTCAAGATCCAATACATTTCCTATGGATGAAATGAATTGTGTGGTTACAGAAGTGAAACAGTTTGGGAAGAGAGTTTCAGGACTTTAAATTCACAGTTGACATGCTGACCTGCAGGTCTGTTTGTTGCATGTGGATTAAAGGACGTCCTCTCTGATTTCAAGTTTTATAGTCATGACCTATGAGAGCAATTTTCTCAAATTATTGGCCGCCATTCTGCAGCTGGAGCCGGTTGCCATTAGCACTTAAACAGAGTGGGCTTTCAGTGTTATTTTTGGATGTTGTTTCTAAATCTGCACAAAAGAGCAGATGGATCAAAGCAGGTGTCACCATTCTATTTAGTTTTGTTCATGGACTTTCAGTTTGTTTTCATTTGTCACAGGTTTCTTTGTTCAGTTTCCTGCCACTTGTCTGTCTCCATGGTTACCATCATTATGAGTTCATTTAGTTCATGTCTGTTTAATCATCTCATGTGTGGTCACAATTTAAGTTGTTCCTTCTCCTGCACTCCTTGTCCGGTCACCGTTATGTTAAGTTGTGCTGTTGCTGTTGCTGTACGTTTTGAACTTGATTCATCTGTATCTGCACACACCCATGACAGATGACCGGACCAAGAAATGGATATAAGCACTCAATTTATTTCGGTGGCTCAGGAGAGCACCGATTTCCTCACCTTTTCCACTACTTTCATCTCGCCATCACCACTCACTACGACGACGAGACCCTGAAGTCACTGTTCTGGATCGGGGCAAATTACCATCACCCCGTTGACCTCCCAGACACCACCGGTCTGAACTGGAAGGAAGCCCTCATCCGGTCCAGGACACAGCCAGACCCAGAGCCTGTTTCACCACCAGCGACTGTGGAGAAGTCATGTGAACCCCCCGCAGACTGAGCGGCACCACCCGCCATGACGAGTGAGCCAGAGCCAGAGGACCAGAGGACAGAGCTTACCATCAGGGGTGTGAGCCTGTGACACCAGCGGCCGAGGGAAGGGAAGCGGAGGACTGGCTAATAGATTTTGATGGGGACTTGTCAACTCCCACCCTATCCCCCCCGGTATCTGAATCATGTTTATTGTCCAAAGACAATAACTCTAACTCTAACTCATCAGTCTGTTCAGTATTACCTCTGTGTTTGATTGCTTCACCACCACCACAGAGCTCAGCCAGTCCTCCAGCCCCAGCACTACTGGAAGATTGCAGCCCTGCGCCATCTCTGGGGATGCCCTGCCAGGACGTCGAGCCGCAGGTCATGAAACCACCAGCAGCCCCTGTCCAGGAGGATCCTGCGGCTCCGCCTCCAGCCTTGGATCTCTTTGGTCCATCTCGGCCCGTCGACCTGTCGGGTCCGTCTTGGCTCCTCCCACCTTCAGCTCTGCCAGAGACTCTCAGCCTAGTTGCTCTTCCGGGTTCCCTCATCCCACCGGCTTCCCATTGGTCAGTCATCACACCACTTCCGCCATGGACTTACGGGCCATCTGCTGCGCTACATCCCTCCACCCCTTCAGCTGCAGCAGGTTCCTCCTTCCACGAGGGTTCGCCTCTGTCCTCGGTCGCACCGTCATCGCCCCAGTTGTCGGATACTCTGGCTCCACCTACGGCACTCATCGTCACAACATCGCCTGGGTCTCCTGCACCAGCGATGTCGCTCAGCTCCCTCAACCCTCGGTCTGCACCCACGGATCCACCAGCTCTGTCTCTGTCGGTCATCCCCCAGATGTCGTCAGCCAAGCCAGGAACATCTCGGCTCCTTCCTCCTCTGTCTCTGCCGTGGGCTGTCGGAACTGGGAAGCTCTGGGTCTGTGCCATTGGCCAACCATCATCGCCACCAGGGGATCATCGTCCAATCATCACCAGCCCTGTGTCACATCATCCTGTCTCCACCACACCTGTATCCAATTGTCCTGCCATCACTATCCCTTTGCCACATCCTGTCACCATCCCTTCTCTTCTGCCTCCCTGCATCATTTCGCCATCTCCTCTTCCCCCTCCAGAAGCCCCTCCGCCCCTCCCTATGTGTCACCATGTTACGGCGCGAGGCCGTGCCTTGTCGGAGGGGGCGTTATGTCACCATTCTATTTAGATTTGTTCATGGACTTTCAGTTTGTTTTTATTTGTCACAGGTTTCTTTGTTCAGTTTCCTGCCACTTGTCTGTCTCCACGGTTACTGTCATTATGAGTTCATTTAGTTCTTGTCTGTTTAATCATCTCATTTGTGTTCACCATTTAAGTTGTTCCTTCTCCTGCACTCCTTGTCCGGTCACCGCTATGTTAAGTTGTGTTGTTGCCTGTCTGTCTGCCTGCCTGGCTTGAGATTATTTGTAATTAAACTACATTTTAAATTTGATTCGTCTTCCTGCCTGCACACACCCGTGACAGCAGGAAGGTGTTCCACTGTGCTGTTTTGGCACATCTTTTCAATATAGACCCTCAATTCTTCACAAGTTTCTCTTTGACATGCAACTGTATAATGGCCTGTTAATGTGTTATTTAATTTCATTTATTTATTTATATAGCACCAATAAACACAACAATGGTTGACCATAGTGCTATACAGAGGTCTGATTTATATATAAATGGAAAAAAATATATAATGAAGATTAAGAACATAATTAAAAAAAAGACATGACTTTAATTTAAATTTAAACTCGGCGGTCAGGGATCTCAAAACTAGAGGAAGACCATTTCGTAGCCTAGGTCAGGGGTTTTCAAACTTTATGATGCCAAGGACCCCCAAATATGATAAACCTTTTATGAGGGACCATAGGACAATATCTGGCCGAATCTGAGGGTGCAAAAAAGTCTAAATATTGAGAAAATCGCCTTTAAAGTTGTCCAAATGAAGTCCTTAGCAATGCATATTACTACTAATAATACATTTTTAAATATATCTACGGTAGGACATTTAGAATATATCTTCATGAAACATGAACTTAATATCCTAATGATTTTTGGCATAAAAGAAAAATGGATAATTTTGACCCATACAATGTATTGTTGGCTATTGCCACAGACACACCCGTGAGACACATGACTGGTTTTGTGCTCCAGGGTCACATATTTTTACGTAAACATGTTAGATAAATAGTAAGTGTGACATTATAAATACAACATATTGTTTCCAAACTTAAATTGGCCATACTTAATGTAGGATGTATAAACCTGAAGAAGAATTTTCAATTAAAAATTATTTGTATAAGCAACTTTCACAATAAATGTATGTAATCAGCTTACGTACTGCGTTAAGAATACTGCCTTACAACCCCAGTGAGTGAGATAAAGGGGACTATAGTGAGAAAAACTACAAACAAAGCAAACATATACAATTCTTAAATTCAGTTAGAATGTACGGTAGACTTTAACCATATTTGCTTTGTCTTTTTATTCTCTGAAATTTTCTGGGGACCCCTTAGAACCTTCTGGAGGACCCCTGGGGGTCCCCGAACTCCAGTTTGAAAACCCCTGGCCTAGGTCCAACAACTGCAAAAGCGCGGTCACCTCTCGACTATTTGTGGACCGCAAACATCTGCCTGGCTTATTCGCATTTAAAAGTTCAGACAGATCAATCATCATTCAAGGATTTAAAAACAAACAACAATATTTTAAACTCAACTATATAACACACTGGCAACCAATTTAGAGCCATTAAAAGTGGGGCAATATGGTCTCGTTTACGAACCCCAGTTAAAAATCTGGCTGCAGCATTTTGTACCATTTGGAGCCTAGTCATATTACAACTACAATAATCCAGACGCGAGAAAACGAAAGCATGTATAAGTCTTTCAAGATCTTTAAAGGTTAGGAAAGATTTTACTCTGAAAAAAGGTTTCAAATGGAAAAAACTTGTCTTGTCTTAACTACTGCATTAACCTGTTGATCAAACTTAAGGGAGGAGTAAAAAATCACACCAGTTTGATGGAGGAGTTCAAATTTCCAGAAATAAAGTCGGTATTTTCTTTGCCCACTGAGGGCCCAAAAATAATTGCTTCTGTTTTGCTCGCTCACTTCTTGCCACTGTGTTTCTGTCAAAGGCAGATAGATTTGGGTGTCATCTGCATAGAAATGAAAATGCGTGTGAAGTTATGTGTGTGATATAGCCTAGTACAACATGATACCGTGGAGATTAAGCAAATTAACCAGTCTCTTCAAAAGAGTGGCATCTGGCATGACATATACCTTTTAAAAAAGTTAACAAATTCGAGGCAGAAAGCATAGCCCATTCAAACAAAAGCAGTGAAGTCAAACATTACTGAAGTTAAGCAGAGAAATGTCAACATGCTTCCAGAGACAGCTGTCTCTCATCATTTCCAATGTGTTACTACCAAATAAATCTGATGAAAATACGTGAACTAAACCAGATTGACAACTGACATAACCTTCAAGTAATGTTCTGGCTATGGTGATATTGGTTACACAAGCCATAGTTCAGCAGAACTAATTATAAAAATCTCTAATAATCTCATTTTTACTGAGCTCAGCACAAGAAAAAAACAAATAGATATTGTGGCCAAGAATGAATTCCCACAACTAATTCATTCATGGTCACACTTTATGAATTTGCTCCCACGTTTTAGGTAAATAATGAGCATGTTGTACTAGTAATTCCCCCATTTTAATATTTGAATTAAATCATGGCCGTGATTCGACTAAAACAAGGAACGAGTTAGCACAACATGGCCACGATTTATCTCAAATGTGGGAATGAATTCTTTATTCATGGCCATGATATCTTGTTTATTTCCCGGCATGTCATGTGTGGACACTGTACTCGGTGAGGAACTCTGGGAAACACGATGTCCAAACATGATTGTCACAAACTGTCAGCTTAGTTTTCATTCTCATGGACTTTTAGTTTGCTTATTTCCTGTTGCCTTTGTTCACGTTTCCCGCCACTTGATTGTTACCATGCATATTCATTTAATCATCAGCTGTTCGTGTTTGAGTCCGTTATCACTGAATAACTAAAGTTCCTGTGTTTCCTCAGTTTATTGTCGTTTATTGTTTGTGTGTAGACCCGCTGTTACATTGTAGTGGATTATCTGAGTTTATTCTTAATGAATACATTTGTATTGGAACCTTTTGACTCATCTTCATCTTTAGATACTCGTGACAGAGTATACATCAAAGCGATGCCAAGACATGAAAAACACAGGTCAAACAAGGAGCGCTCTCCGTTACGTGTACACCGAAACTCATCAAGCACTGAATGCTATTTCTGTTCTGTTAGCTGATGTCTTCCCTTATGAAAAAGATGTTTATTCAAGTGTTCTATTAGTATACTTCTTTTAAACTAAAAATAAGAAAGTATATACTTTCAGTCTACTTTTTATATACTTTTCAGAAATAAATTGCACTTATTGATATAAAACCGATATGTTCCTAATTCTGAGTATCTGAATATTTGTGTAGGCTAGTCCACTGGTAGTGTACATAGAAATTTACTTCAAATCTACTTTACTCTTTTCCCACTATTCCCACAAATTTTCCCACAGCTATCCGTGTTTTCCCTGTTAGGGGGCGCTATGACACATCTTCTAGTACAGATTCTCTGGATCAAAACACTGGTGAAGAAGAAGCAGAAACAAGTGATAGAAGATTGCGCACGCAAATGTTAAACATTGAACAGCATATAAACGGCCTAATATTACTGAATGAAATGTCAAAGCCATGAAGAGGAAATGTTGCCTTCCTTTATGAAAAAAGGATGCATGAAGCTATAATAAAATGCTTTTAAAATTAGTTAAAGTACAGTTAAAGGTATATTTTTAAATATTTAAAAAAATATCTACATTTGAACATAGTAGCGTACTGAAAGTGCAAAAATAATATATAAATAGACTATAAGTATGATGCATGTTCACTAAAAGAAAACTTGCAAGTATACTTGCAGTATAAAACTACTAGTAGTTTACTGAGAGTACACTTCAAAGTGTACTTTCATAAACTAAAAGAAAATTACTACTTGTATTAAAATAAACTACTACTACTAAACTACTATTATACTTATAAGTTCACTTGTAGTATTGATTCAGTACAAATGAGAAACCTAGTTGTGCACTTAAAGTTGTTACACTTATAGCACGTATATTTTTATATACTAAAAGTGGGTCAATTTAGTCCCAAGCGGTATTGAAATAGTACACTTAAGAGTTTACTACTAGTACATTGATATTAGTATACTTACTACATAAAGTATACTTAAAAATATACTCGAACATTACTTAAGTACACTTCATAAAATGGGTTAACAGAGTATCATAAACAATAACATGTCTGATTTCTACGCAGGTACATGGCTATGGCAAGGGTTTCTCCTTTCCGCTACGACCCTCTCCAAAGATGCACTGATTACATCTTGACTGGCCTCAGCCGAACAGCTACACATGTAGCGTCCTGACTTTCTGACACAGAGCGGCCCATCACACCCGGTCCTCATAAACACACCAGCTCATTATGCACAGAGATATTTTTAACCACTTACTAACATAAAAAATATAAATGCTATTTATTTTTTTATTGAAATGCGTATCATTAACATTAATGAATGACTGGTATACTTCTTTACATTATAATTTGTCATTCCTGGTGCACACGGCAAATAGTAAATAATTCCACAATCTCTTTTCCATACAGGGAAGTTTAATATCACTTAAGTTCAATAACTTCCATAAAATCAGTCCATATAACACAATGCTCTGTTATGGTAGAAGACTTAGAGAACCCTTTCTAGTGGTTATATATAGTATTTGCTCTTTTTAGGAGCTTGACATGTTTATGAATAATTACAGCATATTAAAATGATTTCTGAAGGGTCATGTGACACTGAAGACTGGAGTAATGATGATCAATTCAGCTTTGATCACAGGGATAAATTACACTTTACTATATACACTCACCTAAAGGATTATTAGGAACACCATACTAATACTGTGTTTGACCCCCTTTCGCCTTCAGAACTGCCTTAATTCTACGTGGCATTGATTCAACAAGGTGCTGAAAGCATTCTTTAGAAATGTTGGCCCATATTGATAGGATAGCATCTTGCAGTTGATGGAGATTTGTGGGATGCACATCCAGGGCACGAAGCTCCCGTTCCACCACATCCCAAAGATGCTCTATTGGGTTGAGATCTGGTGACTGTGGGGGCCATTTTAGTACAGTGACCTCATTGTCATGTTCAAGAAACCAATTTGAAATGATTCGAGCTTTGTGACATGGTGCATTATCCTGCTGGAAGTAGCCATCAGAGGATGGGTACATGGTGGTCATAAAGGGATGGACATGGTCAGAAACAATGCTCAGGTAGGCCGTGGCATTTAAACGATGCCCAATTGGCACTAAGGGGCCTAAAGTGTGCCAAGAAAACATCCCCCACACCATTAGACCACCACCACCAGCCTGCACAGTGGTAACAAGGCATGATGGATCCATGTTCTCATTCTGTTTACGCCAAATTCTGACTCTACCATCTGAATGTCTCAACAGAAATCCAGACTCATCAGACCAGGCAACATTTTTCCAGTCTTCAACTGTCCAATTTTGGTGAGCTCGTGCAAATTGTAGCCTCTTTTTCCTATTTGTAGTGGAGATGAGTGGTACCCGGTGGGGTCTTCTGCTGTTGTAGCCCATCCCCCTCAAGGTTGTGCGTGTTGTGGCTTCACAAATGCTTTGCTGCATACCTCGGTTGTAACGAGTGGTTATTTCAGTCAAAGTTGCTCTTCTATCAGCTTGAATCAGTCGGCCCATTCTCCTCTGACCTCTAGCATCAACAAGGCATTTTCGCCCACAGGACTGCCGCATACTGGATGTTTTTCCCTTTTCACACCATTCTTTGTAAACTCTAGAAATGGTTGTGCGTGAAAATCCCAGTAACTGAGCAGATTGTGAAATACTCAGACCGGCCCGTCCGGCACCAACAACCATGCCACGCTCAAAATTGCTTAAATCACCTTTCTTTCCCATTCTGACATTCAGTTTGGAGTTCAGGAGATTGTCTTGACCAGGACCACACCCCTAAATGCATTGAAGCAACTGCCATGTGATTGGTTGATTAGATAATTGCATTAATGAGAAATTGAGCAGGTGTTCCTAATAATCCTTTAGGTGAGTGTATTCACATACTGAATTATTGGAATAATATTTCATATTTGTGTTTTTTACTGCTTTTTATCAAATAAATGCAGCCGCCTTCTTTCAAAAACATTAAAAAAAGTAAATTATTTCAAACGTTTGATTGCCTGTGAGTAAATTAATGCATTTGAACTAATTAGCAAATTATATTTTTATTTTAGTAGCTATGACACTTTCCTAATATGGGACATGAATATAAAAATTGGCAGTTCTACAATGTTTTAATGTAAGTTTGAGAATGATATTTTGAGTTTTATGAATCATTTTCAAATGATTGTGAAAGAAACCCTGAAAACAGAAATAAACGTTCACACTTATCTGATATGCTGGCTACGGCTACGTTAATGTGTCTTTATCCATTGTGTGATGAATAATGTCAATGGCATTCAAATCTGAGGAATTCGAAAAGGTGAGTAGTAGTCACTGGGAATTAATATCCGTTGTTTAACATTTTTTATTGCAAATATAAATATTGCTGTATTGTCTCGTCATGTTCAGCTGCTTATCTTACCTCGGCTCGCATTCGTCAAGCGTTAAAAAGTGGCACGCGCTGCTGCTCGGTTTCTGTGGACAGTAAATCCTGGCTCCTTCGACTTGATTGGATATCTCAAACAATTTGAAATTGACGAGCGCTTTTAGACTGCTGCACTGTCAGTCAGTGCAGCAGTCTAAAAGCGCTCGTCAATAGATTACAGTTTTTGCCTCAAGTGGGCTGCACCTGCGTGGGCCATTCGTCTGGGCTGACGGAAGGATATAAGGCTATGTACATTTATTATAATTCATTCTTTATATATATTTACGTAGCAATGGGCTGGCCCACATTGTCCAGCGGCCCATCTGGAAAACTCCCGGTGCTCCAGATGGCCAAGGGCATCCGTGACAACTCATCTACCCATCAATGGCCAGGGTTTTTTGGCCCTCTGAATAACTTGGTCCAAAGCGGGCCAGCTCTGGCTAGAGGAGTGGTTACGAACAGAGACGGAGATTACCTGAGTTTGGAGACTCCGCGCCGCGGATGATTGAATATACCAGCGTACATCAGCATTAAAGACTTTTAAAATCATTTTAGCTCAAAATTCACTTTCAGACAGCAGCGAGTATTTAAAATAACTTCTGTTTGTGATCCGATGTGGATTCTAATCACTGTATGAGGCATAAATAGTGATGCAAAAGACTATGTGCAACCATTACCATAGTAAACATGGTAAATACAACCACTTGAAGAAATCAGACAAATCATATAGGCTATCACAATCATGTGTGTCACTGTCACTGGAGAGAGTGATAAAGCTGCTCAGGTCGTATTTTTGTTGGAAAATTTGTAGAAATTATCATTCTTTCTAAATGGGATGTGAACTGTCCTGTGACTACAAATAAACAGAAACAGACGTGACTAAGTAGGCTACATGTGTCCTCTTTCTTTTAATAAATAGCGGTAAATACCACTTTATTTCTGTGGGACTAATGTGCAATCTTGATACAAATTAATTAATCATGATCAATGCATCACTTATTATTGTAAAACTTGTTGATGCTTGAGTTTTACGTAAATAACAAAAATGCCAAAAAACGGCTGTTTCTATCATGTTGGTTTTGCGATCTCACTAGTTTCCAGTGATTTCTTTCTGATTAGTTTTCTGATAAAACTTCCATTTGTTGGTTAAATGATGGGTTTGTGTGACGTTGTTCCAGAGAGGCATGTTACGGGCAGGTTTTAGTGAAGCCTTCTGGCCCGACGGTGGAAACACAGCGTGGTTTTGGGCTCGGTGCTACAGGTCTATTAGCGCAGCCCGGCCCGTTGAAAGCCCTGGCTCACACTGGCCCGGCAGTGGAAAAGCGGCTAATGTAATACAAACGGCTGGGTGAAGTCAGGATATCCAAGGACAGGGGGCTTTGTGAGTGCATCTATCAGCTGATACAACACTTCCTGGTGAGAGCTGGTCCACTGTATGGCCGTCTGATGTCTGTGATGCAAGTGACCCATATTTTTCTTTCCTGTTTGTTGGGCCTCTTAATGGATGTCTCTTATTGAAATATGTTGTGGAAAGCTAGAAAGCTGGAATCTAATGGTGCTACCTGTTGCTATTTTTACAGCAACTCGGAAAATAAAATACTGATACGATGCCATATTGTGGGGCTTTTGCTTGTAATTTTTAGTTGAAGGGCAACAAGAGGAGCGATGTAAGTACAACTGTCGGCATGTTTACATCCTGCCAAAATGGCATCTAGCGTTTCTTGTCTCTGCCGTTTCTCAGCGCGGATTTCCCTCTAACCCCGGGAGTATTTGTGGGGAAAAATTGATGGTATGGCATTTGGTTTAAGCCTATGCTTATATCCATCGCCACCTGTAAGCTCTTTCAGTTGCTGTGGTCTACTAAAAACCTCAAAGGCATCAGAGCTAAAGTGGAGAGAACAAAGACGCGGGTCTTTAGGAAGGTTTATTCGTCCACAGGCATCTTGCCATTCTTTCTTTTCTCCTTTTCTTATTGCTAGGAAAGCAGTGAAGACTTACATTGCTTCTCTTGTTGCCCTTCGACTGAACATTACAACCAAAAGCAGAACAATATGGCATCGTATCAGTATTTTATTTTCCAAGTTGTGTTGCGGTAAAAATATCAACAGGTAGCGCCATTAGCTCACCGAGGCCAACCATTTGATGTCATCGACGTGCACCTAAAACAATGGCGCCTCCCATTGTCCAAAATATGTATAAAACTATGTGGATTTTTTAAATAACGTAAATCAAATACAAGTCTTAATACCCGGGGTTCCCTTTAAAGTATTTAGCCTTTTCAACTAGCAAATTCATGCTGGTTTAATCTGGTCTTTCATCAGGGAAGGTTTCGGGGCACAACCCAAATGTTCAGTTGTTGTTGTTTTTTTTGGATTGTGAAATTATAGCTGTTTTTGTTTATTTGTTTGCTCCAACTATGAGGAAAACCACTGGGGTCCAGATGCTCTCCCCCACTGGCTATATCAATGTCAGAGTAAATGACAAAGCAAATGTGATTTATTCTGCCTAATTGAGACGTCCCTTCTGGGTCTGACCCATGTCTGGGTTGCAAAACTAACGGCTTATACTCCAGATGTCCAAAAAAACAGTAACATAACCCATCCAAAAACATTGGTTAACCAATTTTTAAAATGATGACTTCGTCTGTTGAATGTACTATTGATTAGTCACTTTTATACAGTCAAGAAATAACAGGTACCATGAAGCATTTTATTGGCCTGGCAAAACCGGGTGCCATTTGCAAGATGCTTATATTTTGAAAGATTCCTCACAGCGATGTGTCAAGGAGACAGTCTCGTAAAGCTGTCAGGTTTTATGTCTTCTGCTTGCCACAATTAATAGTTCCGTTCCTCTTTACAGAATGAAATTGTCTGTTGCAACCTCTTCTGAGGGATAGTGTTATACAATAAGCTGATGGGGTTGGGTTCAATTTGAAGCTTCCTTCAGCTTTCAGTCCTGCTCTCAGCAGTCTATAGGAAATAAATGACAGCTATTGTACGGATATTTCCTTACGGGAGCGTTTCTTATTGGGACATTATTTCTGAACAGGGAGCGTGTGATAAAGAAGCGCTGTCACTTAAGACTCGTAAATGGAGGAGAGGTCTTATGTTGTTTTGATTTTCACAAGATCCCTCAAGGTGTCTTAGGTGGACGAGAGGGTTAGCCAGGCCGATACGCACAAAGACCTGTTCCAGTGTCATCCATTAATAACAACATTATGGCCCTCCAGTGAGAATTAGTAGTGTGTGAGTTTGTGGCGCGTGTGTGAGTGAGTGTGGTTTGCCATTATCTGGAGCCGCTGCACAGCACATTCATTACGGCCAGATAAGGTTAAGTACCTTTAATGCTTGTGTCTATGGACCTACAGGCTGTGTCTCTTAAATGTCACTTAGGTAGTCGTTGAAGACATTTGAAGGAAAGAGACAGCCACCCACATGATGATGTGCTTTTGTTGTTTGATTATGTGGTACTTCATGACATATTTAAAAGTGCAAACAATCAACCAGAAATAACTGCAAGCAGCAATTAGAGGAATCCCACCATGTATAGGAAGCCATAAACAAGTAGACAAAATGGACTTAGTCACTGTTCATCAGTTTAAAAAAGTGACTCTTTAATACCTGATGGGACTTTAAACTTTCACCTATAATACTGCAAGTGTATGAGTGTTTTTGCCTCCTAACCAGGATACGAAATTCACACCAGGGACCCGTTTCAATAAGGAGGTTCAACCAACTCTGAGTTTAAACTTGAACTCTGAGTTGACTTACCCTGAGATGGGAAACTCTGAGTTTTGGGTTTCAGAACAGCTGAATTGAGGTAGTTCAATCAACTCTGAGTAGACTGACTCTGAGTTATGTGCATGCACCACGACTATGACCAGACAAAAGACGTCCGCATACTTCCGGGTCAATATGTACGTTTAATTCTTAATTTGTTTAAATAAGTTTAATTAAGTTTAATATTCATGGTATCCCACAGGCAAAAAAAAAAGAGAATGTGGCAGCAGCTAAAAATGTAGTATAAAAATATAATTAAATCAGGTAAAGCTTTAAAGGGTTACTTCAGCGATTTAGCATTAAGCTTTGTATCAGTAGAAACCCGGTAATATAATATCATGCTCCCCCTCCTTATATCCCCCTGAGACTAAAGATTTATGTGTTTTATGTCTGGAAAAAAGGCTTTTTTGGCCAGAGGCTAGAGACTACAGCCAGTAGTAGGAGCTAGTTCCGCATGTTTTTTTAACCCGCCCATAGGGGTGGGATCTCACTCACAGAATGTAAGACACAGGCGGCCGCACGGACATTCATAATGGAGCAGTACAAAGAGAGTGTTTTCAATTAATTCCTATGAAAGTTAAGCTTCCATAGGCATGAACTGAAAACGCGCCAGACTGGACACACACCGTGAATGACTATGAGGACGTGAATGAATGCCGGGCGGCCGTGCTCATTTTAGTTTCGGTTTCAAAATTAGCGCCAATTCGGGGGCGTGTTGCTTGAATTGTGGGTTCATGAAAACACAACAACAAAACGGTACAATGACAAACTCACTTAAATAGGCGCATTTCGCTTTGAAACCAAATCTTCCGCAATCATCTTGTCTGCCAGCTCCTCACTCTCTGATGAATGAAATCTGACTCCTGCTGCGTTTGTGCTGCGACACTCATTCAGCTCGTGCTGTTTTTAATTGTGGTGTCTGTTCTCTAACTGAACTAAATTATTTTATTACTATAAAAATCAAAACGACGATGGGGTGGTGCCGCGGTTGGCAAGAGATGTAACCGATAGGCGTGGCTTGGGAGTGGCCTCGTAGGGAAGCGAAGCAAGTGCATTCTGGGAGTTGTTGTCTTTCATCCATATGGCTTTTCTCAGTCTAGAAGGCACCAAATTCAAAAATAATTTCACATTTCTACTACATAAATTACCCAATTTAAAATACACATTCATCTTTCCAGCTGTGAAGTACCCCTTTAAGCATAAAAGGTTCATGGGTGTAGGTTTCATGACTCTACAAACATATGACATATGAAATAAATATAATTCACTGTCTATTTCAATGTGCAGCAGATTTTCCCACATATAGTTTAATGCTCTTTTCACATAATTAAATGATCTCTGATCCCTGTTACATTTATTAATTAGGGTAATGAAATTAACATATGACTTCTGCTCAGGCCAGCCAACAGCAAGAAGGCAGAGGCTCACAAAACACCAGCACCACTGACAGATGAAGAGGAGATGGAGGAAGACTATATAAAAAATTATATTCGTATTAATGATAAAGAATAAAGTATTTGTAGGAAATAAAGATGACCATAAAAATTGTGAATAATTTGTGTTTATTTAACAGCTGTGGTTATGGCATATATCTCGGACTACCCTTCCATCTGACATCCTTCCATTCCATACAGTAGGCTAATCCGTTTTCAGGAAGTGTGATGATGGGAATATACGTGTCATCAATGCATCCAACCACTGGAAATCCTAAAGGAAATTCTAATTATTAGGTTACTTCCAGAGGTTTATCAAGTGAATGTCAGGATCCTGTATAAAAGGACATGCCATTTTTGTCACTTTGATGGTGTCCTCATGATGAAATATGAGCAATGAATGAATGTTCCTGCACTACAAAGAATGCTTTTCTTACTTTGTATTTTTGTCTGGTTGTTTCCAGTCAAAATATCAAAAGATTCTTAAATCAAGAAGCATTTTCTACATAAGAAAAATGCCATAGGGCATTTAGTCTTGTTTCCTGGGAGAAAATAAATAAATAATTTAAGTGCATTTTTCTTATTTAGCAAATTATCTGCCAGTGGGGTAATACAATAATCTTGTTTCTGTTTGCAATATGATTATTTTTCTTACCCCACTGGCAGATCATTTTACTTGTTTTGAGTCAAATGTGCTTACTTTAGATTTTAGATTTAGATTTATACATTTTTAGATATTATAGGTCAAAAATATTCAGTATGAAAAGCATTTGTGCAGCGTGAATGAACAAATTAAGTATTTAAACACCACTGACGCTTTGAAAAGGGGGAGGAGACCGAAAGAAACTCTGGGTTTACCAAAGAAAACTTTCAGAAACTGGCTCCGGGTGTCAAATGTGGATAAAAGCTTTATTTGGCAGGCCATTAAAGTGCTAATTATTTAATTGTCAATTAGATGTCACTTAGATGCATGTTAGGGTAACAGAAATGAACACTAAAATAATTTTGACTAAAATATGCATTTTCTTGAGTCATAAAATTCAAATCCAAAAGACGAGAGGAAATTAAACAAAAGGAGTTTTAATGAACATGGGAACAGAGTAACACACTAGCATATCAACATCAACTCAAGACAAAGGACTGAAGAAACTGAGGGTTTAAATACACATGGATGGCAATCAACAGAACAATGAACAGGCGAGGACTAATCAGGAAACATAGTAACAAACAAGTGGCAGGAAAACTGGGAAAATTGAGAAAACTAGGGCCCTGTCCACACGAACACAGGTATTTTCAAAACCACAGCTGTTTCTATGCGGTTTGGCCGTTCATCCACACACAAACGCTGTATCCGGACACTGAAACCGAACTTTTTTGAAAACTCCTGCCAGGGTGAAGATTTTTAGAAACTGGTTGCAGTGTTGTTGTGTGGATAGAGAAACTGGAGATTTTGGCTTGTTACGACAGAACCGGAACCGGCAATAAAATTTTTTCCAGGCTTCTGATTGGCCAACATGGCTTTACAGTTAGGGTTATATCGCCACCTGTTGGTTTGGCATGCTCTTGACAGCGCTTCATAGTGTGTTTTTGCGTTTTCATGTGGACATGTTTTTTTTTTTAAACGGAGGAGGAAAAACGTCTCGGTTACATATGTAACCTTAGTTCCCTGAATAGGGAAAGAGACGCTGCGTCACTGCTGCGGGAACGCCTCTGCGTGATTGCGTCGTGAAGCACGTATATGTAACCAGTCCAATGGAGTGACAGAACGTCATAGGCGGGTGACGTAATAGTTCCCTGAATAGGTTTCCGGGTCTAAGGTTACATACGTAACCGAGACGTCCCCTTTCAAGGGAACTTACCCCACGTCCCCATATGAGCCAGATGCCCATCCGTCATTGTCTACGGGACAAGCACCCGTGCTCCTGGGGTGGAGTTGACGTCAAGCAGATTAAGTGTTTCCTGGTCTGACGTCCGAAAGGGAGGATGACAAAAGGCCTGCAGTATCACTGGTCCTACAACATTAGTAGGAACCTTAGGAATGTAACCCGGCCTAGGATATAAGAAAGCCTTAACCATACCGGGCGCAAATTCCAAGCACGAGGGTGCCACAGACAAAGCTTGAATGTCTCCAATTCTTCTAAGAGACGAAATAGCAAGCAGCAAGAAAGCTTTTAGAGTGAGAAACTTCTCAGGAACTTCTTCAATTGGCTCGAACGGAGCCAATGAAAGGGCCCTGTAATACAACGGCCAAGTCCCATGCCGGCACCCTGGTGCAAACCGCCGGTCTTTAAGTCTCAAAGTGCCACGAAGGAAACAGGTGATTAACGGGTGTCGTCCCAAAGAGACACCACCCAAAGGAGTGTGGTAAGCTGCTATGGCCGCCACATACACCTTTATTGTGGAGGGAGCTAACTCTGTGGAGAATCTATCCTGCAGGAAGTCTAGCAAAGTCTAGGAAGTCTAGTTTCCACTTCAAGGCATAAAGTTTCCTCGTGGAGAGAGCTCTAGACTGTAGAATGGTCTCCACAACTGAAGGTTGAGAGACCTGAACTCATGAGCTGGGCCCCCTCAGAGGCCAGGCCCACAGTTTCCACAGCTCTGGGCGAGGGTGCAGAATTGCTCCCCTCGCCTGAGAGAGTAGGTCCCTCCTGATCTGAATCTCCAACGGAGAGCCGTCGAGGAGAGACACTAAGTCCGAGAACCAAACTCGGGCCGGCCAGAACGGGGCTACTAACAACAGACGGGCCCCATCCCAATGCACTCTCTCTACAACTGCAGAGCAGAGCAGAGCAATCGGGGGGAAATGCATACAGAGGCAGCCTCGGCCACTCCTGTACCATGGCATCCAGTCCCAAGGGAGCTGGAGGCGTTAGGGAGAACCACAGACGACAGTGAGCCGTCTCTGACGACGCGAACAGATCTACTTCTGCCCTGCCAAAGTTCGCCCACAAGAGCTCCACCACCTCCGTGTGGAGTCTCCATTCCCCGGGCCTCGGCCCCTGTCTCAACAGGATGTCTGCTTCCACATTTAGATACCCCGGGATATATACTGCCCTGATTGAACGCAGTTTCCCTTGGGCCCACAGGAGGAGCTGGCGAGCCAGCTTGTATAACGGGCGCAATCTCAACCCCCCCCTGATGGTTTATGTAGGAGACCACCGATGTGTTGTCTGTATGGACTAACACATGATGACCCCTGAGTTCTGGCAGGAAGTGTCTCAGAGCCTGAAACACCGCCATTATTTCTAAACAATTTATATGCCAAGAACGATGATGGTCCTGCCACTGGCACTGGCCATGAGCGACCACTCATGATCTTATGACTTAGTGTCTCTCCTCGACGGCTCACTGTTGGAGAACGCACAAAGGCATCGCCAAGTGACCTTGATCATGCGAAATGGATTTCCCCTCGGAGAAAACCCCTTGGTCTTGAGCCACCACTGCAATGGTCTCATGTACAACAGGCCGCAAGGAATCACGTTGGACGCTGCTGCCATCAGACCTAACAGTCGAGCAGCACGAGTTCGCTTGAAAGGGAACTCTGTTTAGAAAAATACCTGTGTACGTGTGGACTAGGTCTAGGTCAAACCAAAACACGGGAACAAGAACTAAAGCAAAACAGAACATACATGTGACAATTAGCATGTATCCAGTGTCAATGGTTCTAGTGCAGTGTTACTCATTGCGCGGCTCGCGAGACTCCTGCGGCTCGCCCAGCTTAATTTGCGGCTCGCATGGCAGTAAATAATATATGGTGAAATGCAGTCAATATATATATTTTATATGGGCTATAACATAACCCATTAAAAACTCTGCTCTATTACAAATCATTTATATTTAAAAAATACCCAAAAACAGTGGCATTACAAGATGGAAATATAGACTATTTAAACTTGCTCTGCCCTTTACGTCCATGACTCACTGCCGAGTTGCCAGTTTTGTTTGTCTTTCCAGCTTTTAACGCAGAATGTGCTCTTGTAGATCAACACGTTATCATGAAATGCGTGTATATAACACGAATTGTATTTATCGTGCTATTTATACGCCAAAATGCCTTTTTACGTGCATATGATACGCATTGTCAACTCGGATTAGTGGTGTGTTACGCGCCAGCATCATGAGCACAGAGTTCTCTTTCGCTCTTGAACAAACTATAACACACAGAATTATGCCTAAATGTCCGTTTTGTTGAGTATCCTCATAAGAACAGTTTTAAATTAGTTAAATAACATCTAATGAAATTAAAGAGTTGTGAGGAAATGGGACGCGTGTGACAGCGCGTCGGATCCGTGTCATGTTCGGGAGCGGCAGATCTTAAAGGAACAGCAGCCACTAATGCTGTCCATTATTAATGTTCATCACTCACTGCTCTTGACTAAAGAACTTTTGTAGCTTTAATAAGGATTAATCTATATTTAATTCATAATACGTTTGAAGTGTAATAAATGTTAAAAAGCTTTCAATTACACTGTAATGTTGAATGGATAATTCATGTTTAAAATAGAGATTAATAGACATCAGTATCAGTATTAGTATCAGTGAAACTGGCCTTCATTCATAAAAAGATGCCTTTGTTTTTTCTCCATTAATTTGGTGATTTACTGTGAAATTATTACATTATAAAATATATAAGGAAAAAATAAGGAAAATGTGTGAATAATCTAGTTCATTTTTTAAAATCGATTGACAGCACTAAAAGAAAGTTTACATTAAAAATATGCTATGCATACCCACTATCTATCTACCTTTTGTATTTATTGCATTGCATATTGTATGTTCAGGGATGACAGATGGATCAGCAGACATGCTATTTATGACTGGATGTTACTTTTGATACTTTGCGGTAAAAGTGGCTCTCCTATTGATTTTGTCCTATCAGTGCGGCTCTCCTGAAAAAAATAGCGAAGACCACTGTTCTAGTGCAACATTAAGCTAATAGTATTGATGTAAAGTCTGATTCATTTTCGGACTGTTTCAATGAACCGGTTCAAAAAACGATTCATCGGTTCCTTTTCTAACAACTCATGTTATATCAAGGAAACATTCAAATCAATTCATTTGTGTCAATGCATATTGAAGCATTCAAATAAAAAGTTATTTGTGTGAACGCCTTTCATCCACTTAAGTTAATGGTGCTGGTGGTCACAGTTTCATTCATGGATAAGATTCCTAAAAGTTTTGCACCTACAGCACACATTACAGACATTGATACACAAACGTGGATATGATCTACATGTCTAAAGTATATGGAAAGAATAAACCAACCTTATGAACTCATTGATTTATAACAATTTAAAATATAATCTACATGTGGTTCTTTTTGAGTCGGACGTGCTACAGTACTTCAGCTGTGCATCTTACATCATCAACCCGGGAATAAAGTTTGATTTGTGAACCAGCTCGACTGGTTACTTCCTGAGAACCGGCTCAAAAGAATGATTCGTTCAAGACTCGAACATCACTAGCGAATAGGTAATTAGCTGTATTAAGATGAAATTAAAAGTGTTGGATACAAATCATGTGATCGAATAAACCTTTGTCATCAGAATCTCAGACAGGCGCCCAAAGTTGGCAACCATCATTTTGAAGAAACAATTGTCCACTTATTTTGGAATTGTTTTGGATTGACTTTTTTATAATTTTGTAAAAAGGAATTTATCCCCAAATTCTCCCGGGAAACTTTGCGTTCGCTTACAAAACCTTTTCCTCCTACCTCATATTTTTTTCATCACCATGTCCCTTTAGTGCCTCCATAAGTTTGTATTTATTTTTGTACTATTCCTTGCTAAATTTTACATTCATAAATGTACATTTTCAAAGAAAATACCTTCTATTTATTTTCAAGAACAATATTGATCAATTATTGAGTATTTAGAACTTTCTTCTTAGTTGACAAAACTGACACATTTTAAGTAATCTGAATTGTTTCATTGTTTATGAGTTTTATGAACTTGTTTGTTTTAATTTAGACAAACTTAAATTTAACCGAAACTGGGCTGGGATTTCTATTTCCCAGCATGCTTTGCCATGACACTCAAAAGGGAGAGTAAATGCTAAGATTAAGTGTTATATAATGTTTTTTTTGTGTGCAAGATTAATGTTAAGTGGGAGATTTAGTACTGTTTAATGTTTTCTATGCTATTTAGAAGACGCTTAAACATTGAATTTCTTAATTTAAACATTTTGATGCAACTGATTACCTCAATTGTTTTAAGTTTTGTCCACTTATTTGGTTTTACAGTGTAGAACTCTGAAAAATAATCAAATTGCTTTTCAGTGTTTCTTCTATGTTCTTGATCCTGTACATGTGAATATAGGGTTAGGAATTTGTTCATTAGAGGTCTTTTGATGAGAAATGTTTCAATTTAGGAATCTCTGACTTTTGATTGCAAGCTTTGGCATCATAGCAAATCTGCCACAAGTTTTTTTCTCAATGGAATCTCATTGCAATTTAAGAGAAATGGCAGAGATACTAACAACCTCTCGTTTGTGATCTTCCTTATGGGTTGTGCTGGATTTGGAAGGACAACAGTGAAACAGTGATGAAAACATGGACCTGCAAACAGATCTGCTACACATCCCTCCCTCCCTCACAACACTCCTTGATACAACAGCCCAATGTCGATGCCCTGAGGGGTTTATCAACACACACACACGCGCATGCACATACAGAGAGAGAAGGGCAACCCTGAGGCCATGATGGACTTGCACTGAGGCAGAGGTCGATTGTGGCTCAGATTAAAGGCTCATCGAGGTCTATGTTGATGCTAAGCTGTTCTGATATGTGGAAACCTGATGGAAAAGTACCACTTCACCACACTCTTTATTAAAAACATACAAGAGAGCGAAGCTACAGTTCTCAGTTTCATTGAGAACTTTCTGCTTGATATAAGTGAAATGAGTTTGAGCTTCAGGTTCGAGGATAATTAATTATTTATGGCAGGGATATTGCACACAAAAAGTGTCCTGTAAAACAGAAATGATCTGTTCTTTCTCTTAAGGCATGAATGTACCCAGTGTGATCAATTCCCTATGAAAGTTATTGTTTATTAAGTATAAGTGGACTGGTTGTGATCATTCGAAATTCACAGATTTGAAGTGCACAAGAATTTTGTATGGTCGTTTCAACTAAACTCAGTTCAGACACAGGGTTTGCATTAAAGATGAATTCGGTAACACTTTAGATTAATTGGTAACTATGCAGGACAAATGAGTATTACTACATTAACACTTCAACCAGGCCTTAAAGGGGTTACGATGCTCAAAGTTGGTGAGGTAATTGGAGCTGCTAACATGAGCTTTTGAAGCTCCGCCCTCTTCTTGAAAAGGGGCTGAGAGCAGAAGCTCATTTGCATTTAAAGGGACACACACAAAAACAGCATTTTTTTGTTCACCCTCAAAAAGTGACAATTTTAACATGCTGTAAAAAATGATCTGTGGGGTATTTTGAGTATTTCATATACACACTCTGGGGACTTTAGAGACATCTTGTAAAAAGGGGCATTATAGGACCCCTTTAAAAACAGCTTGATATATTACATATATATTATTGATTACCAAGGAACTATTTCAGTTCTAAATTTGCTATTACTTACTGTTTAATTAATCAGTTATCATTTAATTTTGTTTCCATATCAGTTAATAATAGTAGCTGAAAAAGTGTGCATGATTTACTGTTACTATCGTAAGTATATAAGTACAGTTACCCATTTGTCATACATTTTTCCCCTGCACCAAATTATTTCAGTATTATCCAGATTAATTTGAATATATATAAATCATAAATCATAGTTATATATGTACAAATATATTTCTTTCTTAGCTGCTGTACATGTAATTAACTTCTTGTTGTGAAATACGGTAAGACTTTATTCTACAGTGTCCTTGTTACATGTTACATTTAGTTACATGTAGTAATACCTATAAATTATGCATAATTACATGCAATTAATTAAACCAAACCTCAATCCTAACCCTAACCCTATAGTAAGTACATTAGTTAATTATTATTATAAATATTTATACTATAATTTATTATTAATAATAATTTGTCTCCTTTATTAATTATAAATGTATAATTACATTGTAACAAGGACACCTTAAAATAAAGTGTAACCATAAATGCTTTAAATTAGTTTGTAGTTTGGCAAATTATAATGTCCAAGTGGTTTTTCCAACACCAGAGCTTTGAAAAGAATTTCAAACTTTTCAATGTCAGAATTTCTTGAAAAAATATTTTGATAGTATAATGATAATACCATTTTACCGTACCAGATATTTAAATATAAAATTTACCACATTTTAATTTTATTTTTAAGGGATCCCCAGAAGTCCCCTGTGTAAAAACCATGTCTACATGAACATGCTGCTCAAATCATCCACAGTAAAATATGAGATCTGTTTCTCTTCACCAGTAACCCAGCAATATTTTTCCCACTTGGTTTCATATCGATGTTTCCAGACTTCTCCAACGGCCGACACTGTTGCTTTCAGTGTTTGAACACAAATAAGAAGCAGAAAAAATTGATTAAAAACAGATGGAACAGGACTACACCTTTAATGCAGCTAACCAACTGATGCTTCCCCAGAGGCCCATCACTTACAGGAGCGTGGAAATCCATAATGGCAGCCTTGTACACCTTAAGTGTGGACGGGGTAAGACCAACAGGGAAGCGATCTTGAAGGAACTCCAGCACTGAAGCCACCGGGCAGTTAACTGGGTCCAACTCACGCTCTCTACACCAAGTGGAAAACACATTCCACTTTAGGCTGTACAATCTCCTCGTGGAAGGAGCCCTGGAGCTAAGTCTGGTCTCAACTACTGCCGACAGGCCAGCCTCTAGGTATTGTGCCCCCTGCCTGAGACAGCAGGTCCCTCCTCAAAAGGATCTGCCATGGAAAGCCTGCTAGCAGTTCCATGATGTCTGAGAACCATACTCGGGCCGACCAATACAGGGCTACTAGAAGTAGACTGATCCCTTCTAGCCTCTGCCACATCTGTACCATGGCATCCAACCCCAGTGGGGCTGAGAGAAAACCACAGTGGACAGTGGGACGTCTCTCGAGACACGAATAGATCCACTTCCACCAGGCTGAACCTCTCGCATATGGATCGACCTCAGATCCTCCTGATGATTCAAATATGAGACTACAGACATATTGTCTGCCCGTATTAGGACATGGTGGCCGCTGAGATCCGGGAAAAAGCTCCTCAGAGCTTTGTAGACCGCCAGCATTTCCAGGAAATGTATGTGCCAGGAGGAATGCTGGGCCTGCCACAGACCTCTCGCAAAGCGGCCGTCCATGACCGCGCCCCAGCCAGTGAGGGAGGCGTCTGTTAAAACGGTTTTCCGGTGACATGACACTCCCAACACTGGACCTTGGGACACAAACCAAGGTTTCTTCCATATGGACAGGGAACGAAGGCATCTGCGCGTAACCCTGATCATACAGAACGGATTTCCCCTCGAGGAAAACCCCTTGATTTTCAGCCACCACTGTAGGGGTCTCATGTGCAGCAGGCCAAAAGGTATTATGTTGGACGCAGCTGCCACGAGCCCCAGCAATCTTTGAAACTGCTTCACAGTGATGCTGTGGCCTAGCTTCATTCTGGAGACCATCACTCATCGTAGTCGAATCCCATACGACTCCCAGGAACATGGTTTTCTGAGAAGGTGTCAACACGCTCTTTTTCGTGTTGAGTCTCAACCCCAAGAACCGAATTTGGCCAAGGACGACATTTCGATGCCGAACTGCCATTTCTCACGACTGGGCCAATAGTTCAGTACATGGATGCCCTGGAGTCTCAGTGGAGCCAGAACTGCATCCATGCACTTGGTGAACGTACAAGGGGAAAGAGCTAGGCCGAACGGAAGAACTCTATATTGGAACGCTTCGCCCACGAAAGCGAACCTCAGGAACTTCCTGTGACATGGAAGGATGGATATGTGGAAGTATGCGTCCTTTAGATCTGGCGTGACAAACCAGTCCTCGGATCTGATCTGACTCACAATGGTAGGAATTGTGAGCATCTTGAATCTGAATCTCCTCAGAGAACTATTCAAGTGCCTCAGATCTAAAATTGGACGCAACCCCCCATCCTTCTTGGGAACTATGAAGTACCGGCTGTAGAACCCATACTCCCTTTCTGGAGTGAACTTACCCGAACCTGCTCTGGGACCACTGCAGTCCAGACCGCCCCGTTGAACTTCTGGGGAGGGTAACTGAACTGCAATCTGTATCCCTTTTTTACAGTCCGCAGGGCCCATGCAGATATATTCGGAAGGTATAACCATGCGCCAAAATAATCTGCTAAGGGAACCAGCCTCTCGAGGCTGGCCTCGGGTGTACTTCGAGCTTCGTTCCCGACCCCCTGAAGTGGCTGACCGGCAGGGAAAAGTCAAAGACGATTTTCTTTGCCCAGGCCTGCTGCATTCCCAAACAACGAACACACAGTTGATGTGTGTCCGTACCCGAAATGTAACGCGGGCACGGATGCACACACCTCCTGAATTGTTCACTTGCCATAGTTTATGCTTTGCTTATTGTGAGACAAACAACACCAAATAAGACAGAAAGTAACAGAGAGCACTTGCTGAAGAGAGAAAGCTATCTCTGTTATGTGCCGCCGTTTCTTTGTAGCTTCCGTGTATGCCGTCACATTATGTCATGATGCAACACCAATCAGGATTTTCATTCATACTTCAGACACGCTACGCTAAGGGAGCGTCATCAAAGTGTTGTTCCGATGCAGTGCGAGTTCCCTCGAAAGGGAACAAACTGATAACAGGATCAGTAGTGTGGAGAGTAAGGCGGGTGGCATTAGCTTTTGGCGTGACCGACCCGAGTTCAAATCCGCCTTTACCTGAACTTCTTCCCCCTTTTCCCATCACACCATGTCCTAACTACACGTGACGCAATGCTGTGACACGCAATAAAAGGTATATTTTTTTCATGTTAATTCGAGTTTTTGTCCTAACCAGCCGCGATGGCGACACACAATGATTCTCGCGGCTGGAACAACGACACAAAACATTGCAATGATAATCTCAGGTAATGTTAATGTACTTTATGTAATGTTAAAAACGTGTAATGTGACTTTAAATATCCTTTAGTGCTCCTAAATTTGTAACGTAGTCATACTAAAAGCAACAATTGAATTAAATTAAATTCAAATGTATTTGTATAGCGCTTTTCACAATACATATAATTTAAAAGCAGCTTTACAGAAAATGCATGCGTCTACATTACAATTTAGAGTGGTCTGTTATCAGAGGAGACTGTGTCCAAGTTATGGATTTCAGAAAATATACAATCACACAGCTAGCTAACAATGTATTAATGAACAATGTAATAATTTAAGGCAGAAACAATGGGCTCATTGAATGAAAGAATACATGTTGTTTACAATGATTAGGGTATATAGAAAAAATTATTTAGCATTGGTGCATGTTGATTCAGAGGTGTTGGAGTCATCTCTTCACAGGTATTGGTCATCTGAAGTCTTCACAGGAGTTGAGTCATCTCTTCACAGGTGATGGTCATCTGAAGTCTCTTCACAGGTGTTGGAGTTGTCTCTTCACAGGTGTTGGTCATCTGAAGTCTCTTCACAGGTGTTGGGAGTTGTCTCTTCACAGGTGTTGGTCATCTGAAGTCTTCACAGGAGTTGAGTCATCTCTTCACAGGTGATGGTCATCTGAAGTCTCTTTTCACAGGTGTTGGAGTCGTCTCTTCACAGGTGTTGGTCATCTGAAGTCTCTTCACAGGAGTTGGAGTCGTCTCTTCACAGGTGTTGGAGTTGTCTCTTGACAGGTGTTGGTCATGTGAAGTTTCTTCACAGGAGTTGAGTCGTCTCTTCACAGGTGTTGGTCATCTGAAGTCTCTGTTGGAGTTGTCTCTTCACAGGAGTTGGAGTCGTCTCTTCACAGGAGTTGGAGTCGTCTCTTCACAGGAGTTGGAGTCGTCTCTTCACAGGTGTTGGAGTTGTCTCTTGACAGGTGTTGGTCATCTGAAGTCTCTTCACAGGAGTTGAGTCGTCTCTTCACAGGTGTTGGAGTTGTCTCTTCACAGGAGTTGAGTCGTCTCTTCACAGGTGTTGGAGTTGTCTCTTCACAGGTGTTGGAGTCGTCTCTTCACAGGTGTTGGTCATCTGAAGCCTCTTCACAGGAGTTGGAGTCGTCTCTTCACAGGAGTTGGAGTTGTCTCTTGACAGGTGTTGGTCATGTGAAGTCTTCACAGGAGTTGGAGTCGTCTCTTCACAGGAGTTGGAGTCATCTCTTCACAGGTGTTGGAGTTGTCTCTTGACAGGTGTTGGTCATCTGAAGCCTCTTCACAGGAGTTGGAGTCGTCTCTTCACAGGAGTTGGAGTTGTCTCTTGACAGGTGTTGGTCATGTAAAGTCTTCACAGGAATTGAGTCGTCTCTTCATAGGTGCTGGAGTCGTCTCTTGACAGGTGTTGGTCATCTGAAGTCTTCACAGGAGTTGAGTCGTCTCTTCATAGGTGCTGGAGTCGTCTCTTGACAGGTGTTGGTCATCTGAAGTCTTCACAGGAGTTGAGTCGTCTCTTCACAGGTGTTGGTCATCTGAAGTCTCTTCACAGGTGTTGGAGTTGTCTCTTCACAGGAGTTGGAGTCGTCTCTTCACAGGAGTTGGAGTCGTCTCTTCACAGGTGTTGGAGTTGTCTCTTGACAGGTGTTGGTCATCTTAAGTCTCTTCACAGGAGTTGAGTCGTCTCTTCACAGGTGTTGGAGTTGTCTCTTCACAGGAGTTGAGTCGTCTCTTCACAGGTGTTGGAGTTGTCTCTTCACAGGTGTTGGAGTTGTCTCTTCACAGGTGTTGGAGTCGTCTCTTCACAGGTGTTGGTCATCTGAAGCCTCTTCACAGGAGTTGGAGTCGTCTCTTCACAGGAGTTGGAGTTGTCTCTTGACAGGTGTTGGTCATGTGAAGTCTTCACAGGAGTTGGAGTCGTCTCTTCACAGGAGTTGGAGTCATCTCTTCACAGGTGTTGGAGTTGTCTCTTGACAGGTGTTGGTTATCTGAAGCCTCTTCACAGGAGTTGGAGTCGTCTCTTCACAGGAGTTGGAGTTGTCTCTTGACAGGTGTTGGTCATGTAAAGTCTTCACAGGAATTGAGTCGTCTCTTCATAGGTGCTGGAGTCGTCTCTTGACAGGTGTTGGTCATCTGAAGTCTTCACAGGAGTTGAGTCGTCTCTTCATAGGTGCTGGAGTCGTCTCTTGACAGGTGTTGGTCATCTGAAGTCTTCACAGGAGTTGAGTCGTCTCTTCACAGGTGTTGGTCATCTGAAGTCTCTTCACAGGTGTTGGAGTCGTCTCTTCACAGGAGTTGGAGTCGTCTCTTCACAGGAGTTGGAGTCGTCTCTTCACAGGTGTTGGAGTTGTCTCTTGACAGGTGTTGGTCATCTTAAGTCTCTTCACAGGAGTTGAGTCGTCTCTTCACAGGTGTTGGAGTTGTCTCTTCACAGGTGTTGGAGTCGTCTCTTCACAGGTGTTGGTCATCTGAAGTCTTCACAGGAGTTGAGTTGTCTCTTTACAGGTGTTGGAGTTGTCTCTTGACAGGTGTTGGTCATCTGAAGTCTTCACAGGAGTTGAGTCGTCTCTTCACAGGAGTTGGAGTTGTCTCTTGACAGGTGTTGGTCATGTAAAGTCTTCACAGGAATTGAGTCGTCTCTTCATAGGTGCTGGAGTTGTCTCTTGACAGGTGTTGGTCATCTTAAGTCTCTTCACAGGTGTTGGAGTCGTCTCTTCACAGGTGTTGGTCATCTGAAGTCTTCACAGGAGTTGGAGTCGTCTCTTCACAGGTGTTGGAGTTGTCTCTTGACAGGTGTTGGTCATCTGAAGTCTTCACAGGAGTTGAGTCGTCTCTTCACAGGAGTTGGAGTTGTCTCTTGACAGGTGTTGGTCATGTAAAGTCTTCACAGGAATTGAGTCGTCTCTTCATAGGTGCTGGAGTCGTCTCTTGACAGGTGTTGGTCATCTGAAGTCTTCACAGGAGTTGAGTCGTCTCTTCATAGGTGCTGGAGTCGTCTCTTGACAGGTGTTGGTCATCTGAAGTCTTCACAGAACGTTGGTTCATAACTGTAACAACGTTTGTATGTTCCGGGAAGAAGGAGGCGGGAAACCGCCGAACTTTTAAAACTTTAATGAAATAAATAAACAAAATAAAAGTCGCCGCGGCAGCCCCTCACGGACGACTGCCGCGCACACACACAAAATAAAACGTAAACAAAAACACAACATAAGTCCAGGCCTGGTCCTCTCTCGTCTTGCACTGTCGTCGCTCCTCCTTTTATGCTCCCGTCACTCCTCCGTGAGACGAGACCGGTGTGGCGCACAGCTGGAGCTCATTATCGCTCGTCACCGGCCCGTTCTCACGGTCCCTCACCTCACTGCTCGCCACATACCCCCAACACCCTTCGCAGGCCGGGGGGCACTCCCGAGACTGCGATCACGGCGGCCGCGGTACCTGGGGGTAAGGACAGAGAGGCGAGAGAAACGGAGCCAGGAGCATGAGGAGCGACAAAACGAGAGAGGGGAGAGAGAAATGAAAAGAAAAAAAAAAAAAAAATTGTGGTCCGGTTCCCAGACACACTGCCGCTCGGTCCTCAGCCAACCGAGAGGCTCTTCCTCGCGGTGCCATGCGATGGTACTGGACGCTCGGTGGACGGCTTGATCCCTCATCCGCCCCCTGGCATCCGGTGGTGGCTCCTCTTATTGAGGGCAGCCGGCAGCGAGTCCCGCGCTCCCTGCTCCTCCCCATCATGGCGGATGGCAGCAGGCTTCGGCCCACGGCGAACTCCGACGACTCCTCCGCTCCCTCTCAGACGGCAGCCACCCCACCTCGACCCAGGGGCGCGGCAGCGAGCTCTCCGTCCCACCGGATCTTCACTCGCTCCAGCACCACCGCCTCGGGCAGCCCCTCGCGGTCTTCACTCATCCGCGCTGCCCGACCTCCTCAGCACCGCGATCCCCCTCAGCAGCGAGGGCTCTTCGACAGCATGTCCCTCCTTCCTCCCGGGTTTCGGCACCAATGTAACAATGTTCGTATGTTCCGGGAAGAAGGAGGCGGGAAACCGGCGAACTTTTAAAACGCGCAGCTGGAGCTCATTATCGCTCGTCACCGGCCCGTTCTCACGGTCCCTCGCCTCACTGCTCGCCACAATAACATTTAGAGAACCTTGCCAGAACAATATGTTAGCGTTTCCTGTTAGCTGGGAGGTCATTGCAATATTTGGCGCTCTTTAAAGGGATAGTTCACCCAAAAATGAAAATTAGCCCATGATTTACTCACCATCAAGTCATCCTAGGTGTATATGACCTTCTTCTTTCAGACGAATAAAATTTTAATATATTTTTTAATTATATTAAAAAAGTCCTGGCTAATCCAAGCTTTATAATGGCAGTAATTGTTGCTCTGTTTTTGAAGTCCATAAATGCATCTGTCCGTCATATAACTGCTCCACACGGCTCCGGGGATTAATAAAGGCCTTCTGAAGCGAAGCGATGCGTTTGTGTAAGAAGACTATCCATATTTAAAACTTTATAAAGTAACGTTTCGGCCGATTGCCTTCCATATTCAATTTATGGAAAAAGTGTTGAAAGTGCCTCTGCAGTTCAAAAGGCTTACTCTACCAGGTACGCTCGTCAGACGTAGCGTAAGCATCTTGAACTGCAAGAAGGCACTTTCAACACTTTTCCACGGAAGGCGATCTGCTGGAACTTTACTTTGTAAAGTTTTAAATATGGATAGTCTTCTTACACAAACGCATCGATTCGCTTCAGAAGGCCTTTATTAATCCCCGGAGCCGTGTGGAGCAGTTATATGACGGACAAATGCATTTTTTATGGACTTCAAAAACAGAGCAACATTTACTGCCATTATAAAGCTTGGATTAGCCAGGACTTTTTTAATATAGCTCCGATTTTATTCGTCTGAAAGAAGAATGTTATATACACCTAGGATGACTTGATGGTGAGTAAATCATGGGCTAATTTTTATTTTTGGGTGAACTATCCCTTTAAAATTGTAATGCAATCTGGTAACACTTTATTTTACAGTGTCCTTGTTACATATGTTACATGTACTTACCATAGTATTAACAGTAAAAAATGCATGCTGTAATTACATGCAACTAACCCTCAACCAAACCCTATCCTACCCTAACCCTATAGTAAGTACATGGTGTTAAATAATATTACTCAGTATTTAAATATATAATTACACTGTAACAAGGACTTCTTAAAATAAAGTGTAACCTGCACTCTTTGCAATTGGTCTTGTTTTCAAGCATCTATTTCAACGATGTTGTCAATCATCACTGTGTATTTATGTTCCTGCCTGTGTTCTGTTCGGTGTCCGGTCTAGGTTGCATATGTTGCCCTGACTGTCTGCTTGTTATATATTATTAAACTTTGTGTGGATCTAGAATCTTTATCTCCGTCTGTTTGCCTGCAACCTCCCGTGACATGTTGATGATGCTTCATTGCTCCATTTTAAATGTAAAAGTTCACAAACACCCGCATAAACAAACTCTATCATCATTGAGAGCATGTCAAGGTTTGTTTCGCTGTAGTAAATGCACACTAGTAGCAGCAGAGCGGCACAACATTCCCAACACATCTATTTTTCATCAGACCACGACTTATACATATCTCAGGCTGCTCTGCAAACATCCACATAAACACTGTCAAATAAAGATGAAAAACAACTAAATTCATCATCAACAATCCTTTGATTCAGTACCAGCATAATATGAGGTTACCTCTGTCTTGCAGACATGCAAGAGAAATCAGTACTTTTTCTTAAGTGTACTTGTGCCTTTTTAAGGTACATTAGCCTTTTAATTTAGAGTGTTTTATCGCGGAGTGTGATTATAAACACTCAATCACAAGGACAATTTATCCCCTGCAAAAAAAGCAGTGCATGCATGCAGTAAAGATGAAGAAAACCCCTCTTCATTACAGTAAGGTGAAAGGTGCATTCTGTCTCTGAGTCAAAATTGTGATATACAAAATGGACCCATATGTCTGAAGATACAGAGCCATGTTAAGACTAATCAAAATGTCAGACGTGTTTGTAACGTAAATTGCTACTGAAAGTGTTTTGTTTCACTCTGTAATTTTGCTAAATCAATATGTTGATTCAAATACAGGTTTTGAAGAAGGTGTGAGCTCTACTTGCCTGCACAAATCTTGCTGCCGTAATGGCACATGTTTCTAGATGGCACAGATTCCTGTTTCAGTGCAAGTCTGTGGAGACCATCTTTTTTTAACAGGTCACCCCAAAAACTTGTGTTAAATAACCATACGTAACCCGGGACCCTGAAAAGGGAACAAGACGCTGCGTTGTGCTGCCATACTTCAGACAAATCGAAGTTAATGACATTTCATGCAGGCACCTTTTTATAGTCTTGCCGGCACGCCGTAGCCGATTGCATTGGCGTGAGTGAACACGTGTTTCCGACTGGGCAGCAGTTCATAAAGTCTTTGCTTCTCATTTTTGCCTGTAATGAATGTAAATAGTTTGTATGTATTATAAGATTTCGCCATTCCTGGACAGTCATATGAGTTTCTAGGACAAACACCAAGGGATGTGATTTATAATTAAAGCCACTTCAAGACATCAAAGCATTTATGTACAATTTCATAACTAGATGACAACAATATCACAATAACATTACATTACTTTGAGAGCAAGCAAGCAAGTTATATAAATCAGTCAGTGATATATCTTTTACATATCTTTTATATACATTATATAACTGAAAAATGTGAAGTTCTACCTCTTTCTGCCTGGTTTTCCAGAATAGTTTATAAACTGTAGTTAATACATTAATAGACTTTATACAAATAGAGAGTTCTTCATTTCTAGTTAATTAGCTCATATGCAAAGAGTTAGATAATGCTTTGTTAACAACTTATTAACTGTAAATAGTTCTCACTTTAGATTAGGTCACGGAAAATGGAAAATTACATTAATTAAGTGCTTTAAAACTACCTTTATTAGACATTAATTGCATTAAAATGTTTACAAATACATTAAGCACACACACACACACACACATGCACATTCACACACACACACACACACACACACACTAATGAGTATTTGTATGTATTTCATATTGACAGCATTTATTTATTTATTAAGTGGTTATGTTTAGCTTTGGGGATAGGCTTAATGTATTTGTTAACATTTTAATGAACTTTTAAAAATAATGCAATTAATGTGTAATAAAGTTTAAAGCACTTAATTAAAGTATCTAACTCTTTACATATGAGCTAATTAAACAATAACACTGTTATTTACAGTGACAATCAATGAAAAACTCACTACTTGTATATAGTCTATTACAGTTCTCTTTCAGTCAGTCTACTCCTTTGGAGTCAGAAGCGTCTGAGGTCGCTTCGCGCCACTCACATTCCGTGCTTGCTCAATCGTGCAGCCGACGAGCTCTCATGACAGCAAGTGCTTCCGGAAGAGTGGAGACTCCATTCCCAGGCAGTCCAGCTGATTTAGTGATGCTTCAGGACTGCACAGGTAGACTTGTTTGCTGCTCTGGACACGTCACATTGCCAGTTGTTTTACTCCCTGATCGAGGGGACCCTCGGCATGGATGCGCTGGCACACAGCTGGCCCCGGGGCCTACACAAGTATGCGTTTCCCCCGGTGAGCCTTCTTGTATAGACATTGTGCAAAGTCAGGGAGGACGAGGAGCAGGTCTTGTTAGTTGCGCCATACTGGCCCAACCGGACCTGGTTCCCGGAACTGATGCTCCTCGCGACAGCACCTCCGTGGTCCTGAGGAAGGACCTGCTTTCTCAGAGACAGGGCACCCTCTGGCACCCACGTCCAGACCTCTGGAAACTCCATGTCTCCATGTCCATGTCAGGATGGGTTGGAGTTAAGGCTATCTCCCTCCACCCTCAATGTGTATGTTGCGGCTATCGCAGCACATTACGATGCAGTTGATGGTAAGTCCTTGGGGAAGTAGATCTGATCGTCAGGTTCCTGAGGGGGGCGAGGAGATTAAATCCACCTCGCTCTAACTCTGTGCTCTTGGGATTTATCTCTGGTGCTTACGCACTGCAGAGAGCACCCTTTGAGCCTTTGCAGTCAGCAGAGTTAAAAAATCTGTCATGGACGACAGTACTCCTGACTGCATTGGCCTCCATCAAGAGGGTAGGGGACCTACACGCATTTTCGGTCAACGAATCGTGCCTAGAATTTTGGACCGGCTAACTCTCATGTGATCCTGAGACTGCAGTCCGGATATGTGCCCAAGGTTCCCACCACTCCCTTCTGGGACCAGGTGGTGATTCTGCAAGCGCTGCCCTCAGAGGAGGCAGACCCAGCTCTGGCTTTTCCCTGTCCCGTCCACACTCTGCGGTTATGCGTGGACAGAGCGCAAAGCTTCAGGACCTCAGAACATCTTCATCTGCCAGCAGAAGGGAAAGGCTGTCTCTAAGCAGAGGGTGGCCCACTGGGTAGTGGATGCCATCGCCTTGGCATACCAAACCCAAGGTGTGCCTTGCCCGCTCGTGTTGAGAGCCCACTCCACTAGGAGAGTGGCCTCTTCCTGGGTGCTGCCGCATGAAGCCTCGCTGGCAGATATATGTAGAGCTGTGGGCTGGGGGACACCTAACACGTTCGCTCGATTCTATAGCCTCCGTGTAGAGCCGGTTTCTTCCCGTGTGCTCGCTTCAACCAGCCAGTAACACTGAAGTACCCATTCTTGTGTCGGCTTGCTGCGCCATTCCCCTCCTCATGGAACGGATAAGTGCGCTTATATTCTCCAGTAGAGTTCCCCAGATTGCCGAACCCTGTCGAGCTCCTCCGCAACCCGCGGCAGTCAGACGTGGTTGAGCATCTGACACCAGGACTAACACTCGTATGCATTGGTGGAACCTGTGCTAGACTGGGTACCCATATGTTGTGACTCCTACGGTGGTCCCATATGTGTATTCTTCCACGATACAGCTCCCTACGGCGAGCCCGTGTCTTTCCCTTGGCAGAGTCTGCTCTGCCGTCCCTGCCAGGTGTTGTGGGCTAAACTGTGGATCATTTATCATTGCTGTGGCACAAAATGCATTCACTGACTACATCTTTCAAATTACATGAATTATTTTCTCTCTTCGACACAACAACTGCCAAATCTCTGTGTACCCACAGGCCAGTTTGCACATGCTTACATAATGTTTTCACAACTGTTAAACTTAAGTTTTTCTCGATTGTTTACACACATTTTCTGAAAGCATGCCTCATACTCTCAGAACTCTACACACAAATCAAACACCACACACACACACAATGGGCAAAACCCCTCAATTCTCCTGCAAAATGAAACTTTACATTCAAAACATGTTATGTCTTCTCAAAATGGTATTTTGTTTTCAAATGACACACACAAACCATCAAATGAATAGACATTTATAAGAACCAGTTGAACACTGATGTGCTCAATGTAAAACACTTCTCCATTCTTCATAATGACTTTTTTTAGTTCAGTGTCACACTTACTACAGACAGTACACACACAAGTGTGCTGTAAAATATTTGAGAATATTGTTTTTATACTCAGAACACACAAATACACGGTAACAAATATATTTTATTTTCCCCATAAAAACAATGTACACAGTGTACATCCCAACCAACACAAAGTTGCACATACAGTGGTCTACATATAAAACAGAAGAATTTACTGTATACAGTTACAGTATAATTTTTTTTTTTTTTTTTAACTATGCTGCATCCTCTCTTCGGTTTCGGTCTGGCCACAGCACCTCATCCACATCACAAGCAATGTTTTCCCTGGCCAAGCAGCGGGGGAAATGTCGCCTAGCATGGCGATTCCAGCCATGAAAAGCATCAACTGCTATATCTCCACATCCGTCTTCCATAGCTTGGAGAAGGGGTGTACGCGTTTGTGGATTTCGGTCATACACTTTCCATCTCCAGGCAGAAAAAAATTCCTCAACAGGATGGAGGGATGGAGAATATGGAGGGAGATAAACAACTAAAAAGCGTGGGTGGGCAGTGAACCATTTACGAACCAGAGCAGCCCGGTGGAAACTTACGTTGTCCCAAATCTATCTGATCTGGTGGAATGAGTGTGTTGTGTAGGGTTTCCAGGAATGTGATCAGATGGGCAGTGTTGTAGGGGCCAAGGGTATGCATCAATTGTGGGATTGTATAGGACTCACTTGCACATAGTTATATCGCAATTCTTTGACTCTTTCTGAATTGCGTTCAAATGGCACCCTGTAGACCTGCTTCATCCTCAGATTATTTCTGCGCAAGACACGGTCCAGTGTTGATAAGCTTACCCTATCAATATTTTAAAATCTCATTGTTTTCTATTATTTTTCTTTGTATTTGCCGTAATGTTATGCCGTTATTTACTAGGACCATGTTGATGATTTCAGTTTCCTGTTCAGGAGACAGAACACATCCCCGACCACCATGTGTTGGTAATCTTTTAGTTCTGCCAAACAAATAGTAAATTACTGATAATGTGTAGTCACAAAGTAGGAATACATTTCCCAAATACTTGAAACATACTTTATTTTTTACAGTCCTACAGAACAGTCCACAGGCAATACTGTACTCATTGAGTACTGTAATTTTCTAGTGAGAGTAGATTTATTACCTATTCTCATTTCAGAAAGTCCGGATGATGGATGCTACAGTGTACCTGCTCAAATTTGGCTGTACTCTTTGCCCAGCTCCCTCATTGTTAGACCATGGTTGACCACATGGTCAACCAAAGTGGCTCGGATCTCATCAGAGATTACGATCCTTGGCCTTCCTCGTCCTCGTCCTCGTCGTCCTCTTACTCTCACTCCTCTGGCTCTGGCTCTGGCTCTGCCTCTGTTTCCAATGTTGGCGTCCATTGCTCCAAAACAGAAGAGCTCACCTGATGCCCTTTTATGCTAAAGCTCTGTTTGCTCATTGTAAAACTGTATGACAGGTGTTTGCCCATGTGATGAGTCAGTGTGCATATTTGAATGGCAGTGTGTTCCTTGTGAAAACAAGAGATTTTCTGCATGAAAATTATGCCAAATACAGAGAATTGTGGGTAGTGTTTTGAAAAAGGTGAGTTTTAGAACTGAAATTTGAGTGTAAAGCAGTAATTGTGCTTGTAGTTTAGCAGAATTGGTTCAGGGGGTTGGTGCATGAGTTACATGTTGTGGTCATTGTGTCTCAAGTACCAGTATTTGTGTGTAAACAATTGAGAAAAACTGTAAAACAATAACACTGAATAAGACTGCAGTAATATTGACATTAAATATATTCTGAATCTAAAAAATCAAATACTATCAAAGCAATTAGATGAAACTGAACACCTGCACAAGTGTTAGTCTTTCAATTTCATTACCATCCATTCAAAAGGGGAACATTTAGGAATAATTTTGTACTGAAATGTAAACATGGATCATGTAACATAAACTGCAGTGAATTAAAAGCAGTAGAGAGTGTCATTCCTGTTCTGGAAATAAATTTTACAAAAGAAATCCATGTATAATGCTCCTGTTAGTGTTTTTTAGGTCTGTGTTTTATGATTTAGAAAGTGTGTTTGTTGGGTGAAAACCTTTGCTAGTGTTCTGGAAGAATGAGTTGTGTTTTGGTAGTTTTAGAGCATTTTGAATGTGAAATTAACTGCTGTGCCAAGATGAAAGTTGGTTAGGAGAACTGTGTGAAGAGTTTCGAAAAAGTGGCCTAAGAAATGAAAATGTGTTCTAGTGTAATATATTATATAATTAAAAACTGTAATATATGAACTACAGTTTATACGTGTGCAGTAAAAGAAAAGGTCAAGTTTGGAACTTGTCCAGAAGACTAGTAGCTAATGATAGATCAGTAAGTCACTTCAGTGCCAGCAGTCCGTATGTGATCTGCAGACAGAGGAAGAGACTGCATGAGACCTGTGGGATTCAGAACGTCTCTGAAGCACGCTTTCGGTTAGTGGGTGTCACCTACACCAGATAACAATGTACCCTAGTGAGAAAGAAGTTAGCACACAGTGTGCTGAGGTCATGACGGCGTAATGATGGAGCCACATCAGTCTTACCTTTCAGCTCCACTCCTGCTCAGTTCTTTAATGTGAGTGATCTGTGTGCTTGAGGCTTTAAACATCTCTGGGTGAAATTGATCCTGAGCAATAGGCAAGCATGAAAGACGTCCAGACAGATAATAACCCTTATGTAAATGACTGCATGTTTTACATGCACATGTTGTTTATCATTCACAGATAACTGACTACATTTCTGCATCACGATAGCTCCAATTTGTCATTGTGTGTGAGCTTGAATATCTTTGCATTTGATGTATAACCCTTTTTTGGATTTGCTGGAGCTGCTTGATGTCTGTTGAGAAATTGCTTTGAGTTTCTAAAGCACTGGTTCACAGCTGGTGGGTCGCAACCAAAAACAATGCTGAATCTTTACCTTATACACTATATTGCCAAAAGTTTTGGGACGCCTGCCTTTACATGCACATGAACTTTAATGCCATCCCATTCTTAATCTGTAGGGTTTAATATGGAGTTGTCCCACCCTTTGCAGCTATAACAGCTTCAACTCTTCTGGGAAGGCTTTCCACACGGTTTAGGAGTGTGTTTATGGGAATCTTTGACCATTCTTCTAGAAGCGCATTTGTGAGGTCAGGCACTGATGTTGGGCGAGAAGGCCTGGCTCGCAGCCTCCGCTCTAATTCATCCCAAAGGTGTTCTATCGGGATGAGGTCAGGACTCCTCACCAAACTCGCTCATCCATGTCTTTATGGACCGACGCTTTGTGCACTGTGCGCAGTCATGTTGGGACAGGAAGGGGCCGTCCCCAAACTGTTCTCACAAAGTTGGGAGCATGAAATTGTCCAAAATGTCTTGGTATGCTGATTGCCAAGTACGTGCAAATTATTTATGTAACGCAGTTCGTATCTTCCAGGAAGAAGGAGGCGGGAAACCGGCAAACTTTTAAAACTTTAATCAAATAAATAAACAAAATTAAAGTCACCGCGGTAGCCCCTCACGGACGACTGCCGCGCACACACACAAAACAAAACGTAAACAAAAACACAACATAAATCCAGGCCTGGTCCTCTCTCGTCTTGCACTGTCGTCACTCCTCCTTTTATGCTCCCGTCACTCCTCCGTGAGACGAGAACCGGTGTGGCGCGCAGCTGGAGCTCATTATCGCTCGTCACCGGCCCGCTCTCACGGTCCCTCGCCTCACTGCTCGCCACAATTTATTATTAATTTATTAATTGCATCTAGTTTGGAAACTGCATGCAGAATTTCATTGGCGGATACAATGAGAGTTACACATACAGTGACATAAAGAAATTCAATTCAAAGAGTTCACTGTAAATGTATGCACTGCTGGATACGGCTCATCATGCAGAACCTGAGTTAATGTTTTCTCTAATCTCGCTATTCCTTTCCAGGCTTTTGTTTGATGTGGCCCCATGACAACATCTAATTTCATATCACATTTATAACAAGCTACTAGATTCTGATGGTGCTGCAGTGAGAACTTAATGTACTTGTACTGCTCTTTTCCTGTTGTAAATTGGTTTCCATTCCCATGTGGCCGATATGATCAGACAACTGTAAATCCTTATGCCGTGTCAGGCATCATTCATTACTAATAAAAAACAAATCAAGCCGCACTAAGAGATTTGGTTTGTGAATTGCCAGTTGTCCCCTGATCTTTATTCTTACTGATGTGCTTTACTGTACATCATCATGTTAACCATGAGTGACCTTCAAAATTAGAAAATCTGCTCTTGACGTCACTGTAAAGGAAATTTATTTTATTTTATCAAAACTGAACTTTTTTGTCAACATGTGTCAGATATGTGCTAGTGTACTCATAACACCCACATTGTAAGCAGATATGTCCATTTCAAATGTACAGTCTTTCTATTTTAGGAAGATAGACCACAAATATTGATGACGAATGCAAATTTGACACTATTTTTTGACATAAAATAACCAGTCTAAACGAAACGAACATTTTCGAACAGGTTTCAAAGCGTCCCGTCATCAGCCATTGGTCAAATAAAGGACTGATTGACTGATTTTGGGATTAATGCTGTTAGTATGGAAGCTTGTTTTTCCACTACGGAATAAAACAGGTAATTGTGACTTGCAATTGCAAGAAAAGGGTCAGAATTGTGAGCTATAAAGTTAAAATAGTGAGATATAAACTTGCAATTGCGAGTCATAATGTTTGAATTGCGAAATATAAAGTCACGTTTGCAAGTTATGAAGTCAGAATTGAAGGTTTGCCAGAAAAACATTTATATCTCGCAATTCTGACCTTTTTCTCGCAATTGTGAGCAGTAATACAATATTGCATTAATCCCGAAAAAATAACTATTTACTTTTATATTCATTTTCTCACCTGGGCTAGGCTTGCTTGCTTGTAACAAAATAATTAAAAAATAAAAATTGGCAAATGTAAAGTCCCTTTCACACCAGAAGTGAAATGAGCCTTCGATGCGCACACAATGCCTCTGCTTCCTACCAGCACTGATTAAGAGTTTACATCTCGCAATTTTGAGACTTTTACCTTTTTTATTTTTTATTCTGTAGTGGAAACAAGCTTCCATATGTTGGGGATTTGGTGCATTCCATGTTGAATTTATATTTTCATTAAAAAAAATGTAACATCAAACCCTGAATGATTAGAAGTGGCTTTTAAAGAGCTGTAAGATGACGCCTGTAGACTCATTTCAGTGGTAGCTGAACAATCAGAACTAAATCTATGAAGCGAGACTGAATTGTATCTTAACGTCCAGTATAAACACATATTTAAAAACCCAATCTTATCTCAGGTTTGTTAAAAGTAGTTATCCTCAACAGTATCTGCTAAATATATTTAGTCAAAAAAACTAAAGTGTTGGATATGCAGCATTTTTATAAGGCAAATCTAAATTTATAATACACAGCACTGTTCATAAAATATCAAAGTTGAGTGGTTTACTGACATTTACTGCCCACTTGTGTCCTAAACATCTTTCTGCAGGATCATACACACTGTGCAGGTACTTACATTTTCTCATGTTCTTCATTTTTATTACACTATTTATGTTGCTACATAAATGCAACCACTTTCTTGTATGATTCATGTTTTTTTTCAGGTACTGATATTGTTTTATCCTCATACTCACTCTGTACATTAGGCCTATAGCTACTTTGTACACTGCATTTTATATTGTGTACATTAAGCTATATAGTGTTGCATATTAATTGCATTCAGTGTACTGTATGATACATCAGGTTTATGAAAAAAACTTAGATAGATTTATGAAGATTCATAATAATTTTTTCGTTTTTTATGTCACCCCCTCAATGAATTGAAATGACGTAAATGTCAGAGAGAATCCTCATGTTCATTGGCTGCCGCCTCTGCAGATACGCTAGTGTTGTTTGCTGATCCGAAAACAGAAAGGGGAATGTTGAAATTAAGCTTCATGAAGCTCTGCTTTCACAGATTGTTTCAGGTATGGACAACAGCGCCATCTGATGGCTCACGACATCTACAACAGCCATAAGGTCTGGAAATACAATGCATATACCGGGAGGAATTTGTCTTTTTTCAGCAGCTTTTGTAATATATGTAAGTATCCACTGTAATTCCGTCCACCTTGCTCTTCCCTGAGGGGTACTGGAGCAGCTTTCCAAAGAGAGCATGCAAAATGCATTACAGGCTACATTACAACTTCTCATCCTGGCTACTCCTTCTGAAAAGTGGTTGTCCCTCAGCAGAGCAGCTAAAGAGTGAAGGGGTCGAATCACTCATTAGGTAGGCCTGGTATCCCTGCAACACATGTGCCCCTGCTCAGAGAAGTGTGTGTGGGGGGGGATCTGGGTCTGAACAAGCTGGGACCAAGATGGGTCTTGCACATGTTGCCCAGTTGGGACCCACCTAGTGGCAGGTGCGATCCTGCATGAAATCAATTTGCATGGGGCCATTATGGAACCCCCAGACAATCCTATATAGGGCCCATGGGCCCCACATACTAATGTTGGTTGAAATTCAATAAGCAACTAATTAAATTTTACATGGCACATACTAATGTTGGCTGGGGTGCAAACATTTGACTTTCATCAAGAGGGGAACTCCCTCATCGCGGCTTATAACAGATTCAACTCCCTCAAGAGCCGAACTCCCTCGCTCTCCATTGGCAACGCGGGGGACTTTCAGGGGGATGCATGCAGTAACAAAGGATAGATCACTCGCAAGCAACTCATCAAAAGGGGCATCCTTGCATATTGCCCCCCCACACATAAATAATTAAATACATGGGAGACCCTATACGAGCTGCATACAGATTCTTCCATGATCTTGACACCTCAATGTGGAGATCTAGGGGAAATAAAAGGCTCACAGACTCATATGCGAGGCAGCAGAGGAGGCGGATTATAAATAACACCCGCCTCAACTCACTCTCTGTATCTAATTCCTCAGAACTAGACACTTATATTGTGCTCTCCTTCAGGTTGGAAGCGGCAGCAGAGCGACTTCCTGAAGACCAATGAGACCAATGGTGCTTAATAAATCTAAATTTTTCATTGGAAAAATTTGCTCTATATTTACAGCAACCTTCCAAATCCACAGAATCGGATTTTAAAGGAATGGAGCTATCAGGAGAAGCCCAAAAGAACCAACCGTGAGGTGCACACGCTCGACTCTCATCCCTCGAGAAAGAGTCAAACATGTGTGGAGCTTCCCAGAGCGAACGCACCACAGTAAATGCATTGCTCCCTCGAGAGCCGAACACGCTGAGTGCAAACGCTTGATTCTCATTGCTCTAAGAGAATCAAGCAAGAACAGACCTTCAACTGCAAATGCATCGCTATGAGTGCACCCAACTCACTCCAGAGCCGAATGCGCTCCGTGCAAACACTGGATTCTATCCCTCGAGAGTCAAACTCACTCCAACAGATTCTCGTCTTACACGCGCATAAACAAAGCAGCTCCTGAAGACAAAAAAGCTGATGACGTGTTTTGTGGACGCCCTGTTTTACTCATGTGATGTCATGGATTGCCATCAGCCAATAAATTTCAGATGTGGACAAAGTACACAACTCTATTACTTGAGTAAAAGTAAAAGTACTACTGGTCAAATATTACTCCGTTACAAGTGAAAGATCTAAAAACAGATTTTTTACTTGAGTAAAAGTACAGAAGTATTTGTTTTTAAAAGTACTTAAGTATCAAAAGTAAATTTCATTTTTTATGTCAATGCATTATTTTATTATTGTTGTATAAATGCACATTATGCCATCATGCTGGTTTAAGCCAGTCAGTGATGCTTCATTCGACATGCTAGCATACGACTGGCTTAAACTCATTTCAATACTTGTATAAAAGTTACAAAGCTCTTTACAAAGCTGCTGTCACTTTAAGGCCGAATGCACTGACCCTATACACTGATACACATCCGATATTCCCCCAACTGTTTACTCTTCTCTTTCTCCTAGACGTTTACATTTTTGAACATTTTATGAGACATGCATCAAGTGTATGCCAACTAATCTTTAATCTTTTCAGAAAACTGAGCTTTCTAAGTATGGCCATGGGTGCACACACTGTGCCGAGGAACCGTATTCTTCCATTTTGCTATAAACTGATCAGTGTTCAAAAAATGTTGGGAAACTTTACATGACCCTACAAGAGTGAAGAAAAAGAAGAAAAGAAAAAAAGAAGAAAAAAATCATCCACTGACTTTCAAAGCTGCTACAGAAACGACTTTCGACTTTGAGGACCTCGATAGAAATGTAGTGGAGGGAAAAGCACGATATTTGTCTTTCAAATGTAGTGAAGTTAAAGGCAAAGTTTCACGAAAAAATTATACTCAAGTTAAGTACAAATACTTAAAAAGTAAATTTATTTAGTTACTGTTCACCTCTGATAAAGTGGCGTGTTTGTAACATTTGTTCAGACACTGTAGACGCTGAGGGCATTCCCCATCAACCCAGCATTGAAGTTCCACTTCGTAAGGGAATCAGTATCTGTACGACCGAAGAAGCAGAAAATGTCTGGAATCAGAAGATATTCTGATGATTTCTGTGTAGAATTTTCAAAACTCAATGGAACACGTGACGAATAATTGACGACAAGCCATTGAATTATTGAAAAATAACTCACACCCGAGGTGGTAATGCGATTGTTATGCATTATTTTTCAATAATTCAACAGCCCGGAGTCAATTATTCCGCTTATACTACGATTACCGCACCTCAAAACGTTATTCAGATGATGTATTTCAAGACAATTGTCAGGTTTTGTCCATAAACGCTCTTGTGTGCACATCTCATCTCATCATCATTGTAGAGCTAGTAATGGATAGCGGATTAGTGCAGTTATTAATGCAGTTCAGTGGTGTAAAGTATTTGAGTAAATGTAATTAGTTACTTTACTTAAGCATCTTTTTGGCTACTTTGTAGTTTTACTGAGTATCAAATATATTAGCAACTTTTACTCTCTACTTGACTACATTTATGAATAAGTAAATGTACTTTTTACTCCAATACATTTATGATGAGTAATGCAGTTACACATTCGCCAGGTACTATAACTTGTCAACAAGGCTAGTTTTCGTGAATGCGAGTGCATTAGCAGGTAGTTGCTGAATTGCAGGTGTTTGATTTATGAGATGAGGACATGACTGCAGCCGGTGATGAGGCCGAAATCAGCACATCCAGTGCAAGCTGACTATTTAATTTTACTTAACTTATACTTTTATTTATTATTTTATTTATCCTCTATATTGACGAGACGTTTTTGAAGGATATTGGTTTACCTATGGCCTTTTTGTGCACTTGAGCTTAACTGAGACTTGAGAGTTTGTAGACATTTAAGATGCTGTTGTGTCGACCTTGATCAGTATTGAGGTGTTCAGTTTTATTTTGATTTTAGAAAATAAACATGATTTCTAATCATACAAATCAATAGTTTCTTATTTTCACTGGCATGTCTCTTAGGTGTTGAGCACTAGTGCGTCTTTGAGCCCACATTCAGTACGAGTAAAATACTTAAGTACTGTTAAAATCAGATACTCTAATGCTTTTACTCAAGTCGTATTGGAATTGGTGACTTGTAACTTGTAATGGAGTCATTTTCTCTGTAAGGTATCTGTACTTTTACTCAAGTGTGGTTTTCAGGTACTCTTTACACCTCTGATGCAGTTATTAGAGAGAGAGTGTGTGTGTGTGTATTACCTGAATCTGTGTGTCTCTCAGTGTTCGGGAGCATCTCAACTAACAGTGAATCTGTACGTTTATCTGCTTCAAGAACAGCGCCGTTATTCCCTCGCTACTGAGAAATGTCATGTAGCTTTTAAGTTGCTAAACTATTTTACTGATAAAATCATCAGAGCGGCCCTGACAACACGTTTCTGTGCGAGTGTGTGTCCGTACTGTGTATGTGTGTGTGTGTTTGAGCGGGAGAAAGAGATTATGTGCTGTCCGTACATAGTAAAACATAATTTTGTGGCAAAAAACATGGAAATAATTAGTTGTTTTAATCTTATTGTTTGCTGTATTCATTCTCTTGGTCAGTATGGTTGTGTGTTTTGGCTCTTTTGCTGTTGTCGCTGTAAGGACTGCTGAAATCACTGAAATCATCTGGTGGAGTGATATGGAACTGTAATGCGGTCAAGACCTACTGGAACTACTTTAGCCGTGCGTTTACCTGGAAATAACTGCACACCTTAGAATGATTCAAGCATTCAACAGCCATGTGAGTGAATTATTTGTGATTTATTTATTTGAATTAAATATTTTTATCAGTGTCATTTTTTACTGTCAATCATTTCACTGTATGTAATTTACATGTTTATGCCAGAATTCTTAATTAATATTCAAAATAGTAGAGCTGTCAACGCGTTGCTGTTTAAGATTAATTACATTTACCATTGCGCGTTAATTCATTAAAATATTTTAAAAGACTGGAAATAGGAGCACCAACACACACAAGCAATCCTTTTTATCAGTCAAATTCATTTAAAAATGTAAACTCAATCATGATTTATGATCATTAAGATAAAAACACGTTAATGAGAAGATGAGCACTGGACTGCTGTAGGTCAGTGGGGAAATGTATATTTATTATACAGAATGCACAGTTGTATATATTTGTAGGAACATTTCAGCAGGTTCAAGATAATTCATGCCAACGCAGAGAACATGATTCATTGTTTTAATCAATTAACAGCCATAAAACGTAGTAATAATCTGTGTTCTCATGTATGTAGGTTGTTACTGGAAACTCCCGAGCTGTAATAAGCAGAACATGGAAGAAGTTGTGCAAGTAGTCCATTATTGCGACTTTTTATCTCACAATTCTGAGGGGGAAAAAGTTGCAATTACCTGTGGTGAAAACAAGCCTCCATAAAGAACAGAAATGCTAATGCTAGCAAATATAACACATATTTGAAACAGTGTTATTATATTTGTATTGTGTTGCTCCAAGTATTTCCATTGTGAATGCATGGTTGCTAAGTTATATAGTCAGAAAATTATATGTTTATATATGGGTATAGCAGTAGGGCTGTGATGTGACACTACCAGACTGTTACATCTCTATATCTCGACCAACTAAAGCTACTGCTTTAAATAAAGACAGGAAAACGCTGGACATTGGAGATTCCCTGAACACGCTTTCCACTGCGCTGACAGTTCTAGATGGACAGATAAATGGCATTCAGGATCTGTCGCTGGTGAAACAACACATTTGCACACATCCTGTCTCAAACTTCTTTTTTTTACTAGAAATCCTTATGTTTTTTATCAAATGCGGAGAGTGAAGAAACAACAAATGTTTTATTTTTAGAAAATGCTGACAGGGAGACATATCTGGTGCGCAGACAACACTTTCTTTCAAACAGAACCCAACTCTGCATGTCTTTAATGAACGAGTCTGTTGAACCGGAAGGATCTAACGCTGTTATTTTCCAGTCTTTGCAACACTTTGTATGGCTTTGATCCAGTCCTTGCGCTCATCCGCTGTAGCCGCCTGCAGGTAGTAGTGTGTCTCATCCGAAGTGATGATCTCGAAGAGATTCCCATCAACCTCATGTCTCTTGGCTGCAGGAGTTTATAAGAGAGAGAAACATTTGCATACCTTCTATATTGTTTAAATGCTTTACAATTTAAAAACGTTTCATTAGAATTTGGCATATATATGTGTTGTTGTCATCATGTTGTGTTTTATACCATCAGGCACAAATTCCACGGCAGTCACGACTGAGCCACGCAGGTGAATGGAGCCGAGGGGATCAACCTCACCCTTACAGAGACAGACAGACCAGGCAAACAATCATTTCAATACTACATTTGAAGTATATATATACTTGATGAAGATGACAGGAACATGCTTACCTTGGTGGGATCATAGTAGTGGATATAGGCAGGATCATCTCTAAGGATAAACTTTCTGACTTTCCAGTTCTTTCGCCGATGACCCTGTATAGGAAATAAATTATTTGCTAACATTAGACAATGCACTGTAAACTAACATGAATATTTATTACATGGTGTTTAAACATAAATGTGTGTCGGCAGTGTGTGTACACAACCACCCTATAATGGTAAAAATTCAACCACTCATTTTATAATCCCCATAAATCATAAGCAGTGGCTCAGAACAAAGCATTTGCAGATTCTATACAATGTGATGTCACATATGCTTAGGCCCCGCCCATGACAGCTGACAGACCCCGACCTATTAGCATAGCCCCCGCCCACGACGGCTGAAAGACCCGCCCTATTAGAATAGCTCCGCCCTACAGTGACCTGTACACAGTCCGCCATGTTTATCTCCTCGCCAGAGCATTCAAGCTGTCTGCAGATTCTATGCAATGTGACGTCACATATGCTGGCGGACCACGCCCTATTAGCATAGACCCCGCCCACGACTCCTGAAAGACCCGCCCTATTAGAATAGCTCCGCCCTACAGTGACCTGTACAAAGTCCGCCATGTTTATCTCCTCGCCAGAGCATTCAAGCTGTTTGCAGATTCTATGCAATGTGACGTCACATATGCTTAGACAGCCCATGACAGCTGACAGACCCCGGCCTATTAGCATAGCCCCCGCCCACGACTGCTGAAAGACCCGCCCTATTAAAATAGCTCCGCCCTACAGTGACCTGTACATAGTCCGCCATGTTTATCTCCACGCCAGAGCATTCAAGCTGTCTGCAGATTCTATGCAATGTGACGTCACATATGCTGGCGGACCACGCCCTATTAGCATAGACCCCGCCCACGACTGCTGAAAGACCCGCCCTATTAGAATAGCTCCGCCCTACAGTGACCTGTACACAGTCCGCCATGTTTATCTCCTCGCCAGAGCATTCAAGCTGTTTGCAGATTCTATGCAATGTGACGTCACATATGCTTAGGCAGCCCATGACAGCTGACAGACCCCGGCCTATTAGCATAGCCCCCGCCCACGACTGCTGACAGACCCGCCCTATTAGAATAGCTCCGCCCTACAGTGACCTGTACACAGTCCGCCATGTTTATCTCCTCGCCAGAGCATTCAAGCTGTTTGCAGATTCTATGCAATGTGACGTCACATATGCTGGCGGACCACGCCCTATTAGCATAGACCCCGCCCATGACTGCTGACGGACTCCGCCCTATTAGCATAAAAAAATATGTTGCTCATTGTTAGATCATGTTGCTTAATGCAATTACTAATGTTAACAAAAGATACTTTATTGTAAAGTATTACCTAATTTCTTAAACATTTCTGTTAATTTTGGGGTGAAATATTTGCTTGTAAGATGTTCTGCTGCTGCACAAATAGCGTCTATAAAATCACCTGTAGCTAATCTATACAGGTGGAGCTGGGGAAGGAGGAGGGTTTCTGAGTTACTCCTCTGAAACTGCTACAGCAAACCCTGACCAACTATTTAAATGTTGAGCAGCAAGCTCATTGGCTGCAGATGCAACAGGAACCAATCAGCTTGAGCCGTGTAGTTAACGGTATAATTGTCAGCAGGTTGCGTTAAGGACCCAGTTTCATGAGTTTCATGACAGAACTTGGTATGTTTTAGCTTACCTGTTTCAGCAAACAGCCCTGTTTGACTATTGCACCTCTGAACTCCTCCTTCAGGATCACGTCTTCATCACTGGAGTAACCCTCACAGAAGAAACCACTATCTGCCTGCAAATCAACAAACATGCAACAGCTCTCGTCTTATTGTTTTTTGTACATGCCTTATACACGTCATGCAATGTCACCAATTTGTATGTGGACAATAGGATATGACTCTATTCCAAAATCTACAGTGAGCAAACTTTGAGACATAAGAGATCAATTTGATAGGCTCTACTTAGCAACCACGTCTTAAAATACTGTTAACATGCTAAATTTGTACCTTTAGGGGTATAACAGCTTGCCACTGGGGCAGAACCCTTGAAAAGACAACTCAGTACCTTTTTACCCCTAAAGGGTTCATAGTAGTATCTTAAGAGTACGTTACTACTCTAAGGCCCTATTTACATCTAGTATTAAGAAGTGTTTTCGTCAATCCGATCAGAAGTGGGCGATAAATACAGTTGTAAATGGGGTCTAAAGCATTTTGAGCTTGTCAGGACATCAGGACAGAAGTGGCTGAAAGTGGACAAACGAGATCAAAACATCAGGTGTAAACGGGAATGAGTCTCCCTCGTCTACTTGTGATCCGGTCGACCAAAACGCATCTTAATACCAGGTGTAAACAGGGCAGAACTAAACAGAACTAAAAGTACTAATGGGTACTAATACTAGTTATTCTGTGTATTAATTATTATAATGAGGAATATTGTGATGTGTTTGTTCCCGGAAGAAAACTCAAGACTACAATGGAGGCGTTTCAGGAGTTCAGAAACACTGACACTGATATAGAGAAGAACTGCAACATCACACACTAAAGACAGATGAACATGGACAAAAGCACAATTTTTTTTCCTGACAGCTCCTGACAGAATAGAGCCAATCGTTAGTAGTGCCCTGTATGATTTGCATACTTACAAAATAATAAAGAGCCTCCGTTTGGTCCAAGAACACACACTCTGCTCCTTTTTCTGCCCCATCTTTGGACACGTCTCCGGCGGGCTGCAGGAATCCCTCATTGAGCAGTCCGCTGGCCAACATCAGTCCCTCGGGTCTGTTCCTGGCCTTCCCCTCAGAGATCAACCAGTCGATCACTGTGTTTCCTGCAAGAAGATCATCACAGAAGATGCATTAGATGACATTTACAGGTAGACGAATCTGGCAGAAAGAGAGATTAAATGGAGACCTCAGTGATCATTTGGCTGTGCCTAGGCAATTTAGTTGTAGTAGTAAGACGGGTTTTGTCTAGTTCTTTATTTTATTATGTTATGAAAGGAATATCTTACCTGCGAAACAGTGATTAAACAGCCTTTTGTCCTTCTCAAGCTTCAGCTCTTTAACACCACTGTCTTGATCTTTCATTAAAATATACAGTTCACTGAAGACAGACAGAACAAACGCAATGTTTTAACAGTTTTACAATTCACAACAGGGTCTTTCAAACTTTATCACATTTCTCAAGTTTTAGCACTCAATCAATACAACATCAATACAACAGGTTGCATAAAGTGAGCCAACTTCAAAACAGCTGGATGCCAATGACAAATCACAAATATTTCCATTCTGATCCACATTGAAAAAAGTGAAACAACTGTGTCATTTATTTAAAGTTTATTTTTATATTGGTCTAATGGAAAATCATGATTTCTGGTTTAAACCTGTTTTGTCCAATTTTATTAAAAGTTAAACAATTTTGTTTAAATAGTGTTTTCACTTGACATACACTAAGAAAAACTTGCTGTCTTAAATTTTTAAGTACAATCAACTTGACTGTATAAGTCATTTCAACTTAAATGACATTAAACTGACTTGAAATTAGTTCAATCTTAAAAAATTAAGTTTGAAATGACTTATTTTGTTAAGTTGAAGTAATGAAAATGTAAGTAAGTAGTAAAAACATATGTTGTCATGACTTATTGACCATTTATTATGAAATTATTGTGGGTATCTGTTGTTTATATATATATGATGCATATTTTAAAAGAACATCACAATAAACATTAAAGTCACCATGAAATCAAAATGGACAATTCATATTTTTTTATGGAACATTGCAGTATTTTTTCTAAATGATTTATTTGCACATCATTATTTTTTTTAATTCATGTTGATGTGTTTACTGGCACGAGGGCGGGGCAACCTGTCACTCACATGAGATCCACCAATAGCAAACCACAACCATCCAATCAAGCCCCGCCCTACATTTGTTCTTGTTTGAGAAGCATACACTTGGATATACGGCACAATAGAGAAGAAAAGACGAGCGCAACTTCCCTTTCATGCTGACTTTAAGGTCTTTCACAGTTGTCTTTATTTATAGCAAGTGACTAACAAAATGTATTATGTCTTTTTTTTTAAGTTGGTCCAAAAGTATAATATGTGTTCAGTGCAGTTTTATAACTGAAATAATACCTCAGGTTCACATTTTCCGGTAATCGAATGGATCGGCGTGTTGACTTCCTGGCAAACTTCTTGCCTCCCTGTAAACAAGTGATCGCTCTCCTGACGTCTTTAACCCAAAGCTCCCTTTCCTCCAGGTGGGTCGCTTGGAAGAAATGGTCCTGGTTCTTAGCTGAACTGACCTTAAACACAAGCTGTTGAAAAGCATATGATGATATTAATGAAACAATCGAGATATGTCAGAGGTATATAGGGTACAATGGGGCTAAAGGCTCCTTTGATTTTATTTTCCTCCAAACCACTAGATGGCACAAAAACTCGCCTCAGCACTTTCCAAAACATCCGCTTTTCAAGATGCACGTGGAAATGTGTCTGATCCGTGACGCGATCGCGGACAGCAGCGTAAACAGGATTCTGTGCTGATGATTTTTTAAATGTTGTAGATTTAAGTAGCAAATAAGAATCAATACAATTACACTTGTTTATAACATGATTAGATTCAGATGGGAAATATCATATGTCCAAATTAGAGATAATCACCATATTTATAATGAAACCATCATATTTAAAAATATGACATTAATCATATCATATAATAAAATATAATTTATTGTTACTACTATAAATCTATATAAAATGATTATGGGATCTCCTTCAATGCTTGCAGAAGCTTTACTCTTTAAAATGATTCTGTTTATATATTTTTAAAATATATTTCTATATGAACATATTTTAATGACAGCATATTTATTGAACAAAAATGATCAAAATATTTCATCAGAAAATAGTTGAAACTGTGATTGTTTTGTACAGGTATTAACTTAGACATTATTAAAAACATTATTTTATCTAAAGTATTTGTGCCAATGCTGGTTTTGAGGTAAAAGGCCACCTCAAACATTTATAAGATATTTAAACAAATAAACCACTTTTATGATTGATTTTCACACAAAATCTGTTGCTCCATCAATATATATCTATAATTTTCTGCAATCATACACTATGGGAGTAGTGAAAAGCACATTTTTCTTAAGGTGTGCCTTTAGCCCCGTTCTACCCTATTGGTTTTAAAGACGTGTGATTCCTCCACCGTTCGTTTAGTGAAATCCTGGCACGGGCTGGTCAGTGTCGACCCCTTCAGAGGGATCATTCCCTTCGGACTGTTGTCTGTCTTCTTCTTGTAAAACTCTATGGCATCGTCTGCTAACGCCACCCACACCACTTTCCATGTGTTCAGCACTGTGCCCTGCAGAACAAGAACACTTCAGCTTCCTAAAATGACCAAATGTACCAACTGAGCTATTAGATATATCTTTAAAGTAAACACACCGTTTTACATAAAGAATTGGCAGCACAATCGAAAATGAATTTGGTGAAGTGCAAGCATTCAATTTCTGCCACTTTCAGTTCTGTATTTCAGCTCATGCACATCTTGTGGTCAGAATTCTACTATACTGTATTTTCAGTTGCCAGATCCTGATTTTCTTGCAGAGAAAAGGAGAAAATGCTATCTCAAAAATTGAGCCATTCGTAAGAGTTCAATCCAAAGAAGGTCAAAAATAAACTGTGGATAAAATGTGTTAAATGCTGCAATGATTGGGTTTTATTTTTGGAAAAGAAAGAGGATGTTTCCCCATTTAAGTTCCCAAAATGAATCAACTTCATGGAGGGGAAAATGACAAAACATGGTTTCAGCTTTCAGTAAAATGACCAGTATTCTTGCTTTTTCCAGTGATATTGACACATGTTAAAGAAAATCTAATGTTCTGCATCACATAGAAAAGCTATTTTACCAGAATCACAGCGCAATGCAAGATAAAACTCACCTTTTTCACCAAGTATCCTTCTCTGATTGTTGTTGGCTCCATCGCTGTGAACTACAAAGAGCGTCTGGGTCGTCTTCTACAGGGAGTGGTGAATAAGACCCATACGCTTCAGCTGAGTTTGTGCCTGTGACGCGTAACCTCGCCTTGACAGTTATAGACATATTTTGATGAAAGGGAAGTTGCACATTGTTAACTTGGTCAGAGTAGTTTCCTCTGTGTTTTCAGCCCACACTCTAAATGTGTCACAGGCTCGATTAGACCGCATGTGTTTAGTGATAATTAACCCATGATGAGTGAATGCTTGTCGGTGATAGAGGAAGAGTTGTTTTCAGTCCATTCTGGCCCTAATATATAAACAAACATATCATTTTTATCTGCTGGAACAAACATTTTCCATGCTGCTTTTAATATCTGAAAAAACGCCATTTAACATCTAAAACGTTTTAATCTCTACACTCAAAGACTGGAAGGTCCTTTACTGAAATTTGTGGGAATATTACTTCAACAAACGAATCACATTGGCCTATTTTTACAGAAGCAATTCTTTCACAGGAAGTTGAATGAAGGGAGCTCAAGAGGTGTTACAAAACATGCTCGCGGTCACTGAAGAAAGACCCAGCCTACGCTGTGTTTGCCGTTTATGAAGAGACCAAAGGTGCAACACCCATTTGAGAATTTGAAATATTATCCAATTGTGTACTGCTTGAAATGTTGATGATAAATTAAATGATTGTTGAGAAAAAGCAAAAAAAAAGCGAATGAAAGGTCTTTTTACAAGTGGTTTTGAGAGGAAGTGAAAGAATTATGTTATCTAAATTCATCATCTCATATTGTATTACCTGTGTCTCTTCCAAAAGTTTACAGTCAAAACAAGACAAACACAAAAAGAACTGAGCTGGTGCTATTACAGTGATGTTTCAGACAAGCACTGTACCTGTATTAATAATTGATGCATATTATTTTATTGAATGATTGACAATTAAAATATATGTATAACATGGTATTTACATAGTAATGATGTCTTTGTAACAAGCATTTTCTGTGAATATGTATTGTGAAAGTGCTTTACATTTAATAGGAAATTTGAGTCTTAGTCATAAAACACTCTAAAAAATGTTGGGTTGTCTCAACCCAAATTTGGGTAAAATATGGACAATCCCAGCTAAATTACATTTTTAACCCAACGGTTGGGTTTGTCCATATTTGACCCAAATTTGGGTTAAAACAATTGTAGGTTTATGTCCATTTTATTTACGTACATGGTTGTGAACGTGATTTCACCAAGAACAGCATCCTTGTTAATCTTGGAACTACATTCCAAGCAGCCTTGAGATTTATACAGTTTAGGCTTACAACAAAGCATTCTACATCATTCTTAGTCATTATTTTCCTCGGATATTAGGGAGAAGTTATGGGTAGGGTTAAGTTTAGGGGTAGTTAAAGTCCCACTGAAGTGCCTTGAAATGCTCAGCATTATTCAATGTGTTGACGTAATTTCCACTGAAACAGGAAGACAGGGTGGGGCGTATTGAACAGCTCCTCCCCTTTTTTAAAACAGCCAATAGCGTTTAGTTTATATCACAGCTCGGCCAGAGCTGTTTAGCTCAGTAAAGCCACAGTTTCCTCCTAATCTCTAACCGTTTCTCATCATCTCCTCCATATCGCTGTAAATTACAGAATTCTGTGCAGAATTCAAACGGGTCCGATGCGTTTTCTGGTCTGAGCCGGCGGTTCACTGACACTAACGTGAAACCAGACTTCGCCCCAATGGAAAGCATATTTACACTGTATTGCATAAGCATATTCACCCCTATATAGTTCACTGTCTGAATGTTCCCTATCCCCTATATAGTGCACTGTCTGAATGTTCCCTATCCCCTATATAGTGCACTGTCTGATTGTTCCCTATACCCTATATAGTGCACTGTCTGAATGTTCCCTATCCCCTATATAGTGCACTGTCTGAATCGTTCCCTATCCCCTAGATAGAGCACTGTCTGATCGTTCTCTATCCCCTATATAGTGCACTGTCTGATCGTTCCCTATCCCTATATAGTGCACTGTCTGAATCGTTCCCTATCCCCTAGATAGAGCACTGTCTGATCGTTCTCTATCCCCTATATAGTGCACTGTCTGATCGTTCCCTATCCCTATATAGTGCACTGTCTGATCGTTCCCTATCCCCTATATAGTACACTGTCTGAATCGTTCCCTGTCTGATCGTTCCCTATCCCCTATATAGTGCTCTTACTGAATCGTTTCCTATCCCCTATATAGTACACTGTATGAATCGTTCCCTGTCTAATCGTTCCCTATCCCCTATATAGTGCACTGTCTGATCGTTCCCTATCACCTGTATAGTGCACTGTCTGAATGTTCCCTATCGCCTATATAGTGCACTGTCTGAATCGTTCCCTATAGCCTGTATAGTGCACTGTCGCTCCCTATCCCCTATATAGTGCTCTTTCTGAATCATTCCCGATCCCCTATATAGTGCACTGTCTAATCGTTCCCTATCGCCTGCATAGTGCACTGTCTGAATGTTCCTTATCCCCTATATAGTACACTGTCTGAATCGTTCCCTATCGCCTGTATACTGCACTGTCTGAATCGCTCCCTATCCCCTATATAGTGCTCTTTCTGAATCATTCCCTATCGCCTATATAGTGTTCTTACTGAATCGTTCCCTATCCCCTATATAGTGCACTGTCTAATCATTCCCTATCGCCTGTATAGTGCACTGTCTGAATGTTCCCTATCCCCTATATAGTTCACTGTCTGAATCGTTCCCTATCACCTGTATACTGCACTGTCTGAATCGCTCCCTATCCCCTATATAGTGCACTGTCTGATCGTTCTCTATCCCCTATATAGTGCACTGTCTGATCGTTCCCTATCCCCTATATAGTGCTCTTTCTGAATCGTTCCCTATGCCCTATATAGTGCACTGTCTGAATCGTTCCCTATCCCCTGTATAGTGCACTGTCTAATCGTTCCCTATCGCCTGTATAGTGCATTGTCTGAATCGTTCCCTATCCCCTAGATAGTGCACTGTCTGATCGTTCTCTATCCCCTATATAGTGCACTGTCTGAATGTTCCCTATCCCCTATATAGTGCTCTTTCTGAATCATTCCCTATCGCCTGTATAGTGCACTGTCTGAATGTTCCCTATCGCCTGTATAGTGCACTGTCTGAATCGTTCCCTATCCCCTATATAGTGCACTGTCTGAATCGTTCCCTATCCCCTATATAGTGCACTGTCTAATCGTTCCCTATCGCCTGTATAGTGCATTGTCTGAATGTTCCCTATCCCCTATATAGTGCACTGTCTGAATGTTCCCTATCCCCTATATAGTGCTCTTTCTGAATCGTTCCCTATCCCCTAGATAGTGCACTGTCTGAATGTTCCCTATCGCCTGTATAGTGCACTGTCTGAATGTTCCCTATCCCCTATATAGTGCACTGTCTGAATGTTCCCTATTCCCTATAGTGTACTGTCTGATCGTTCCCAATCCCCTATACAGTGCACTATGTACCATTCACCATGTAGAAAACAGTAAATGTGTACTTACAGATAACAGTGAGGCTAATATATTCATACCAAGAGCCAAAAAACCAATTTTGATTTCATGGGGACTTTAATAGAGACAAAACCACATGGTATTGTCATGGTACATGTTCAAAACCAAGACAGTAGTATTTTTACGCTAATAACACACATCAGATCTGGACGATGACAGACTTGACTTGATTTCCTTGAGCAACTGGTACATAATGAAGTGCTCAATGAAGCAAATGCACAAATGTTGTATTGGTTTCATCTGGGCTGCAGCGCCTCTCTCTTGATCTCATTAGGCCGCACGCGCTTGTTCGGATTACTGTTTGTGTAGGGGATTATGGACAGGACCAGCAGACATGACTTTGGACGTGCTTTCTGCGATGCGGTTTTCACGGGTTTCCACTCGAGTACGCATCACGGCACACCGATTTAGTTCAGCCTGAGAGATCTTGACCTCTTCCCTCACACCTGACCGCCTTTCCACATAATTTGGCATCATGGCAGACATACCACAGCTGATTAAAATCGGTGTTTCGCTGAAAACCACTCCGAATAACGGACCCGTCTTCTTCAAATCGGACGGGACGAGATTCGGTCAGAGCAGAACCATCAAATTATTGACGGGAACTAAATACAAGGTCGATGTGGTCATTAAACCGGGAGCAGTTGAGGCGACGTGAGTAGATAATGCTTTGTTTATTAGTAAGTGGACTTATATTGATTCTCTCATTTTGATAGTATTGTTTGCATCAACGTTGAGACAGAATAGCCTAAATAAACGACATTGTGTGTAGATGTGATGTAAAATTACAAATGACCAATGGTACCAATGTACAGTGACATAAGACAGTAATGCTGAATGATTATTTTAGACTACATATCTCATTGTGCTTGGCATTTAAACATGGCATATTCCAAGAAAAAAAAGGTTACCATGGTTAACTGCTTATATAGTGAAAAAAATGAAAAGAACTGAACTTGGACGTAACATCTCCTGATAGCTTCATATGGGATGTCATGATTGTAGGGCTTATCCTACAGGATTGTGTTTCCATCTCATGCGCTGAAGATTGCTTCCTTTGGCAGTCAAATCCAGACGATTAAGGCATCAACTGTGTCTGCATGTTGTAATGTGTGTAAGTCTACAGATGTCTGTCAATCAAATAGATATTGCAATCTGAATAATCTAGAGTTTCTGTTTCATTTTAAAAAAGGTAGGCCTAGTCATTCTATCACATGCTTTCCATTTGTTGGTAGGATACAACGGGACTAAACCTTAAGAAAAATGTGCTTTTCACTACTCACATAGTGTATGATTGCAGAAAATTATAGATATATATTGATGGAGCAACAGATTTTGTGTGAAAATCAATCATAAAAGTGGTTTATTTTGTTTAAATATCTTATAAATGTTTGAGGTGGTGAGGGGGCGTTTACTCCGCAGACACACGGGGCAAAACCAGCATTAATATAAATACTTTAAATAAAATAATGTTAATACCTGTACAAAACAATCACTTTAGCAAAGTTTGTACTATTTTCTGTTTATTCTGATAAATAAAATAATTCATTTTTGTTCAATAAATATACTGTCATTAAAATGTTCATATATAAAAATATATTTAAAAAAAGAAACAATTATTTTAAAAAGTAAAGATTCTGAAAGGAGATCCCATAATAACTTATTATAGATTTACAGTAGTAACTATAAATCAAATTGTATTTTAAATATGATGATTTCATAATACACTCCCCTAAAGGATTATTAGGAACACCATACTAATACTGTGTTTGACCCCCTTTCGCCTTCAGAACTGCCGTAATTCTACGTGGCATTGATTCAACAAGGTGCTGAAAGCATTCTTTAGAAATGTTGGCCCATATTGATAGGATAGCATCTTGCAGTTGATGGAGATTTGTGGGATGCACATCCAGGGCACAAAGCTCCCGTTCCACCACATCCCAAAGATGCTCTATTGGGTTGAGATCTGGTGACTGTGGGGGCCATTTTAGTACAGTGAACTCATTGTCATGTTCAAGAAACCAATTTGAAATGATTCGAGCTTTGTGACATGGTGCATTATCCTGCTGGAAGTAGCCATCAGAGGATGGGTACATGGTGGTCATAAAGGGATGGACATGGTCAGAAACAATGCTCAGGTAGGCCGTGGCATTTAAACGATGCCCAATTGGCACTAAGGGGCCTAAAGTGTGCCAAGAAAACATCCCCCACACCATTACACCACCACCACCAGCCTGCACAGTGGTAACAAGGCATGATGGATCCATGTTCTCATTCTGTTTACGCCAAATTCTGACTCTACCATCTGAATGTCTCAACAGAAATCCAGACTCATCAGACCAGGCAACATTTTTCCAGTCTTCAACTGTCCAATTTTGGTGAGCTCGTGCAAATTGTAGCCTCTTTTTCCTATTTGTAGTGGAGATGAGTGGTACCCGGTGGGGTCTTCTGCTGTTGTAGCCCATCCGCCTCAAGGTTGTGCGTGTTGTGGCTTCACAAATGCTTTGCTGCATACCTCGGTTGTAACGAGTGGTTATTTCAGTCAAAGTTGCTCTTCTATCAGCTTGAATCAGTCGGCCCATTCTCCTCTGACCTCTAGCATCAACAAGGCATTTTCGCCCACAGGACTGCCGCATACTGGATGTTTTTCCCTTTTCACACCATTCTTTGTAAACTCTAGAAATGGTTGTGCGTGAAAATCCCAGTAACTGAGCAGATTGTGAAATACTCAGACCGGCCCGTCTGGCACCAACAACCATGCCACGCTCAAAATTGCTTAAATCACCTTTCTTTCCCATTCTGACATTCAGTTTGGAGTTCAGGAGATTGTCTTGACCAGGACCACACCCCTAAATGCATTGAAGCAACTGCCATGTGATTGGTTGATTAGATAATTGCATTAATGAGAAATTGAACAGGTGTTCCTAATAATCCTTTAGGTGAGTGTATATATGGTGATTATGTCTAAGGTGGACACTCAACGTAATATATGATATTTCCCATCTGAATCATGTCATGTCATAAATGTTAAAGTCAGCCGCTGTTTATTATCATGTTAATTATTGTGTCTTTCTCCCCAGATACCATACTTTTACATATTCTTCTGTTATTGAAAAACTGTTGCTTTAATTACCTTGAACAAAACTAGAAATCATTAAGAAGACCTTTGTCTCAAAATATATTCAATAATTGTATTCTCATTTGCTACTTAAATCTACAACATTTAAAAAATCATCAAATATTAGATCAAATCAGCACAGAATCCTGTTTGCGTGATCATGTCACGGATCAGACACATTTCCACACGCATCTTAAAGGATTAGCTCACTTCAAAATGAAAATGTCCTGATAATTTACTCACCCTCGTCTCATCCAAGATGTCCCTGTCTTTCTTTCTTCAGTGGAAAAGAAATTAAGTTTGAGGAAAACATTCCAGGATGTTTCTCCACATAATGGACTTCAATGGGAACCAACGGTTGAAGATCCAAATCAATGCAGTTTCAGAGGAAGGGCTTCAGAGGCTCTGCACGATCCCAGAGGAATAATGTCTGATCTAGACAAACCATCGGACATTTTCAAGAAAAAACATTTATATACTTTAACCACAAATGCACGACTTTGGTCTTCTTCTTCATGACCTATGACGTCATCACGTTGGAAAGGTGGTGGAAGAACCGACCCAGTGCCGAAAAACTCCATCTCATGTTCCCCTCCAACTGTAAAATCGTCCGACATCTTTGTTTTATCTTTATTTTTTGTAAAGGGCATTTGATTTATCCTCACGGATGTGACCTTTCCGACGTGATGACATCATAGGTCATAAAGAATCACAAACACCGAAGTCGACCATTTGAGGTTAAAGAGTATATAAATGTTTATTTTTTCTTGAAAATGTCCGATGGTTTGTCTAGATCAGACTCTATTCCTCTGGGATCATCAGAGCCTCTGAAGCCCTTCCTCTGAAACTGCATTGATTTGGATCTTCAACCGTCGGTTCCCATTGAAGTCCATTATGTGGAGAAACATCCTGGAATGTTTTCCTCAAACTTAATTTCTTTTCCACTGAAGAAAGAAAGACATGAACATCTTGGATGAGATGGGGGTAAATTATCAGGAAATTTTAATTTTGAAGTGAACTAATCCTTTAAAAACTGATGTTTTGGAAAGTGCTGTGGTTTAGAGGAGAATAAAATCAAAGGCGCCTTTTACCCCAGTTTATTTTTGGTTGTTGTGTCAGTCTCCTCCTCCACATCTCACTCCTCAGATCCATGACTGTTGGTGGCGTGACTTTTCCTTTGGAGCAGCAGTCTAAAGACCCCCAGTCTGTAGTGTACACTGGAATGTACGACACAGAGGGAGTAACACACACCAAAAGTGGAGAAAGGCAACCCGTTCAAGTCAACATACAGGTGAGAATGGCTTTTGAAAGGTTCCCTTAGAAATATGAAGTACACCAATGCATTATAAAAGGTTTTATTAAAAGGATAGTTCACCCAAAAATGAAAATTAGCCCATGATTTACTCGCCCTCAAGACATCCTAGGTGTGTATGACTTTCTTCTTTCAGATGAATACAACCAGTTATATTAATAAATGTCCTGTCTCTTCCAAGCTTTATAATGGGAGTGAATGGCTGTTTCTGTTTTGAAGTCCATAAAAGTGCATCCATCCATTATAAAAGTGCATCTATCCATTATAAAAGTGCATCTATCCATCATAAAAGTGCATCTATCCATTATAAAAGTGCATCCATCCATCATAAAAGTGCATCCATCCATCATAAAAGTGCATCTATCCATCATAAAAGTGCATCCATCCATTATAAAAGTGCATCTATCCATCATAAAAGTGCATCCATCCATTTACATTTACATTTACATTTATGCATTTAGCAGACGCTTTTATCCAAAGCGACTTACAACTGAGGAGTACAGGAAGCGATGCGTTATGAAGAGGCGTAGAAATGCAAGAAGTGCCTTAAATACTACGTTTCGGGCATTGCTCAGAGTAGCGTAAGCTAGAATAGGGAGGGTGTAGAGAAAGATAGAGGAAAAAAAAAATTTTTATGATGAGATTAAGTGCTCGCGGAAGAGATGGGTTTTTAGCTGTTTTTTGAATGATGTCAGTGATTCTGCCATCCGGATGGAGGTGGGAAGATCGTTCCACCAGCTGGGAACAGTGAATGAAAAAGTTCTGGAGAGAGATTTCATGCCTCTCTGGGATGGTAACACCAGCCGCCGCTCTTTAGCTGAGCGGAGGCTTCTGGTAGGGGTGTAGACTCGTAGGATCGAGTCGAAGTATGCGGGTGCTGAGCTTGTGGTGCATCCATCCATCATAAAAGTGCATCCATCCATCATAAAAGTGCATCTATCCACTATAAAAGTGCATCTATCCATTATAAAAGTGCATCCACACGGCTCCGGGGGTTAATAAAGACCTTCTGAAGGCCTAGCGGAAGTTAGAGATTACAATTTGTAAAGTTTTAAATATGGATAATTTTCTTACACAAATGTATGGCTTCGTTTCAGAAGGCCTTTATTAACCCCTGAAGCCGTGTGGAGCACTTTGATGGATGCACTTTTATGATGGATAGATGCACTTTTATGATGGATAGATGGATGGATGCACTTTTATGATGGATGGATGGATGCACTTTTATGATGGAGGGATGCACTTTTATGATGCTTTTATGGACTTCAAAACAGAAACCGCCACTCACTGCCATTATAAAGCTTGGAAGAGCCAGGACATTTTTTTTATTTTACTCTGATTGTGTTCGTCTGAAAGAAGAAAGTCATAAACACCTAGGATGACTTGAGGGCGAGTAAATCATGGGGTAATTTTCATTTTTGGCTGAACTATCCCTTTAAGAACCTTTTAACATCCATTGAATCTTTCCATTCCACAAAACAGTCTTTATAGTGGAGAAAATCCTTTTAGATTAGATTATTAAAATGTTCACTGAAAGGCTCTTTGGGGAACCAAAAATGGTCCTTCTATGGTATCGCTGCAAAAACACCCTTTGGAACCTTTTTTTAAAGCGTGTGAGTGTAAAAATAAGAGTTGCACCTGACGTGTGGTTTCTGTGCTGCACAGTTCACTCAGGCAGGTCTTTTCGAGACCGTCTGGCAGGTCAAGTTCTACAACTACAACAAGAGGGACCACTGCCAATGGGGGAACAGCTTCAACAGTATCGAGTACGAGTGTAAACCCAACGACACACGCACCCTCATGTGGATCAATAAAGAGCTGTTTCTGTGAAAGACGTGTGAAGTGTGTGTGTGAGAGAAGACAATCTTATGAAGAGCTAGAAACCTCCCTAACCAACACACTGTCATAAAACACATGAATCAGTAAATATTCCCGGTATTGTAGGGCTGTAGCCTTTCCTAAGAACTGATTCAAATATTGTGATGAATTTACAAGAGTTTCATTGGATTTGTTTGCTGGGAAATCAGATCATTGTATTTGAGCTGCACTTTACCCTGTTTGTTGTAGTGTTGTCTCTTTTTTGCAGTTCCTTCCAGTTGTCTACCTCTGAAGAACCCCGTGAGGATGAAGTTTACTTTTATATGAGTTTACAGATTTTGTATAGATTTTATGATAGAATTGTTATTGTACCGTTTGTTAATGTAGCATTTTCATAGTAAATTTGACTGGTCTGGATATACCTTCTGTAGTGTGTCTTTTTATGAGTATTTTGTCATGGTGCATTGTGATATATGTGCAATAATTGTAAGTGGATGTATTTTTCCATACTTTTGCATTTTTGAAAATGGCATTATTCTGTCAAATAAAAAACAAAAATGCAATATGATGTAACAATATATAACTGAGTGGTCTCAGACTTTATACTGACATGTATCGGTACCTTTTTTTGTCCCCAGTAAAGATCAGGGAGTTACTGCCTTAAAATGTTGGACAATATCAATCTCAAACCTGTCTTAGTCATAAACAACACCATTTGAATATTCATTATAAGCATATTGAAGTTTATAGAAAAAATTATTTTAGACATTTTACAGCATTTTGAAACACCATATTTTTTTATAATCAAGGTTTTTAGCTTGTCCCTCAATTTATTGTCCACCCTGTTATTTTTGACTACTTTTCCTTTAAATGAAAGATGAAAGAAATCAAAATAATAACAGAGTGGACAAAATAATAATAGAGAGGACACACTGTTATCCTTTTGTCCACTCTGTTATTATTTTGTCCACTCTGTTATTATTTTGTCCACTCTGTTATCACTTTGTCCACTCTGTTATTATTTTGTCCACTCTGTTATTATTTTGTCCACTCTGTTATCACTTTGTCCACTCTGTTATTATTTTGTCCACTCTGTTATCACTTTGTCCACTCTGTTATTATTTTGTCCACTCTGTTATCACTTTGTCCACTCTGTTATTATTTTGTCCACTCTGTTATTATTTTGTCCACCCTGTTATCACTTTATCCACTCTGTTATTATTTTGTCCACTCTGTTATTATTTTGTCTACTGTTATCACTTTGTCCACTCTGTTATTATTTTGTCCACTCTGTTATCACTTTGTCCACTCTGTTATTATTTTGTCCACTCTGTTATTATTTTGTCCACTCTGTTATCACTTTGTCCACTCTGTTATTATTTTGTCCACTCTGTTATCACTTTGTCCACTCTGTTATTATTTTGTCCACTCTGTTATCACTTTGTCCACTCTGTTATTATTTTGTCCACTCTGTTATTATTTTGTCCACCCTGTTATCACTTTATCCACTCTGTTATTATTTTGTCCACTCTGTTATTATTTTGTCTACTGTTATCACTTTGTCCACTCTGTTATTATTTTGTCTACTGTTATCACTTTGTCCACTCTGTTATTATTTTGTCCACTCTGTTATCACTTTGTCCACTCTGTTATTATTTTGTCCACTCTGTTATCACTTTGTCCACTCTGTTATTATTTTGTCCACTCTGTTATCACTTTGTCCACTCTGTTATTATTTTGTCCACTCTGTTATCACTTTGTCCACTCTGTTATTATTTTGTCCACTCTGTTATTATTTTGTCCACCCTGTTATCACTTTATCCACTCTGTTATTATTTTGTCCACTCTGTTATCACTTTGTCCACTCTGTTATTATTTTGTCCACTCTGTTATCACTTTGTCCACTCTGTTATTATTTTGTCCACTCTGTTATTATTTTGTCCACTCTGTTTTTATTTTGTTCACTCTGTAATCACTTTGTCCACTCTGTTATTATTTTGTCCACTCTGTTATCACTTTGTCCACTCTGTTATTATTTTGTCCACTCTGTTATCACTTTGTCCACTCTGTTATTATTTTGTCCACTCTGTTATTATTTTGTCCACTCTGTTATTATTTTGTCCACTCTGTTATTATTTTGTTCACTCTGTAATCACTTTGTCCACTCTGTTATTATTTTGTCCACTCTGTTATCACTTTCCACCCTGTTATCACTTTGTCCACTCTGTTATTATTTTGTCCACTCTGTTATTATTTTGTCCACTCTATTATTATTTTGTTCACTCTGTAATCACTTTGTCCACTCTGTTATTATTTTGTTCACTCTGTAATCACTTTGTCCACTCTGTTATTATTTTGTCCACTCTGTTATTATTTTGTCCACTCTGTTATTATTTTGTCCACTCTGTTATCACTTTGTCCACTCTGTTATTATTTTGTCCACTCTGTTATTATTTTGTCCACTCTGTTATTATTTTGTCCACTCTGTTTTTATTTTGTTCACTCTGTAATCACTTTGTCCACTCTGTTATTATTTTGTCCACTCTGTTATCACTTTGTCCACTCTGTTATTATTTTGTCCACTCTGTTATCACTTTGTCCACTCTGTTATTATTTTGTCCACTCTGTTATTATTTTGTCCACTCTGTTATTATTTTGTTCACTCTGTAATCACTTTGTCCACTCTGTTATTATTTTGTCCACTCTGTTATCACTGTCCACCCTGTTATCACTTTGTCCACTCTGTTATTATTTTGTCCACTCTGTTATTATTTTGTCCACTCTATTATTATTTTGTTCACTCTGTAATCACTTTGTCCACTCTGTTATTATTTTGTTCACTCTGTAATCACTTTGTCCACTCTGTTATTATTTTGTCCACTCTGTTATTATTTTGTCCACTCTGTTATCACTGTCCACCCTGTTATCACTTTGTCCACTCTGTTATTATTTTGTCCACTCTGTTATTATTTTGTTCACTCTGTAATCACTTTGTCCACTCTGTTATTATTTTGTTCACTCTGTAATCACTTTGTCCACTCTGTTATCACTTTGTCCACTCTGTTATTATCTTGTCCACTCTGTTATTATTTTGTTCACTCTGTAATCACTTTGTCCACTCTGTTATTATTTTGTCCACTCTGTTATTATTTTGTCCACTCTGTTATCACTGTCCACCCTGTTATCACTTTGTCCACCCTGTTATTATTTTGTTCACTCTGTTATTATTTTGTCCACCCAGTTAAATTCAATTTAAAAAAGAGGCATTTTATCCGATTAATCGACTAATCGAAAAAATAATCGGCCAACTAATCGATTATCAAAATAATCGTTAGTTGCAGCCCTAATTAAAATTTACTGGAGTATCAATAATGCAGTACTTTAAAAAGTAAACAAAAACACCTTTTAAGCATTTGTATCTGAAAACAAAAAATTTAAAATTACACTTTTGTGAGAAAGTAAGTACTATTCATACACAATATTTACATTTTCTGATAATGTATTAACTGGTATGCTTTTAAAGGGACAAAAGTACAATAGTTGTCTAATATAATGTACACAGTGCCCATAAAGTAGAATCATATAATTGTTCTAATATATATATATATATATATATATATATAATATAATATTTTAAAGCGTTGTTCAGTGAAACAGGGTGGACTATTTAATCAGCCATTTCATTTATTTTGTTTATTAAATGGTTAAATGTATTTACTCAAGCTTGACCAAAATAATTTTTTATAATTTACATAATAATTTACATCACCCTATCATACATTTATTGTAAAAACTCATTTTCTACATTTTATGATGGCCAAAAGGCACCGTATACCAGGAATGACCTGTCAGCATGCATGCAACATTTTTAGAAACCAGTGCCATTGTGGAAATCCTTTGATTTTTTAATTGATTTATCCTTTAAATGTAAATGTTCCAATAGTATAGATAATGTGATTATCATTTGGCTGTTCATATGATCTCAACAGGGATGCCAGCAGGTGGCGCTGCAGCCCAGTGTTCTTGAAATATAAAGAAGATTAGGTTACAGCATGTTCATGAAACATGTTAAGACCTTCACATCTTAAATGGGGTAAGACCTTAAGACATGTTAAGACCTTAAAGTGAGGTGGGGTAAGACCGCTTTAAAACAGTAGTAAACCTAAAATCTTAAAGTGTTTATGAAATCTCAATCAGATAAGATTTTAACATAAAGACAGTATGCCCATCTCACAGATGTGCCAATAGTGGAAACATATGCATGCATATAATATCAGACAAATAGCCAGAGGAGAAATTTTGTTACAATGCTGCTATGATGGTCTATTTTAGAATTATTACAGTATTCGATATAGTGAAGTCTACTTTAATTTTGTAATGTGATGACTGAATTTCCAGCCCTGTTATGCAGTTTAAACTGTGATTGTTTTTTGTTGGAAAAATGTAATTCAAATTTAATGTAATATTTGTACTAATTTAAGAAAGCACTTCTATAAGGCTATACCAGACTTTCAGAAATGCAGAATAAAATATTCTATAGAGTAAAGTGTAATGATTTCAGTCTCTAAAAATGATTGTGTTAAACATATATTAATTTAATTAATAATTTAATTAATATGTAAAGTTAAATCAACTAATACAGCAAAACATCACAGAATTCATTCCATCAGTTGCTACACTAATATCTGTACTTCTAAGGGATATTACAAAAGGACTAACAAGTGGTACTTATGGGGAAAAAATATACATTTATTAACCTCATTTTTCATTTTTCTTGCATGCAATGTTTTAATGAATTGGGAGGGACATGAACTGCAATGACCCAAATTCCAGTGATGGTGCGTACGAGTTGAACACACATGAAAGCCACCACAAAGTCGTATAAATACGAGTGGGAATTTCTTTAAGCCCCGATCTTTACGAGTTGGGGGCGTGTCTTCTTATGCTGCCTTCACGTGCTATTGGAAATGTCCTACTTCCCACTTCGGAAGTCGTGATTATGAGCTCATCGCATTCAATTTTCTTTTTTAACTAGTTAAGATGTGGGGTAAGATGAGCCATTTTTTACTTATGTGGTCCTCAAGATAAGAGAAAATAAGGCAGAAGTTCAATGACAGTATCTAAAGTAATGTCAGGATGTTTGCTATCATTTTAAATGATCAGAACGCATCTATGACAATAGACAATAAAAATATGGCTTCTTAAGTTGATCCGAGTCAGTGGGTAAGTTGCACCATCTGGGTGTAAACGGACCATCTGATTAAATCTTCAATAATCAAATTGCCTTTTACAAAGAGTCATATTTCTGTTCTTAAAGCGAACTTAAACAGCTAAACCAACCAAATGAAGCTGAAATTGTGTAACCTTCCCAAAAACAGACTAAACTGAGTCTGAGTAAAATTCAATCAAATAAAAACTGAATAAGAATGAATGAATAAATGTCATTGAAACTAAAACACATTTTAGTCAAAAGGTTCTTGGCATGGTATTTTTTTCTGCGATGTTGAACATGTTAGGTCATTCGGGACTACAGGTGGAAAGATAAATATGATTAAGCATCTTCTGGCTCTTATCAGATTTGGAGTACTTGTTCATTGCTCCCATCAAATAAACTCAAACTAAAAAGAAAATGATCAACTAAACCAGTTGTGTAGCATTACATTGAAATTATACCAGTTTATACTTCAGATATTTAATTGAACTACACTGCCTTATGGTGGCTCAATTTACCCCATAGCTGCCATTTTGGATAAAACTAGCTTACCAATTCAGGCTAATATTTAGCAAAATTATTTGCATGGTTTTATACATTGCTAAATCACCAATATGGATCATAAATATTTTTAGACCTGGACAAATTTGCTTTGCTGTAACAGGCGTTGCATCTGTTCTGCTAAAATGTTACTTTGACGAGCCCAAGAAGTAAACGGGTGCCTTGCACTCCTCACGTGTGCTTCTCATTTTCACAGTCCCTCAGAAATGACGAGTGGTTCCAAAATATATGGTCACACGACAATAACAGCGTACAGTTGCCAAAATAAAAAGGGGGCGGGTCAACTTACCCACTGGCTCATCTTACCCCACCCCGCCCCTGATAATTCCTAAAAGCGCGTGACATTGTCTGGCTTTTTATTTACAACAAAATAAGCTACTTGCTCAAAATATAATAGCATTGCAATATATAACAATGTAATATGTAACGATGAACTTTCCAGTGGCTTTGTAAATGAATTTAAAAAAAAACATTAAAACGCCTGATGCGCATTCTTTGCTCTTCCAAGAGGTAGAGGTTAAAAACCGTGCTGTATTTTTGCTCAGGTACACCGCCATCTTGCTCCGACGAAAGTGATTTGAACGCACCCGACTTTCCAACTCGTAACTTCCCAGGAAGGCACCATGAGTTCTGCCTGCATTGTGAAGGGCTGGTATGCAAATTGTCGTGTCGTGTGTGTGTTTGTGTGAGGGTGAAGGCGGTGGGTGGGGCTTAGGTTTCCCGTATGTATTGTACCGAAGGACCGCCTATCAGCGCCTCTTTGCCCCGCCTCCTCCGCCTGTCGTCCAATCGCAGCGAGCCTCCTCCGCCCCTCCCTCCCTCCCCGCCCTGCGGCTCTTCCTCGCGACGCTGCTGCAGTGAAACCCACGGAAACAGACGGAAAACAGCTTACTCCGCTGCTGCTGCTGTGTCAAAACCAGCCTTTTTGACAAAACAACGACACCAAGAGCATAATTGTCCTCCTATATCTGTGCTGTCATTTATTGCTGTTCATTTCCGAGGGGGAATTCCGTCGCACAGGCAGCAGCAACATGGTAAGCAACGCATTCGCAGCACTGTAAACAAATGCCAGATATCATCCTGCACGCACTGGGATACACATCCAACCCATCGCCAAGCTGTCATAACACGACGCTTTGTGTGCTTCCTATTGTGCATCTGCCAGGTTGTGAATGTGTGTATCCATTTCATGCAAAGTGGTTGCAAAGCCATCGCAGGAATAAAGGCTCACCTGAGTCAGTGCTGAATGTCTCTTGTGATGCTGTTACGCATGACATTAGTTATTAACAACATCTTCGTTTACATTATTGTGATGAATAAGAGAACTGTTCTCCTGTGCATATAAAGCGCAGGTGCTTTTTCATTTTTATAGTTATTCTTAGAATTATGTAGGTATGCATTGCATAACATATATATATCTGAGCCCTCATGTATTGTATCTGATGGTAGTACCATGATATTCATGCACTGTAGTATTTGCATGGACTTTAAAGGATACCAATGGTAACATCCACAGTATTGTCTAAATGTGCATGTGTCGCCAATGTCTAGAAATTGTGTAGTGAAACTTTGCCAGAATCTCATTAAACGTCATGATTGACAGATTGCAATGCAAGCCAACCCTTCCTTCTCGCTGCATCATTTTTGCTTTAGATGTTCTGTGAGCTGAAGTATTATTGTCCGACAAGTCCACGTGGATTTGGATGAATATTACACGTCTTGAGATTTACAAACAAGGGAGAAAAGATCAATACAGACTGTATGCAAGTCCTTGACATCAGATGAGCGGCTAACCACTGCAGATTAGTAAAAGATGAGGTTAACTGGAACAAAATCTAGGTCTGGCCTACCGCGTTCTGTTCCAGGTCCTTAGGGGTTCGGCATTTTAATAAAACCCTGGTCTTTTTCTGGGAGAGTCTTATGGCGGTGTCAAACTAGTGTCATGTCAACGCACTGCTGTCAACTTGAGCTCAAACACCAACCCTAAAACACTGAATTTGTGTTAAAAGAAACGAAATATCAACCTTTATTAAGTTGAATGTACAATAATCCTAACCCTCGACTAATACTTTCATTGACGATATTATGAATATTGCATTGGTATGCCTTGTCTGATATGTATATTTCAATGCACTCCAGAACAGCTTGATAAGAAGCAGCTCCACCATCACCATAATTGGCTTATAGGCTTTTTAAGGCCACACTTTTGAATTTTGGTGCAAAAATCTAGGCTAGGTTTCTGGTGCATGTACTGCAGAGCAATGGCTTTTTGTGGCTCCTTTTTTTACATAATAGTGTGTCATCCCAGCGAGCAATAGCCATCATTTCACCGTCTCGGTTAACTATAGACCCGATATAGTCCGGCTATGAGTAACCCACTTCAAGCCAAAATAACCGTGAATTTGGTCACATGTCGTTTTTACATAACTTTCGAGATGTATGATATTCCGTCATGGAAGTCAACAGTGATTACAAGGTGTTTGGTTTCATCTTTCAAGTCATTTCACTCGGTGGCCATCTTTGAAACGCCTCTCGTGCGTGCAAAGTGCAGCTCTTATCTTTTTGAATGGGGAAACATCAAAATCTCCTAAACTGTTTGCCAAACTTATGATTGAATTTCATATTTGAAAATCGCCAATGAAATCTGACAACTGTCTCATAAATCTTGTTTCTAAATGCTTGAATCATGACAAAAAGAAATGCATTTTTCAGCCTGGACGAAGCTAATGTGCATGCATAATCTCAGAACACTGCCTGTTTCTATAGCAACCGGAGCTTCTAACAGCAGCTGCAGTGACTCGATGACTTTACTAATCAACGATTGGCTCTTTCATTTAGAAGGCGGGGCTTATTCACCATTTTGGGCGTTGCATTTTTTCCCCATTCATAAGTAATCAGAGTGCACCGTCTTCCTATGTATAAAGTCTTTGATGTCGTTGACATGTTCATGTTTTAGATGACTAGTCTATTCTTGGGCTATGGTTAGACGTCTGTTCAATTTTCACTGACAGCCCAAATTTTGTCTTGTTTTAGGCTAGACGCCAGGGGTGTGTTTGGATGGCTATTAGACGTCTTTTAAACGCAAAATTGCTTGCTGGGTGTCGCTCTTTAGGATCTGCAGTTCAATTGGGTAAAGCTTTGCATGGCGCTAGATACTACGATACTTACACTGAGATTTAGGGTACATTTACAACGATGTACTAAAAACTGAAAAGTTTTTCCTTTGCATTTTCCGCGTAGAGACGATGCTACGCTACGCGTCTATAGACTGAACACGTAACGCGCCGTTTTCACAAATTCACGTTTTTGTAGTTTATATGGAGACGCTAACGTATTGATTTAAAAAAAAAAAAACGTTCACTTTGTCAAAAGTTGTATGGCCTTTGTAAATGTACGGCCATAAACATAACAATTTTTCAGTTTTTAGTTGAAAATGGTCTTGCGTAAACGGCCCCTCATATTGCCCTAAAAAATTAATTACGTTTTATTTTTTCTCCATTTTGTTTCTTTTCTGTATTCCATTTTAATGGTTTAATAAAATATTAGTAGTAATTCAAATCAAAAAGTTTAACAAAAATTACATTTTACAACAAAAGATTCCATTTTAATGGTTTAAATTAAATTGTAATGATTAAAAAGCCTTTCTAATAAGATAAATTCATAACATTGACAACTTATTTATATAAATATATATTTACAATAATTAAATAGAAAAATAAATAAATTTTTAATAATTCTGTTCTGTCTATTTAAATTAAATCTGGATTCATAAATTATCATCAAAAGGTGGTAATGACACATAAAACATTAACAATTTAGCCTAATTAATCTCTAATCAAATCCTTTTATTTTCCGCATTACTGAAGATCCCTAAGTTTACTTCAGGCACTAAAGAATTATTTTTATCATTATTATTATTAGTATGCCTGAACACGGTTTGGAAAGGTTTCGCTAGACATCATAAGGTCTGCTGTATAATGCAGTTTATCCTGTCAGGAGCCGCCCACCTGAACAGGACGAGCATCTGTCTGACATGTAAAGTGATCCATCACAGTTTGTATTGTTCCTACATGGAGTTTAGATCAATAGGAATGCTCGCGGATCACTTTCACCAGGTATTACACACACACACACACACACAAGTGAAGGCCTGCTATCAGCTGCTTGTGAGCATTAGTCATTTATTGTGGGCTTCATGAAGGAGAATGAAGAACGATCATATTTTACCTTTAGTAGAAAATAATAATCTTTAGTTTGGGGGCTGATATTTTTGGCACCCAGCCAGTGTTTCATGATCGTCAGAATCTACTTCAAGCCTTATAAAGCTCAGCTGGGAGAATCTTCTCAAGGTCAGCTCAAGTTTATTTGTTGTGCGCTTTTCACAATACGTATTGTTTCAAAGCCGCTTCACAGAAAACGCTTGCTTTAATCTTACAATTTAGGAAGTATTCTGTCATCAGTCAGAGATGAGTGTGTCAAAGTAACGTCCAGTGATATACAGCTGTGATGCAGTAGGCTACAGGTTGTATGTTTAGTTGACCTGTCATGATTATTAAATAACCGTCTGATCACAATTATTTGATGTAACCGCGATTTAGACAACCGTGATTTTTGCGCTCTTAAAGATGGCACAACTAACTGTGCATTCAACGTTTTTACGCGCACCTTCCAGACAAACGTGTATATTATGGCCTTTTCTGTGATTGGTGTGAATGAGATTGTTTCAGTTATTTACAGAATTACACCACCGGTCAAAAGTTTTTGGATGGTAAGATTTTTTTATGTTTTTAAAGAAGTCTCTTCTGCTCACCAAGGCTGCATTTATCTTATTAAAAATACCAAAAATACCAATAATGTTGAACTGCTTTCAACATTGATAATAATCATAAATGTTTCTTGATCCTCATATTGAATGATGTGTGAAGGGTCATGTGACACTGAGACTGGAGTAATGATGCTTTGATCACAGGAATAAATGACACTTTACTATATATTCACATAGAGAACAGCTGCTTCACACTGGAGTAATATCTCACTGTTTACTGTTTTTTTGGTATTTTTAATAACATAAATGCAGCCTTGGTGAGCAGAAGACACTTCTTTAAAAACTTTAAAAAATCTTACCGTCCAAAAACTTTTGACCGGTGGTGTATATAATTACATAAATAATTAAAGGTGTTACACTGCAAAGTCACAATTAACAAAGGATTTAATTAATCTCACTAATTTGTGACAATTATTTAATGAATAAAGCACACAAAAAACGTGTGTGACAAAGCCATAAAATTAAAAACAATTCACTCGTAATAATTACAATATAATATTTCTCCAGATAATTTTTCAGAAACTATGACCATGTAAGATACCAGAAAATACTTTTGCATAATGAACACAAATTCACAAATTTCTTTTTGCAATGGGACGTAGATTTTCCCCTTAATTTTTCATCCCTGTATGAGTTTGAATGGTTTGCTATTGTCTCCCCATTTAAATCAGCATGACTGTATAAACACCTCTTGAGCCAGATATTGCTTGCATTTTAATGCATTGCATTTTTATGGGCTGCAATTCAACATGGCTGTATATTTAAGACGTGAATATTTCAATTCAAAATACTTCACACACATTTTCATTATTAAAAATTCAATAATCCATATTCACCTCTCAGATTTCACTTCCAAAATAGTCATTCTGTTTAAAAATTCAAGCTATAATATTCGACAGGCAATTTTCGGTCCATTTTATTTCGACTGAAAATTCAACAGAACTGCAGGAATAGCAGTAGATTACCGAGCATAATCTCCATCTGCTGTTAGTCCACCTCACCAGCAGGCGGTGCAAGCGGCTGTTGAGGAAGACCAGAGCAACGGGCAGAGAGTCATTCATTCATTACATGGATTTACAGAAATGGAGCAATACTGATTATCAGGGCCAGTATATATATGGAAAAGACATGGTTACTTTTCTACATGTAAGCAGCTTTCTCTACCGCACATAGGAAGTCGCACATTTAGGGTCTCTAAAGTTACATATGACACGTTTCTCACTTCACTAGCATTTGAAGAGAATTACTTCAATGACAGTCATATAACCAGCTTTAAAGTGTTCATGTAGGTGTCAGGCATTGTGCACACCTTTTAACATTTTTTAAATTAAAGAAATTAGAAACGTGTATACACATGTCGTATGTCACGGTCCCTAAATGTGCGACTATCGTCCAATGTCATTGTCAAGCCCTCTTGCCAGTATATCACTCACCGGGAAACGCTTAGCGTGAACGTGTTATTCGTATTCTTGCCTTTAGCCTGTATAGTATAGCCTACATCCCGAATACGGTGTGAATTTGGTCTTTTATATCACTGTATTGAGCTACGTTAAGCGTCCCGACGGCAGGGGAGTCCTGGAGTATTGAGGGAACCCCCCGTACGGCGATATAAAGTTCAGGAAACTAAACAACCGAGAGAAATATATGTCTACCTCAGATGTAACATTTGATCTGTCCGTCATTATTGGGGAATAACATAATCTCGTTCACGGTAGAGAAAGCTGCTTACATGTAGAAAAGTAACCATGTCTTTTCCATATATATACTGGCCCTGATAATCAGTATTGCTCCATTTCTGTAAATCCATGTAATGAATGAATGACTCTCTGCCCGTTGCTCTGGTCTTCCTCAACAGCCGCTTGCACCGCCTGCTGGTGAGGTGGACTAACAGCAGATGGAGATTATGCTCGGTAATCTACTGCTATTCCTGCAGTTCTGTTGAATTTTCAGTCGAAATAAAATGGACCGAAAATTGCCTGTCGAATATTATAGCTTGAATTTTTAAACGGAATGACTATTTTGGAAGTGAAATCTGAGAGGTGAATATGGATTATTGAATTTTTAATAATGAAAATGTGTGTGAAGTATTTTGAATTGAAATATTCACGTCTTAAATATACAGCCATGTTGAATTGCAGCCCATAAAAATGCAATGCATTAAAATGCAAGCATGGGTTAAAGCAATGCATATTTTTTTCAAGCTTTCAAGCTTTTTTTGTTTCAAAAACATTTGGCATTATTTTACTTCCATGAATTACAACAAAAAAAAGTCCACTTACATTTATTTGTGTGCTTAAGATGTGTTTTTTTTTCTCTACAGGTTATCTAAAGGTTTTTTTTCCATTGTTTTAATTTTAGTTTTAGAATAATACCATGCATATTTTTTATTTTATTTAAAGAAACCAAACCAATGTATATTTGACATTTGAGGCTTAATGCTAAAGAAGTTTTTCAGCTCATTTAATATGGCATGCAGCTATTCAAAACATCATTCAATGTGCATTGTGATTAATCGTAATTAATAATCGCAATTACAATTTCAAGGGAATAATCGACAATTATGAATATTGTCATAACCGTGCGGCCCTATTGCATATAGTTATAATTATGATCCGCTATAAGTAGCATCTCCAGCCATGAAACATTTGTCATTCTGTCTATTTATTTTCACCTTGTTTAGATTTCGTTATGTTACGTTTTGCTTTGCCGGATGTTGATTGTGCACTGCGTGTTGTGTGCGGTCTAATTGACTCTGAATGCAGAATGCATTATTTATGAACTGCGGTGAGTGTTTGCCTCTTAGGCTTCCCAGACAATGTTCAGCCCACTAAAGAGTTCATTTACATCTCAGAAGAGCCCTCTAATGATCCAGGAATTCATTTAAAACTCTCTATATTCTCCTTTTTGAGCTGCAAGGCATCATTTGTTCTCATCAACTCGTGGATGGTAGGTCTGCTGTGAATTGTCATTGCTCTAATTCATGTGCGGACTCAGGGGATCTGATATTAATAACCAACTCTTCAAAAACACTTCAGATGCCGTTTTACTGCGGCTCTGCATTTGCATATATTGCATCTGTTTTTCGCAGTCGGTTTCATAGGTTTGAGACGTTAATCTCAAAGGATGCAAGTCTGTTACAGGACAAAACCACAAAGTGTAATGCAGAATTAATATAATTGTTGTGTGATTAATAAATAAGATTGTGGGATTAGGAGTTTTAATTAAGCCTAAAATGCCTGAAATAGTGACAACATGTCCAGATCAAATCTCACCCCTAAATCAAGACAAGAAATAATATTTTAAACATAAGAACATTTAATTACATTTACTTTAGATAAGTAACCAATAATTACCCCAAATTCTAATTGCAATTCTTATTATTTTCACAATGCAATGTTTTTTTTACAGTTAAAATTAGTCTAATGCAAAAAAAAAAACTAAAATGTTGAGCTCAAAATATGATAATGGATGAATCATTCCTAGGTCCAATAACGTGCTTTAATTTGACTTGTATGTACTATTTACAACGGTCAGGCATAACATTATGACCAGGTGAAGTGAATAACACTGATGATCTCTTCATCACGGCTCCTGTTAGTGGGTGGGATATATTAGGCAGCAAGTGAACATTTTGTCCTCAAAGTTGATGTGTTAGAAGCAGGAAAAATGGGCAAGCGTAAGGATTTGAGCGAGTTTGACAAGGGCCAAATTGTGATGGCTAGACGACTGGGTCAGAGCATCTCCAAAACTGCAGCTCTTGTGGGGTGTTCCCGGTCTGCAGTGGTCAGGATCTATCAAAAGTGCTCCAAGGAAGGAACAGTGGAGAACCGGAGACAGGGTCATGGGCGGCCAAGGCTCATTGATGCAAGGTGTCAGAATACACAGTGCATCTCAGTTTGTTGCGTATGGGGCTGCATAGCCGCTGACCAGTCAGGGTGCCCATGCTGACCCCTGTCCACCGCCGAAAACACCAACAGTGGCACGTGAGCATCAGAACTGGACCACGGAGCAATGGAAGAAGGTGGCCTGGTCTGAGGAATCACGTTTTCTTTTACATCACGTGGATGGCTGGGTGTGTGTGTGTCGCTTACCTGGGGAACACATGGCACCAGGATGCACTATGGGAAGAAGGCAAGCCGGCGGAGGCAGTGTGACGCTTTGGGCAATGTTCTGCTGGGAAACCTTGGGTCCTGCTATCCATGTGGATGTTACTGTGACACGTACCACCTACCTAAGCATTGTTGCAGACCAAGTACAGCCTTTCATGGAAACGGTATTCCCTGGTGGCTGTGGCTCTTTCAGCAGGATAATGCTCCTGCCACAAAGCACAAATGGTTCAGGAATGGTTTGAGGAGCACAACAATGAGTTTAAGGTGTTGACTTGGCCTCCAAATTCCCCAAATCTCAATCCAATCGAGGACTATTTTGGGAACACAATATTGGGAAGGTCATAATGTTATGCCTGGTCGGTGTATATATTCACCAAAAAGGGTTGTTTGGAGTGACCACAATTCCACCTAATGGAGATTAGCATGTCCTGATCATGTGTTTTTGCCCAGTTTACTTAGTCTTAAGAAAAAGGAGGCTACAATTTACAACATGTATGAGCTGAAATTGTTTAGAAACAGATCCAGGCCTCTTCATACGAGTTGCATCCACAAGCGTTGTGTCAACCTTTCGCAACAGCAGCATTTCAATATAAACTCTTGGTAACATACTGTCCGAATCATTAAAGCCTTTCTGCTTCGTGAGAACAAACAAATCTATTCATAGGCGGAGGACGGGTAATGCTTGGCCTGTGCGTCTCACTCAATCCTCTGCCGTAACGGCTGCTCTGGGGTCATATTCAAACCTCAACTATTAGTGGGACGAGAAACACTGACTCCAGATCAGCAGCTGCAAGCAAACTCATCCCACACTGTGTCCTAAATATGTCTAAAGTGATCATACATTGTTAAAACAGTTTGTACATAGATCTACACTACCATTTTTTTACTACTTTTATTCAACAAAGGTGCAGTAAAGTCACGATAAAACAGAAGTAGCAGCAGATGTGGGGCGGGGCTTGATTCTGTGCATCAGTTGTTGATTGGATGATGAGATGTGGGAGTGGCACTCAAGAGTGTATGCAGATGAGCGTGAGCTTGCAGAGGCGGAGTTTAAGTGCACCTAATGATTGGAGAATTTCCACCAAAATATCAAGTTACAAATGATGTGGTGTTCTTTTGAACTTTCTATTCCTCAAATAATCCTGAAAAATAAAATGTATGACGGTTTCCACAAAAATATGAAGCAGCACAACTGTTCTCAACATTATAATAATCATAAATGTTTCTTGAGCATCAAATCATCATATCAGAATGATTTGTGAAGGGTCATGTGACACTGAAGACTGGAGTAATGATGATAAATTCAGCTTTGATCACAGGAATAAATTACACTTTACTATATATTCACAGAGAACAGCTGATTTACACTGGAGTCATATCTCACAATTTTTACTGTATTTTTGATTAAATAAACACAGCCTTGGTGAGCAGAAGAGACTCTTTCAGAAACACACATTTCTTTTATCCAAGCTGTTTGTGAGTGTAAAAGCTCTGCATATTTTCAAAGATCGAAGTGCAGATATGGAGTCTCCTAAAAGAAAGCGACTCTGAACTGAAACGAGTCGTCAGTAATTCAGTCTCACTTCCTGTTAAATCACCGTAGGTTTGTAACTAATTTGCATAACGCCCGCCTCTGGTCTTGATTGGCTGAACAGCGTCTCTTTGCTCCGCCCTCACTCACTGTAGTTGTAACTAATTTGCATAACACCTGCCTCTGGTCTTGATTGGCTGAACAGCGTCTCTTTGCCCCGCCCTCACTCACTGTAGTTGTATCTGAGACTGGAAGAGTTTGGTTGGTGTTGTTCATGTGGAGAAGACGCTGTTTTCTGCTGAGATTGATACGGTAAAACCCACGCCATCGTTACTGTTCGTATCACTGTGTGTCAAGAGCTGAGATTCAGATATGATAATAAGCGTTTGCTTTCTGACCAATCACAGCAGAGCAGCTCTCAGAGAGGCGGGGTTTAGAGAGGCTGAATCCTTGATGGAAGCGTTTCAGACACTGAGAGAATAGAGCTGACGCTGCAGAGGATATTAGGAGGAAATTAAAGTGTTTTTGACCTTGAAGTGTTTTTGATGATCGTAAGCCTACTGTAGGAGACTGTGAAACAACATTAGGAGTCTTTAAAAATAGCATTATATGTAATTAATTGTGAATGTTTTGAGTGAAAATTGTTTTTACACCACTTTTTTTAGCTGCTCCTGGTGGCAGACTGTGTGTAGTGCTTTATTTAGCAGATAGTAAATGTAAATGTAGCCCATAAAGCCAGAATGCATGAAGAACACACAGGCAAACTCTCATCGGCCCTCCACTGCTGTGACAGATTCAGAACCCATTGAACTGAACGGGACTTTATAAATAATAAATCAAACAGATGGAGATACAGAGGGTGGAGCATTTAGCATTTCATCTTCAGCATTCGGTTTGCATCAAATGAAAGGGAAGAGTTCAGTGTCTCACTATTACAGGCTCTTCAGAAGTGTTGTTTTAAAAGGTATAGACATGTTAAAACCAACATTTTTAAAGTAATCTAAAAGGGAACAGGTTTGCAACCATTTTGTCTCTTTAATGTGTTAAATAGTACTGCAACAACTATAAATAAATAAATAAAATTGATACATTTATTTCATTATTGATTCATTTTACAATGCCAGAAAATTATTTGATGCATGAATATTCAAATATATTCCTATGCCTAGTTTTGTTTGTTTTTACTTGTATATTTGTCCTCATCAATTTCAAACTTTCTCTAATAATTCCCTTGGTTTAATCGACTCTTTGTGAAATTAAATATTGAACCCAAAATTTAGTGTTTTTGATCAATAGAATATGAGCTTGACACTTTCATATTGATCTCCTTCAACTCACAGAAGTCAATCATTTCAAACATTTTATTGGACTGTAAAGTAGAAAACATTTTTATGAAGTAAGCTCACTTAAAAGTGCAGTGTGTAAGTTTTAGTGGCATCTAGCGGTGAGGTTGTGAATTGCAATCACCCACCGCTCACCCCTCTCTTTCGAAGCACATAGAGAAGCTACAGTGGCCGACACAGGACAAAGATGTCGGAGAGAGCAGAGCACTCTGTAGAGAAGTTTGTCCCTTTAGGGCTACTGTAGAAACATGGCGCCACAAAATGGCGGCTTCACTGTAAGGGGACCTGCGGTGTGTGTAGATAGAAACGGCTCATTCTAAGGTAAAAACATAACTGAAACACCACTGAAAACATAGTTATGTATATTATTAAATTGCATTTCTGTCAATAGATCCTCATAAATACTACACACTGCACCTTTAAGGACTTATTTCATAAGATTTTACCAGAAAAGGTTTTAGAATTTTTATCAATGTTGTATAATATTAATTGCTGTATTTTTTCAGTTTGCTTGGTTTTTATTTTTATTGTATATATGTAACTCTTGTATTTTTGTAATTAATTTTTTTGCCATGAAGATGGCATTAAATAAAACTATACTGATACTGTGTAATAATGTAAAAAAAATTACGAAATCTTATGTTTTCTTCTTTCGTAGGGAAATGAGGCAAGTTATCCCCTGGAAATGTGCTCACATTGTAAGTATCATTACGTTTGTACCTAATTTACATACAAAATTAACTGGATAATGACACTAACTTTACAGCATCGACACAGTTATTGAACTGAACTGAATATCTTTCTAGAGCTGCTTTACAGCAGAATTTGAATTTGTGTCATATTTGATGAAGTTTGCATGATCAAATTATCAGGTTGTCTTAAAAAAGACAACTTACTGATCTACTGTTTAAACGTATTATTATTCTCAATATTTGACGTTAGCAACATGTTAATTAATGTGACAAGTGTGCTAATTCATGCTAGCAATGTGTTCACACGTGCTAGCAAAATGCTAAAATATGATAACATGTTAATGCTAGCATCATGTTAAATCATACTAGTGAAATGTTAATTCATGCTAGCAATGTGATAAATCATGTTAACATGTTAAAAAATGCTAAACAAATGTTAACTAATGCTAGCAACATGCTAATTCATGTTAGCAACATGTTAAATCGTGCTATCAACATGTTAAAACATAACATTTTAATGTTAGCAACATGTTAAATAACACTAGCGACGTGCTAATTCATGTTAGCAACATGTTAAATAATGCTAGCAAAATGTTAATTCATGCTAACAACATGTTAACATGTTAAGTCATGCAAGCAACATGTTAATTCATGTTAAATAATGCTAATGACATGTTAGGCCATGTTAACAACATGCTTAAACAAGAAAATAACATGTGAAATCATGCTAACAACATGGTAATGCATGTTATCAGCATGTGTTAAAACATGCTAGCAACATGTTGAATCATGCTAGTGACCATCTAATTCCTGCTAACAACATGTTAACAATATGCTAATGCATGTTAAAACTTGTTAACAAGTGGTAAATAAAGCTAAATCATGCTAGCAACATGATAAAACATGTTAACAATATGCTAATTCATGCTAAATCATTGTTAAAACTTGTTAATGTGGTAAATAAAGTTAAATCATGCTAGCAACATGATAAAACGTTAACAATATGTTAAATCATGGTAAAACTTGTTAACAACGTGGTAATTTATTCTAGAAACGTTATCCTCTCTGACCCAAACTTCAATTTCAACCATTCAATTCAAACTTTAAACTAGTCAAAGTTATTTCAAACTATAAGACGAGGCTTTTTCAAGCCTAATTTGCAAAGTTTGTTTACGAACTTTACTCATCTAGTTGTACAGTTTGTATTACTGTGAATCTGCTTAGGAACAATCTGCATTTTATAAGGCCTCATATTGACTAGAAATATCTAAAAAATGTCTAATCTATTTCAATATATTAAGTTTACTTGCTCATTCTCTAAAGTGACTGAAATGTGATCACTCGTACCTGAGTTGGTAGTGGTGAAAATGATGTCAAGTCAAGCTTGTCTCCAGAGACGCTGAGGCTTATTTTTAGCTCTGAAACCATGTTTTAATTAGTTTTGCTTCCCTCTGATGTACGCCAATGTGAATGGCACGTGTGAAGAGGAGGATGGGGAAACTGACACGCTCCAGTCCCTGTGTGTGCTAGTTAAACTTTGCCAAGATTAACCATTTGTGTGCCATATTGAAGATATCTCATGAAAATGACACATGGCATTCAAGCCCCAGATCTCTCACAGAGTGGAACAGTGAAAGAAATAAGACAGAAAGAGCAAGACTTGGGAATCGGAGGTGTGTGCAGATGAGGTTAAGCACTGTGAGGCTCGACCCGATGTCAGCACATGCTCTCGGTCTTAAACTGCTGTGATATAGGGCTGGGTGACATGACAAATAAATCAAATCTCCATTATTTCAGAACGTTTGATCGATTCAACCTTTAAAATGTAACTCAATTCTACAGTGGCAAGGAAAAGTATGTGAACCCCTTGCAGAATCTGTGAAAATGTGATTTTAACAAAATAAGAGGGATCATACAAAATGCATGTTATTTTTTATTTAGTGCTGTCCTGAATAAGATATCCACGGCTGTGTGTGTGTCGTTCCCTGATGATCCACGGCTGTGTGTGTGTCGTTCCCTGATGATCCACGGCTGTGTGTGTGTGTCGTTCCCTGATGATCCACGGCTGTGTGTGTGTGTCGTTCCCTGATGATCCACGGCTGTGTGTGTGTCGTTCCCTGATGATCTATGGCTGTGTGTGTGTCGTTCCCTGATGATCCACGGCTGTGTGTGTGTGTCGTTCCCTGATGATCCACGGCTGTGTGTGTGTCGTTCCCTGATGATCCACGGCTGTGCGTGTGTCGTTCTCTGATGATCCACGGCTGTGTGTGTGTCGTTCCCTGATGATCCACGGCTGTGTGTGTGTCGTTCCCTGATGATCCACGGCTGTGTGTGTGTGTCGTTCCCTGATGATCTACGGCTGTGTGTGTGTGTCGTTCTCTGATGATCCACGGCTGTGTGTGTGTCGTTCTCTGATGATCCACGGCTGTGTGTGTGTCGTTCCCTGATGATCCACGGCTGTGTGTGTGTGTCGTTCCCTGATGATCCACGGCTGTGTGTGTGTGTCGTTCCCTGATGATCCACGGCTGTGTGTGTGTCGTTCCCTGATGATCCACGGCTGTGCGTGTGTCGTTCTCTGATGATCCACGGCTGTGTGTGTGTGTCGTTCCCTGATGATCCACGGCTGTGTGTGTGTCGTTCCCTGATGATCTACGGCTGTGTGTGTGTGTCGTTCTCTGATGATCCACGGCTGTGTGTGTGTCGTTCTCTGATGATCCACGGCTGTGTGTGTGTCGTTCCCTGATGATCCACGGCTGTGTGTGTGTGTGTCGTTCCCTGATGATCCACGGCTGTGTGTGTGTGTCGTTCCCTGATGATCTATGGCTGTGTGTGTGTCGTTCCCTGATGATCCACGGCTGTGTGTGTGTCGTTCTCTGATGATCCACGGCTGTGTGTGTGTCGTTCCCTGATGATCCACGGCTGTGCGTGTCGTTCCCTGACGATCCACGGCTGTGTGTGTGTCGTTCCCTGACGATCCACGGCTGTGTGTGTGTCGTTCCCTGACGATCCACGGCTGTGTGTCCACGGGAACGACACACAAACAGCCGTGGATCATCAGGGAACGACACACACACAGCCGTGGATCAGGGAACGACACACACACAGCCGAGGATCATGGAACGATACACACACAGCCGTGGATCAGGGAATGACACACGCACAGCCGTGGATCGTCAGGGAACGACACACACACAGCCGTGGATCATCAGGGAACGACACACACACAGCCGTGGATCATCAGGGAACGACACACACACAGGCGCGTGGATCGTCAGGGAACGACACACACACAGCCGTGGATCATCAGGGAACGACACACACACAGCCGTAGATCATCAGGGAACGACACACACACACACACACACACAAAGCCGTGGATCATCAGGGAACGACACACAGGATTAAGAATCAAGGGTTCATAAACTTTTGAACGGGGTCATTTTAATAAATTCAGCTGTATACTATAAAGTATGTAAACATCTTTATGTAAAATATCTTATTCAGGACAGCACTAAATAAAAAAAATAACATGCATTTTTGTATGATCTCTCTTATGTTGTTAAAATTATTCACGTTTTCACAGATTCTGCAAGGGGTTCGCATACTTTTTCTTGCCACTGTGTATGTTCAGAAATAGTATAAAATAAATAAATATCTCTTAGCTAAAAAGTAGACCTTCAGTTTTAGAGGTCAACCCAAAAAGTAAAAATGCTGCGTTTTAAAAAGGCCATGCTGTCAGACCTCCCTGGCATGCCCAGGGAGGGTGCCTCGTCCTGGGCACGGTCGGATCGGTGGGCCCCCTTGGAGGGCGGTCGCGAGCAAAGACGGACTCAAATTGACGCGTCCTGGTTTTGTCCAGGAGGGCACGAAACTCGACGTCGAAATGCGCACCCGAGAACCAGACCGACGGAATGGCGTTCCGAAACCCCATAAAAAAGAGGTGCGCTGTGGGTTGGGCTAGAGACTTCCAGTAAACCCTGGCTTCCAGCGCTCATCACTGTCACTTTTTACCCAGCCGTCCAATCACAGTGGAGGAGGGGCGGGACAAATGCCCACCGTCACATTTGGTTTGTGCAAAGATAACAAACAAGCACATCTCTTCATCCAAAACTAGTGCCAGAGCAAGTACGTTACATTTGTCGACAATTTTATATTCAGGAACAAACTATTTGCGAAATCAGAAACTAGTAACAGTTCCGTGGATATTCCGTGATTTTACTATAGGCAGGTTTTGATGGACTCACACTTAGAAACCACAAGTACTAGAACACAGTCTGCTATAGCACATTTGGTGTTCACAAAAATGCACCGTCTTCAAGAAATCTCTTTATATATACACATGATAGTTTACACCAGGGGTTAATTTTTGAGAGCTGGCAGCTTGCTAATGCAAATGACCCACTTACAAGACCATGTGTGGAATAATGTGTCTCACACCGGCATGTGGCCTTCAGCTTCCCAAACTCAAAATAAACCTCAGCCCGTTTGCTGGAGTCCCTTGTTGCTGGTGGTTTCCTTTAGAGTGCTTATGGGGAGTTCTTATGAGCTCATGGCTAAAAATATGACCACTTCAGGTCTTGCCCAGCTCATGCTCTGCAGTCATTGATAGGGTGATGTCAGGTTTTGGCTGTTGGCGGGGAGAGTAACATTGATGGATCTGAAACTGGCAACAACAAGCTGTTGTACATAAGAGAAGCTCCATGAGCAGCACATTCCAGCGTTTAAACCGCAATTAGAATTTATTTATATGTCCATCCAGATGATTCCCGTAAAATAGGCAAAGCCTTTTGCAGTCTTTGCATGGTGAAATTGAGTTCTCATCAAATCACAACTTTGAGCAAAACAAGGGGTTCATGGAACTAATGTTCATGAGAAAATTATTTTTAAGGAACAAACAAATCTGAAAAAAAAAACCATACTTTGGCTACAAATCATTTTCGAAAGGTGCTCATGGCAAATGGGGTTGCAAAAATTGATGAACACCTAAAAAGTGCACCAATAATACACCCAAAAATATAAATATTATTCCTTAAATATAAAAAATGCACCAATACTACACTCATAAATATAAATATTATACCTTAAATATACACATGCACCAATACTACACTCATAAATATAAATATTATACCTTAAATATACACATGCACCAATACTACACTCATAAATATAAATATTATACCTTAAATATACAGATGCACCAATAATACACCCAAAAATATAAATATTATTCCTTAAATATACAGATGCACCAATAATACACTCATAAATATAAATATTATTCCTTAAATATAAAAAATGCACCAATAATACACCCAAACATATAAATATTATTCCTTAAATATACAGATGCACCAATAATACACTCATAAATATAAATATTATTCCTTAAATATAAAAAATGCACCAATAATACACCCAAAAATATAAATATTATTCCTTAAATATACACATGCACCAATAATACACTCATAAATATAAATATTATACCTTAAATATACACATGCACCAATAATACACTCATAAATATAAATATTATTCCTTAAATATACACATGCACCAATAATACACTCATAAATATAAATATTATACCTTAAATATACACATGCACCAATACTACACTCATAAATATAAATATTATACCTTAAATATACAGATGCACCAATAATACACCCAAAAATATAAATATTATTCCTTAAATATACAGATGCACCAATAATACACTCATAAATATAAATATTATTCCTTAAATATAAAAAATGCACCAATAATACACCCAAACATATAAATATTATTCCTTAAATATACAGATGCACCAATAATACACTCATAAATATAAATATTATTCCTTAAATATAAAAAATGCACCAATAATACACCCAAAAATATAAATATTATTCCTTAAATATACACATGCACCAATAATACACTCATAAATATAAATATTATTCCTTAAATATAAAAAATGCACCAATAATACACCCAAAAATATAAATATTATTCCTTAAATATACACATGCACCAATAATACACTCATAAATATAAATATTATACCTTAAATATACACATGCACCAATAATACACTCATAAATATAAATATTATACCTTAAATATACAGATGCACCAATACTACACTCATAAATATAAATATTATACCTTAAATATACAGATGCACCAATAATACACTCATAAATATAAATATTATACCTTAAATATACACATGCACCAATAATACACTCATAAATATAAATATTGTACCTTAAATATAAAAAATGCACCAATAATACACTCATAAATATAAATATTATTCCTTAAATATAAAAATGCACCAATGATACATTCATAAATATAAATATTATTCCTTAAATATACAGATGCACCAATAATACACTCATAAATATAAATGTTATACCTTAAATATACAGATGCACCAATAATACACTCATAAATATAAATGTTATACCTTAAATATACACAAGCACCAATAATACACTCATAAATATAAATATTATACCTTAAATATACAGATGCACCAATAATACACTCATAAATATAAATGTTATACCTTAAATATACACAAGCACCAATAATACACTCATAAATATAAATATTATACCTTAAATATACAGATGCACCAATACTACACTCATAAATATAAATATTATACCTTAAATATACAGATGCACCAATAATACACTCATAAATATAAATTTTATACCTTAAATATACACAAGCACCAATAATACACTCATAAATATAAATATTATACCTTAAATATACAGATGCACCAATACTACACTCATAAATATAAATATTATTCCTTAAATATAAAAATGCACCAATAATACACTCATAAATATAAATATTATTCCTTAAATATAAAAATGCACCAATGATACACTCATAAATATAAATATTATTCCTTAAATATACAGATGCACCAATACTACACTCATAAATATAAATATTATACCTTAAATATAAAAAATGCACCAATAATACACTCATAAATATAAATATTATTCCTTAAATATAAAAATGCACCAATACTACACTCATAAATATAAATATTATTCCTTAAATATACACATACACCAATAATACACTCATAAATATAAATATTATACCTTAAATATAAAAAATGCACCAATAATACACTCATAAATATAAATATTATTCCTTAAATATAAAAATGCACCAATACTACACTCATAAATATAAATAGTATACCTTTAATATAAAAAATGCACCAATAATTCACCCAAAAATATAAATATAAATATTATACCTTTAATATAAAAAATGCACCAATAATTCACCCAAAAATATAAATATAAATATTATACCTTAAATATAAAAAATGCACCAATAATACACCCAAAAATATAAATATTATTCCTTAAATATACAGATGCTCCAATAATACACTCATAAATATAAATATAAATATAAATATTATACCTTAAATATAATAAATGCACCAATAATACACCCAAAAATATAAATATTATACCTTAAATATAAAAATGCACCAATGATACATTCATAAATATAAATATTATTCCTTAAATATACACATGCACCAATAATACACTCATAAATATAAATATTATACCTTAAATATAAAAATGCACCAATACTACACTCATAAATATAAATATTATACCTTAAATATAAAAAATGCACCAATACTACACCCAAAAATATAAATATTATACCTTAAATATACACATGCACCAATAATACACTCATAAATATAAATATTATACCTTAAATATACAGATGCACCAATACTACACTCATAGATATATAAATGTTATTCCTTAAATATACACATGCACCAATAATACACTCATAAATATAAATATTATACCTTAAATATAAAAAATGCACCAATACTACACCCAAAAATATAAATATTATACCTTAAATATACACATGCACCAATAATACACTCATAAATATAAATATTATACCTTAAATATACAGATGCACCAATACTACACTCATAAATATAAATATTATACCTTAAATATACACATGCACCAATAATACACTCATAAATATAAATATTATACCTTAAATATACACATGCACCAATAATACACTCATAAATATAAATATTATACCTTAAATATATAGATGCACCAATAATACACTCATAAATATAAATATTATTCCTTAAATATACACATGCACCAATAATACACTCATAAATATAAATATTATACCTTAAATATACAGATGCACCAATACTACACTCATAAATATAAATATTATTCCTTAAATATATAGATGCACCAATACTACACTCATAAATATAAATATTATACCTTAAATATAAAAAATGCACCAATACTACACTCATAAATATAAATATTATTCCTTAAATATATAGATGCACCAATACTACACTCATAAATATAAATATTATACCTTAAATATAAAAAATGCACCAATACTACACTCATAAATATAAATATTATACCTTAAATATACAGATGCACCAATACTACACCCAAAAATATAAATATTATTCCTTAAATATACACATGCACCAACAATACACTCATAAATATATATATATTATACCTTATATCAGTGGTCACCAACCTTTTCAAGCCAAAGATCCCTGACCTCGGCCTTGATGAAAGGTAAGATCTACCTATACCTGGCCGATTCAGAGTTAGTCCGATACCAGCTGCCGATTTTTTTTTTTTTTTTTTTTTTCTTTTTCTTTAAGCAAATTTATTTGTTGTTTATTTGCTCTATAACAGGCCAAACTGCATGGCCTTAAAAAAATTAGCCATTTGAAATTAGAGGCAACCACTGCATTTTAATCACGATCCAAACAAAGATACACACATGTAGCATGAGCAGTTGTTTTTGAATTTAAATTTAAATTAAATTGCATAATTTCAAGACTTAGAGCAAATACAGAATGGTCTGACTTTAGCTTTGTGAAATTGTTACATAAGACACACCTGCACAAAACGAAAACAGATGGACTGAATAAAAATGCAAATTCACTCTCTGACAGCAGGTGGTGCACATGGAAAAGAAGCGTTTCTTTGGGTACCGCTGTAAAAATGCCATCAAAACTATTCTGAAGACAGTCAGTTTCGTTGAGAGATACATTCATCTAACTCCCCTCCCCAATTCAATATGTATATTTTTCTTCCTATATTTCAAGCATCGAGCATCAGTGATCTTGCTGGACCTATTTATACACCTGGTCTACTTCATGCGTTTTTACAGATCAGATATCTATCTGATTTATCAGAACGATTCCGTTTACACTTGGTCACATAAATGTCTCCACAAAACGGATATAAATCCGATCTTCAATTCCCGCGCTATATGATTCACGTTCACGTCACCGAAATCAACAAATATGAGCTGCATTTTATTGATCAGCTAATTTCAAAATCAAAGACTGCAATAGGAGAGAGAGTGGCATAAGCACTGGTAAGATCATTCAGTTTCTTTACTTTTAATGATGATGATTGTGTATTGAACATGCAACTTTCACTTTCATTTGCGGCAGTTTGCTGAAGAGATATTCAGCTGCTCGTCTGCTGCGATGCATGCTGCAGTAGCGCTGTCATATCTGGCTATAACATGACATATAGCCTATAATACGCTCTCACATTTATTTAGTGGCATTGTTGGGAGGAGTAAAATTTACGTATGAGGTTTTAACAACCAGATGCATTTACACTTGTCCAGGTTCATCTGGAATGCGTCCCAGACACTGTGTCTGGTATTTTCTCTGCTGCGCGTCTGCACTCTCCTCTTTGCGTCCGTCTTCAGCTTGTCCCATCTCTGGCCTGTGTTAACGTCCGTTAACAGACTTAGGGTGGGTTGCACCAACAAGGATTAAATTAAACTCAGTTTAGAGCTAATCTAGGATTTGTTGATCTAGGCTTTATTTTAAATCGAGTTGTGTTGCACCACTTAATTTTAAACCCAGATTAACAAATCGGGGATTAGAATTTAACCTGCGATTAAAACCTCCATTTACGATAAATTTTCGCCGCCATGATGGATTCGCCATTGACAGCAACAATACTAATATTCAATTTCCTTCTTTATTGACCACCAGAAACTCTCTCTCTGACATAAGTAGCTCTTGCCGATTAAGGAAATAAACATGTAAAATGTCAGCTGTCTTTATAAAGCGCTATGTAGAGAGACCGTTACTGATCGAGCAGGCAATGAAAACATTGCGGCAGCACGTGCAGATTTCATAAGCATGGAAATATATTTATCATTCTAATTCATATTTTAATTTCATATATGGTAACTTAAATACACATATTAAGCAAAATCTACTTAACTAAGTTAAGTCAAATTAACAAAGAAAATTAGTAACTTTAAGTTACTCTTTAAGTTACTTTGAGTAATTTCCACTTAGTTGCAATACTCTGTTTCAAAAACATTTTACTCAAACAGTATAACACTGAATTAAGCCATGCTTTTAAAGTCTATGCTTGACTTAGAACATCTAAGTAAATAAAACAGTAGATATTGTGTAGACAACATATCTACATAATAGAAGTAATTTGGTACCCATCTGAACACAGAGACCTGAATTCTTGGTACACAATACACAATAACAGTAACATTCTTTAGATCATTTGAGTAGAAATGAACTCCAGATGTCACAAAACAGCAAGTTACTAAATCTAACAACAAAAGCAATGATAAAACAGTGTCAATACAGCTTATTAATTATTCATGCCCCAGTGCATGATGGGAATGGCTGGAGGGGCAAAGCGAAGCCACATGGGGGACTGTGGACAATGGCGAAACCTGAGGGGAGGATGATCCTGGCAGAGCCAAAGGGGCAGAGGTCGAAGCGCAGGTGGAAATCCAGACATCCGAAGCAGAGTCAGAGTGAAGATTGACTAAGGTGGAGCCGGTGGGACGAGGTAGCCCTGTGGAGCCTGAAGGATGACGGACCATGGTGGAGCCATGTTGGAGCCGATGGGTTGGAGTGCCAAGGTGGAGTCTGGGACTCAGAGGCCTGCTTGGATCCGGCTTGCGCTTCCAGGTCTCTTAGAACGGAGCTGGAGACCTGGAAGCGCAAGCCGGATCCAAGCAGTTGGGCAGAGCCACTGAAGTAGGTGTTAAGGGGCTGAAGGGATCCAAGAGTACACAGGGAGGATTTCAGGGCTAGGGGAATGGATGGAACTCTGCTCTACAATGTCCACCTCCACCAATTCTCCCTCAGGGATGGACGTTAATACAGGCTAATACACCTGGTCAGACCCAGAAGGCTTAGGCTCCGGGCCTGCGGTGGGCTCTAGTTTGCTGTCCATGTACATAGAGAGGGCAGGTTCTGGCTTCGGGACAGATAAATGGTTCAGACTTGAGCTACTGGATGGACATAGGGACCTGGTTAGACTTGGCTGCTGTTGGCTCCAGGTCTGCGGTTGGCTCTGGCATTGGGTCCTTAGCAGGCTTAGGCACTGGCTCTGGGTTCATGGCGGGTGTGTGGATGTGTTGGCTGGGTTCTAGTTCTGGTTCTGGCTTAGCAGGGTTTGTGAGAACTCAGGCAGTTAGTGACTGGGAAACAAACAGAACATGACAGTGACGAATACCTTAAATATAAAAAGTGCACTAATAATACACATATAAATATAGATAGTATACCTTAAATATAAAGAAATGCACCAATAACAAACTAATCAATATAAATATTATACCTTATATATATAAAATGCACAAATAATATGCTAATCAATATAAATATTGTCTTAAATCAAAAAATTACAGCAATGATACACTCATAAATATCAATATTAAACCTTAAATATAAAAAATGTACCAATACATTAATCAATAAAATAGTATACCTTAACTATAAAAACTGCACCAATGATACACTCATAAATATAAATATTATACTTTAAACGTATATAAAAACTGACCAGACCACATACTAGTATGCAAGACTATTAAAAACATAGTATGAACCGTTCTGTCTTGATGCTTGATTTGTGCTTTTATGCCCTGATGAAGGCAGTTTGTCTGCCGACACTTGTTGGTTGGTTTATAATATTTTTAATGTTAATGCCTTGTGTGTTTTTTACATTTCCCACCGTCATCAGTTTTGAATTCAGTGTCTGTGTCGGGATAAACGTTTGTGCAGCTGAGGGCAGATTTGCTCTCAGAGAAGGTCATTGTACTAATGGATTGATGGTTTCACCTCCTGCAATCGGCACGCTTTTAAGAGTGTCCTCACAATCCTCTCACTGGTTGTAACTGCATTAATTACAATCAAGCTAATTCTCGTGATTCATCATCGCCACTCATCTCATCAGAGTTAATGGATGTACACACAGAAAACCGGCAGATTTCAGGGGTTATCGTCACCTTTGCTTTCTTCATCCAGTTTTAGGTTTGTGTGACAGTAGTACAGGTGTTAAGGTGTGTTATATCTGATCCACATACCTGTAGTTGCCTGCTAACACAAGTGTGCTAAACTGGATTGACTCGTTTAAATAGGCAAGATCATCTTACATCTGATGTTAAAACACATATGTGTGATTTTTGACAGTGACCGTAGGAAATCAAGGACAATCTCGACCCATGAAATGGAGGTTGTGAATTGATTGGATTGATTTGGGAATTGATTGGATGGGTGTGGCTTGCTATTGGGGAATCTGATGTGAGTGACAGGTTGCCCTGCCCTCATCATCAGAGAAGAGATGTCGCTGCAAGAGTGCTTGCTTAGTCTAATAATAAATCAGCATTATTGGCCAGCTGACCTTTGCACTGACTGCAGACTGATTTGCTAACAACATTTCAGCATTTCATTTGGTAACGTTAGGGAGTTTTGATTTATGTGCTGTTCGATGTTTGATAATCGCGTTATTTTAGATGAGCATAAGCAATGCTTCTATCACTTATTTCTTATACCCTAACCCTTCGCCTGTGTTTTGATCAGGAGATTCTGTACTCTTTCAGAAGATGTGTCATAGCGCCCCCTACCGTATAACAGTGAAACCATGGAAAGCCGGAAACCCCTTCTCAGTACCTCAGAGTATATTCATCCGGCCACTTCTACAGTTTGATTAGTCATCAGCCGCTGGGAACACATGCTAGTCTGCACTCTTCGGTCACAGAAGCGCCTCGTAATACTCCTACACACACACACACACACAGGTTTGTTTTGCTATCTAAATGAGGACATTTCATAGGCGTAATGGTTTTTATACTGTACAAACTGTACATTCTATCCCCCTACACTACCCTTACCCCTAAACCTACCCATCACACACACACACACACACAAACACACACACTACCCCAACCCCTAAACCTACCCATCACACACACACACACACACACTACCCCAACCCCTAAACCTACCCATCACACACACACACACACACACACACACACTACCCCTACCCCTAAACCTACCCATCACACACACACACACACACACTACCCCTATCCCTAAGCCTACCCATCACACACACACACATACACACTACCCCTACCCCTAAACCTACCCATCACACACACACACACACACACTACCCCTACCCCTAAACCTACCCATCACGGGAAACATTCTGCATTTTTACATTTTTAATAAAACATTGTTTAGTATGTTATTTTAAATATGAGGACATATGAAATGTCCTCATATTTCATGTTGACTTTGTAATACCAGTGTAATACCCATGTCATTATACACATTTGTGTCCTCATAAATCACAAAAACAAACACACTCTCACACAGACAATCTCTCTCACACACACACACTCTCACACTCTTTCTGACTCACACACAATCGCTCACACACACACATACTCACTCTCACACACTCACACACACTCTCTCACACACACACACACTCACACACAATCTCACACACATGTACACTCTCTCTCACACACACACACACTCTCTCTCTCACACACTCACACACACACTATCACACTCACACACACACTATCACACTCTCTCTCTCTCTCTCTCTCACTCACACACTCACACACTCACACAGACAATCTCTCTCTCTCACACTCGCTCACACACACACATACTCACTCTCACACACACACACACACACTCACACAGACACTCACACACACTCTCTCACACACACACACTCACACACAATCTCACACACATGTACACTCTCTCACACACACACTATCACACTCTCTCTCTCTCTCTCTCTCACTCACACACTCACACAGACACTCACACAGACAATCTCTCTCTCTCACACTCGCTCACACACACACATACTCACTCTCACACACACACACACACTCACACAGACACATGATATAAATCTTAATTATTCTTACTTCTGACCGGTAATGTTAAAACACAATCACGTGTAAATATCAATCTCTCTGTCAGTCTAAAGAGCCGTAGCTGTCGCTGAACTGATCAGAGTTGGGGGAGGCCGACTAAAGAGTCATGTGACAATCTGAATGAGCTTACAGTTAGTAACGGAGTTTGATATGGCAAAGCTTAGCAGTGGTATGAAGCCGAGTCGTGGATCCGTATGGCTCACAGGTACAGTGCGATGGGAAGGCCTCTCCGTGGAAAGACCAGTGTAAGGCCGGCCGCGGCTAAAGATCCCACCTCGGGATGTGAGTGCGTCCGGTTTGATTCATTTCTCACGAATTGCCTGTATTTGTAGCGTTTGGCACATTGGAGTGTTTTGGCTGGAGCACAGACAGTGGCTCGATCGGGTGGATTTCCTGCGCAGACAGGAAGGTGAAAGGTTTCGTGCGTGTGTTGGCTCGTCTGCTAATATTGTCCATTTATTTGTTTGTTTTGTCTCTCTCCCGTTCTCTCTCCTGCCCTCTCTGTCCACTCAAGTCGACGCTGATGAGATTAAACGGCTGGGAAAGAGGTTTAAGAAACTCGACCTAGATAATTCAGGATCCCTGAGTGTGGAAGAGTTCATGTCTTTGCCCGAGTTACAGCAGAATCCACTGGTGCAGAGAGTCATCGATATATTCGACACGGACGGCAACGGCGAGGTGGATTTCAAAGGTGAGGCTGAACCGTCCATTACACATATGAGAAGTCGTCTGATCGCACAATAAACTACATGCATTGTTTTTTTGAAGGTGGAAACCTGTTGTTTGTGTGTTAAATTAATCTCATGAAAACATGCATGTCACATTTCACCCCGGAAAAGTATAAACAAATATTTATTTTGTGTCAAGTATTCATTAAGCCAGTTTTAAGACTAAGAAGCATTGTGATATTTTCATGACAATTTAACTATTTTACATGCATCGCTGTCTTTGGTGATTCGGACTGGATTCTCATTACAGTAGTATAGTAATACAATAACTAATACAATACATTTTGTTTAATTTAAACCAGCATGAAGACTACAACAAATACATATTAAATGTAATAATGGATTTTTTCCGTCTCTTTACAGTACATTTACATTGAATAATTTAGCAGATTGTTTTATCTTACAATTGAGGGTAATGAGAGTTTTGCATTAAAATAATCAGAATTAGGGAATTGTTTTATTTCATATTGTCATGAAATGTCACAGAAATCCAGATTTTCTTAAAATAGGCTTCATTTTTGTTGTCATATACAGGGTTTCCATAGGTTTTAAAAAGTCTTAATTTGACCTCCCACAATTTAAGGCCTTAAAATGTCTTAAATTGATTCAGAAAGTCTTAAATTCAATATCATGGCATTAAATTAGGGCCCTATGATTTCTGTGATGCAGAATCTATTCATAAAAATGGAATTTACTGTATAATGCAGAATGTCATGGTATTTGTCAAATTTTGGATGAATAAATCAAAAGTAGGTCAGAACACTTAAAGGGCCAGTTCACCCATTAATGAGAATCCTGTCATCATTTCCTCGCCCTCATGTCGTTCCAAACCCGTAAGACTTTCCTTCATCATATAAAGCCATCGAGTCTCTTCAGAACATCTGGAATAATCCTTTTGGATCAGTTTTAGGATCTCTTTATGAACTTTCTGAAGCGTCAGTGGAAGTTGCTTATACAGAAATCTCTGATTTCATTAAAAATATCTTCATTTGTGTTCTGAAGATGAACGAAAGTCAGTCAAATTTAATCTAACCATCAAAGTCCAGAAAAATTCAAACAGAATAAACTATAAAACAAAAAATAAATAAAACCCACCATTCTCATCTCCGTGTGTGCCATAACTCTGTCTGACGCACCCACCGCTAGCCTAGCTTAGCACAAAGACTGGAGGTAAACGGCTCCAGCTAGCCTACTGCTCAATAAGTGACAAAATAACGCCAACATTTTCCTATTTACATCTATTTACATTCCTATTTAGTCTTGTTTTCTGAGAAATTGAACAAAGTTACGTGAGTTTGTTTAAAACAAGAACAAATATCTGTCATTGGGTATGAACATTTATTTTTCTGAACTCGTTGGCAGACATTTGTTCTTGTTTTAAGAACTTGTCCCAAGATTTCTTATCTCAAGCTTCAAGCTATTTTTGGAGTAAAGTTATGGAGATCTATTGGATATTATATTGAAATGGCACTAATATAACTCATTGTGTGCTTAGACATTACATTTACATATTGTGTTCCCTTCAATTTATTCCTTACATTTTCTTTAATTGGTCTTAAAAAGGTCTTATTTACCTTCGTTTTGATTGTGTGCTAAATTATACGACAAGATTAGTCAAATTAATGCATGACGCCATGTTTTGCATTGCATTATTAATCTAAGAATGTCTTTTTTGTGTATGTCCTCAAACGCAAAAAACTTCTAGCTGTGAAATACTTCAGCAAATGAGCTTAATGTAGCTCAGACCTGTTGCCTCACAGTTCGAAAAGAAGCCCTTTGTGTCCTTTGCCAAGAACATTCACATTCTTTCACACTGATCTAGAGCTGCACGATTCTGGAGAAACTGAGCATCATGAGTTTGTTTGGTTTCAGACAGAGATCATGATTCTCCCACCATTCTGAATAGACAACTGAACAAAATAACATGTCATTAACTAGAGGTTCTGACAACATGTTCATTGCTGCAGTCCATTGAAAATGTTTAATGAATCTGAATGAATTATTTTTAAAAATCGGTAAATGATTCAATGACTCACTCGTTTCATTACTGAATGAATCACCCTGCGTCCCAATGTTCATACTATCCATCCTAAATAGTATGTGAGATTAGAATATGCGTGTCCCAGAGCATAGTATGTTAAAAAGAGTATGCCAGAAGTCCCAGGATGGTCTGGTATTTCCGGTAGGTTTTCACAACCCATTGCGCTTTGGAGGAGGATTCAGTTCAGAACTACAAACATGGCGGTTGTGTGCGACCGACAGTTAAATAGAGAGGGTTAGATAAAGAAGTGACTAATAATTAACATTTAACCTGATAAATTTTTTTTTTTTTTTTAAATGTTATCAGTTTTAAATTTCATCTGCAACAACAATGTGAATTTAAAAAGATCTGTGTGGCCATTAACTTAAAATATGGAGTCTCCGAATGAAAGACCCACGACTGGCAGATCAACGTGCAACTTCTTTTCTCTCCAATACGATAGGAAGTTAAATTATATAACATGCGGAGGATTTTAACTGTGATAAGATGATTGACAGGCCAGTTTATGTAACAGGATACACGTAATTATGCAGCAGAGCGTTCGTTAAAGACGCAGTCTAATGTCAAGTCAGGTCACCTTTATTTATATAGCGCTTTTTACAATACAGATTGTTTCAAAGCAGCTTGACAGTGATAACAGAAAAATAATGCAACAAAGTTTGTTTCGGCTGTACAACCGATCTGGAGAAAACAGTGATGTCATCGTTCAGCTCAGTTCAATTCTCATGTGGTGTCAATGCAGGCAGATCAGTAATATAGTTTAATATTTAGTGTCGACAGAGGTGACGGTGACAATGAACCAAAACTCCATCAGGTGACAGAATGGAGAAAAAAACCTTGGGAGAAACTAGGCTCAGTCGCTCAGTTCTCCTCTGGCCAACGAACCGACTGCAATAGACGTGATAACTATAATGCGTTAAGAGCTCGCTCAAGTACTGAGGAGCTAAAACATTTAGTGCTTTGTAAGTAATTAGCAAGATTTTAAAATGTATGCGATGTTTAATAGGGAGCCAGTGCAGTGTTGACAGAACCGGGCTAATATGGTCATACTTCCTGGTTCTAGTAAGAACTCGAGCTGCTGCGTTTTGGACCAGCTGGAGTTTGTTTATTAAGCGAGCAGGGCAACCACCCAGTAGAGCATTACAATAATCTAGCCTTGAGGTCATGAATGCATGAACTAACTGTTCAGCATTTTGCATTGAAAGCATGTGCCGTAATTTAGATACATTTTTAAGATGGTAGAATGCAGTTTTACAGATGCTAGAAACGTGGCTTTCAAATGAGAGATTGGTATCAAAGAGCACACCCAGGTTCCTCACTGACGACGAGGACTTGACAGAGCAGCCATCAAGTGTTAGACTCTAGATTACTATGTGCGGAGGTTCTTGATTAAGTAGTAGGAAATTACTAGTCATCCATTTTTAAGTCACTTGTCGCCACCTACTGGTGTAACAATGTAACTGATCTTTATTTGAAGTGCCAAGCTCCTTTCAAAAGATGATTTGCTAAATGTTGATTGCTACCGTAGACATCAGTGTTAATATCTGAACTATAAACTCTTATCCCAGTACTTCTGTGATAATTTGAATGATTGTACGACAGAAATAATGATCCTGTGTGGTTGTAAAGACTGTTTGTGAAGCTGTTTCATATGACCACGGCTCTCTCTGGATCAGAACACAGATCTGAATGTTCACTGTGATCGCACTTGACAAAGGTTTAATTGACATAGTGGCAGATCACTATTTAGGAATAAGATTGCGTGTTTGAATTGAGATCACCATCTTTTAACGATTGATCGTGCAGCTCTACATTGATCAATGATTCTGTGATTTGTGTCAAATGATCTCTATCAGTCCAGTTGCTTTTAATATCATTCTAGCAATAAAAAGTGACATTTGTCAGTTTCTGGATTAATAACCACTAGTGTTGTTTGTTCTCTGTAGAGTTCATAGAGGGCGTCTCTCAGTTCAGTGTGAAGGGTGATAAGGAGATGAAGCTCCGCTGTGAGTATGAAAGCTCTTCACCTCTCTTCTGTCTGTCTGCATCAGCTGATGTCAGAGAATAACTGTGGTTGTTTTCTGGAGCCAGTCGCTTTCAGGATCTATGACATGGACAAGGATGGCTACATTTCCAACGGGGAGCTGTTCCAGGTGTTGAAGATGATGGTGGGCAACAATCTGAAGGACACGCAGCTGCAGCAGATCGTGGATAAGACCATCATCAACGCAGACAAGGACGGGGACGGAAGAATATCTTTCGAGGAATTCTGTGCTGTGAGCAAACTTACTTGTTTAGCTTAAACTAGCCCAAGCCTGGTCACATAAATATATATAGTGATTGTGTTTGTATTTTATTCTTTTAATTTATAAGTATAAACCCGAAAAATAATTGCGAGAGAAAAAAAAGTCCTGGAATTGAGAGATATAAACTCGAAATTGCTAGAAATAATAGTTTATATCTTGCAGTTCATTCGTTCTCTCTAAACCATGGCCATGTTGCACTTATTTGTTCTCTCATTTTGATTTGAACCATGACCTGTCCTCTTATCCAAGACGAGTCGATCTGAACATTATGGAGCGCTAACACTCTTGTGTAAAACACATTCGTAGAAGTTATAACTTCTGACGCTCCAGGAAATCCCTTATATGGACAAATGCATCCAGCTATTCGCTGTAGTTTAAACTGATGAAACGTGAGGACAATAAACACACGATTGCAACAATATATGGTTTATTTCTGACCTTCAGAAATCATTCTAATATGCTGATTTGCTGCTCAAGAAGCATTTCTGATTATTATCAATGTTGAAAACAGTTGAGCTGCTTAAAATTGATGTGGAAACCATGATGCATTTTATTTTCACTATATATTCACATAGAGAACAGCTGCACTGTTTTCAGGAGAGCAGAAGAGACTTAAACCTTAAACAATTGTAATGTTTCCAAACTTTTGATAGGTAGTGTATATTTTCTACCTTATTCTGTGATATTTTTACATTGTATTAAACCCATAAGGACTTAATGCACACGTGTTTGTAGTACATAAACCAATCATAAAATGGTCATGAAATATAGGATATTTTAGTGGTTATTGTTCAGCAGTGTATTTGATTTCTTATTAAAAGCAAGAGATGAGATAAAAAATAGAAACCTGTCAATTAGACAATGGTCAGATGATAACTGGTATTAATTACACCTGACATTTCTGTCCTCCTCACCTCTGAAATGATGGCTACGCCCGTCGTGAACGAATTAATTCCACGATATAAATATTTTTTTGTCCAAAAGTTATGTATATCTCACAATTCTGATCAAATTCACAATGGCCTTTTTAAAAAATTTTGAGCTTCCGTATTTACTCAACTAAACATTGCTAATTAAATTTCGTAATGATGCAAGTTTTTTTTCTCACTTTAAATTTGCGTAATTGGAAGTGTGGCCTTTGTCATTATTAATGTAAATACTCTTAAATGAGATGTTTTTAAGGGCATGTATACACGACAACGTAGTACTTAAAACTTGCATTAATTCATGTACAGACGTCAACGTTGTCAAAATGTTCCCCGTTCACACGGATCCGGAAAAACAAAAAATGCTTTATTCTGCTGCCAGGCCAGTCACTTTGTAAAAACGTCACAAATTCACATTTTTGTAGTTTACACGGAAGCGATAACAGTATCGTTTTCAAAAACATGCACTTTGAAAATGATTTTCAAAAGTTTGCGTTTTCCGGCTCCCAAAATGGCGTTGTCGTGAATGGTCAAAACGCATAAAAAGTTGTCGTGTAAACTACAAACGGACGTTTTTCCTTTGCGTTTTTCACGTACAGACATTGTCAAAACGTTCCCCGTTCACATGACTAAAATCGCTGTATTCTGCGGCCAGGCCAGTAGATGGCGATGTCACTTTGTAAAAAAAGTTTTCACAAATTCGTTTTTGCAGTTTACACAGAGATTGATAATGATGCTGTTTTCAATAACTTGCAACTTTGAATCCCGTTTTCAAAAGTTTGCTTTTGTCGTGTAAATGAACGGCCAAAACGCATAAAAAGTGTTTTGTTGAAAACGGCCCCCAAATTTGCTGAAACTTGCGTGTTTTATACCCTGAGGAAGGTTGATTGATCAAAACGTACTGTACGAATAATTCTGGTGCTATATTTTCTATAAGTATAAAAAAAACATTTTCACAGAAGGAATAGTATTTCTAAAGAAATGTTTCAAATCAAGTAAAGTTTTATTCTATGTGAATGAATGTCTTCATACATTTCCTGTTTCCCGCTGCAGGTTGTCGGAGGTCTCGATATACATAAGAAGATGGTCGTGGATGTGTGAGTCCGTCTCCACTCTCCACCAGATCCGCTTTCCTCTCCATCTCTGACGATCTGCTCAAGATATCCAGCAAATGCTCTCTGTGTATTTCAATGGAAGTATTTAAGCCACTTTTGTCAAATAGAAGCCTTGTCAAGCCAACGTGTGAGTGTTATTGAACTCCGACCTGCTCAATAACCTGGTGTAGCACTTCATGGGCTTATGGACACTGAAAGAGCATGTCAGTTAAAGAGGAAAGAGCATTGGCTTGTCCATATTTATTTAGGTTTTTTTAATGCTTCTTTTTTTTTTAAATATTTATTTCATCTTTTTTTTTGTTGAAGTAAATAAGTATATGTAGGGTATGACGTGCCAAGCAGAACATACAGAACAAACATAAAATCAAAAGCTTGTTCCGTTGCATGACGTAAAGATGCAATGTTCGCTTTTTTTTCCTGTTACGCTTTGTGATATACTCTATTTCTATCATTCTAGCATTTTGGATTTTAGCATCTAACCATGTTTAATACCTGTTTTTGTATTAATCGTGATATAATGTTTCTGTATAAATGTTTATATTGTTGGAAAGTGCATCTTCATGTCTGAATCGTTGAGACAGTCCAGCAGAGCGTTACGAGAAACAAAATACGATTTGTTTTACTTTAATAATGCTTCATGTGAAACATAACAGACAATCCCAGCATACGGTGGTCACAAATAGTATTTGGACACTAAAGTCACAATAACAATGAATGTCTGAATGCCACTAAAGTAGAAAACTCAATATCAAAGCAAGATTCATCTGCAAGATATTTAACTCGGCATTAACTTCAGTTTTCTGAGCTGTTATATATGACATAATTATGTAAAATTCAGAAACCCTTGTTATTAGCGACACCTGTGGTCGTTACGTGAACTGCAGCGGTGAGAAAACAGCAGTTCAGAAATCATCTGATCATAGTGATGTGGATATGTTTACACCAGCTCTGCTATTCACCGGAATCACGTCGACAGATGAGGTACTTAACGGTTAGGATAGTTTGATTCAAAATTTAATTTTGAGACTATAGACTATATCTGGCTATGTGAGACTATAGTTTGGATTAATCCCTTTTCTTTGCATGACATTGACATTACAGTACAGAATAGCTCTTTTGGCATTATTTTGAACATTGTAAGCATTCAGGAAGAGAGGCTCGTCTCGGGAGCGCGAGTAACCGTCATATTTTGATTTTCGCGGCAAAAACGTCCCAAATCCTTAACATAAAAAAATCAGGCTTTCATAGGGGACTTTCTAACACACGTAACGTGTCTTACTGTACTAAGACAGTGACATTAAAAGACCAAACTCAGTAAACACTGTACCAATAAAGCATACTATGTACAGAACAATTGGTGTGTGCAATTTGATCTCTTGTAGGCTTAAAGGTGCAGTGTGTAGTATTGAGGATTTATGCAATATAATATACATAACTATGTTTTCAGTGGTGTATAAAGACCTTACATAATGAACCGTTATGTTTTTATTACCCTAGAATGAGCCGTTTCTATCTACACACTGTGGGTCCCCTTACAGTGAAGTCGCCATTTTGCGGTGCCATGTTTCTACAGTAGCCCTAAACGGACAAACTTCTCTAGAGTGCTAGTCACTCTCTGCTGTCTCAAGACGACAACATCTTTGTCCTGTGTCGGCCACCGTAGCTTCTCTATGTGCTTCGAAAAAGGGAGGGGTGAGCGGTGGGTGATTGCAATTCACAACCTCACCGCTAGATGCCACTAAAATGTACACACTGCACCTTTAATCCACGTTAAGCGTTTTTTTTTTTATAACGGTTTTATATGAGGAAAACGTATATAAACGTGGCTCGTCTTTTATTCTGTACATAGTATGCCTTATTCGTACACTGTAAAAAATTATTTCATGATTTGTTCATCACAACTTCATTGTACTAACTAAAAATTAAGGCAACCAGGTAATTTACTTTAAGTTAAACCAGCAATCTTTTTACAGTGTATGGTGTTAATGCCACTGTCTTAGTATACATTAAGCGTTGTAGAAGGTCCCTTTCATAGAAAATCTAGGAAGGTCTTGTTTTTAAGATTCGTTAGAAGCCGCTCACACGTTGGGGAAAAACAAAACAAAATGATTACTACATACATTCTTAGATATATGGTTCTACTAATATTTGACAACCAAAGTTTGCACATTGAATCGTAACAATCCTATGTTTTGCTTAAAAATAAGCTCTCTTACAAATGACCCTTGCTTTGATCTTTCATATAATGTGGCTGAAGTGTCCAAACCTTTTTGGGACTGCTGTGTATCCGATAATCTCAAACACGGATGATTTTCATGTCCATCTTTTGTATACTCACATGTACATGCAGCAGGATACCCTTGTGCTTTGGTAAACATATGTATTACACTTAAAGTATCTAATAGCTTGTAAAAATTGGTATAGTGAAGTGTATTTTCAACAAGACTTCGGCTTAAAATCAAAATTTAATTTACTCAATGTTTACATGCATGACAGGAGCAGCTCAACCAAATTCATCACTGGTCTATTTACTCTGATCTCGGCATATCAAGCAATCTTTGACCATAATGTCACTGCAACTACTTCCTTTCTGCATGTTTATCAGTTTCGCCTACTCTAACCTTTTACACTTTACATTACAGTTACATCCAATATCAGAAGAACCATGAACGCATATGTTGCCAAATTAGAAACATTTCATCCAATCACGTTCAGGTCACATCACTCGCCCTTTGTTTTGTAAATTCACATCTTCGCACAAATCATGCTTTAAGAAAATATTTTTTTCTGCAACTTTTGCTGAATGGAATGGGATTCTCATACATATGAATGCACAATAAACACGTCAGTTATGGGATGTCTATTCTGCATGCTGCATCAAATTAACTTCTATGGGATATATGGACTACTTGATACTGTATGAAACAATAAACAGTTAAAATGTGACTACTCAACGGATCCACACGCGTCTCATTTTCATTCATGGTGTGTTTATTCTCTGAAGGATCAGTGAAGATGCATTGCCTGAGGAATCGGTCCATTGGTGCTCAAGATCGTTCATAGATATTTTCAGGCACTAACAGTGTGAATCAGCAGTATTTCTGGATCAGTCCGTGAGCTGTTCTGAAGGAGGTTAAAACCTCTCAGCTGCGCGGCTCGCCACAGCCCGAATGTTGCCGTATACCTTTGATGGTGGACTTCCTGTAAAAGTAAAAATGTAATATCAGAATTATTTCCTGGTTTTTTTAGATGCATAAATGAAAGTGCCCCTATTAGGCTTTTTTGGATATGACTTTTCTCATAGTGTATAATAAAGCAGCTGTTTGGGAGTGTAAAAAGTCTGCAAATCTTCAAAGACCAAAGTGCAGGTCTCCCAAAAGAAAGAAGCGACTCTGAACTGAAACGTGTCGTCAGTAATTCCAGTCTCACTTCCTGTTAAATCTACATAGGTTTGGAACTAATTTGCCTAATGCCCCTCTGGTCTTGATTGGCTGAACAGCGTCTCTTTGCCTTGCCCTCAAACACTGTAGTTGTAACTAATTTGCATAATGTCAGCCCATTGGCTGCTGCTGAACAGCATCTCTTTGCCCCGCCCTCAAACACTGTAGTTGTAACTAATTTGCATAATGTCAGCCCATTGGCTGCTGCTGAACAGCATCTCTTTGCCCCGCCCTCAAACACTGTAGTTGTAACTAATTTGCATAATGTCAGCCCATTGGCTGCTGCTGAATAGCGTCTCTTTGCCCCGCCCTCAAACACTGTAGTTGTAACTAATTTGCATAATGTCAGCCCATTGGCTGCTGCTGAATAGCGTCTCTTTGCCCCGCCCTCACTCACTGTAGTTGTAACTAATTTGCATAATGCCCGCCTCTGGTCTTGATTGGCTGAACAGCGTCTCTTTGCCCCGCCCTCACTCACTGTAGTTGTAACTAATTTGCATAATGTCAGCCCATTGGCTGCTGCTGAATAGCATCTCTTTGCCCCGCCCTCACTCACTGTAGTTGTATCTGAGACTGGAAGAGTTTGGTTGGTGTTGTTCATGTGAAGAAGACGCTGTTTTCTGCTGAGATTGATACGGTAAAACCCACGCCATCGTTACTGTTCGTATCACTGTGTGTCAAGAGCTGAGATTCAGATATGATAATAAGCGTTTGCTTTCTGACCAATCACAGCAGAGCAGCTCTCAGAGAGGCGGGGTTTAGAGAGGCTGAATCCTTGATGGAAGCGTTTCAGACACTGAGAGAATAGAGCTGACGCTGCAGAGGATATTAGGAGGAAATTAAAGTGTTTTTGACCTTGAAGTGTTTTTGATGATCGTAAGCCTACTGTAGGAGACTGTGAAACAACATTAGGAGTCTTTAAATAAGGAATAATTGACGACAGGCTGTTGAATTATTAGAAAAACAATGCACGCTCGAGGTGACAATGCAGTCACGACACAAAGCGAAGTGGTCGTTACACCTCGGGTGTGCATTATTTTTCAATAATTCAATGGCACGGAGTCAATTATATCACGGTTACCACTAGGCGTGTGACGAGACCCTTAGCTCACAAGAACGAGACTAGACGAGATTTTTACACAGTATTTTTAAGAAATCCTCAATGATGAAATACATGAGTTAAAACATTTCAAATGCACCTGCAAACAATTTTCTAGTCATCATCTTGTAATGAATGTCATTTCAGTTCTACTTTTGAAGTATGAATTATCATATGCAGTGAAAGACAACAATACTTGAGCAATGTGAAAGGTTTTGCACAAACTCAACTGACTGGCTTCTCTCCTGCATGACTGTCTCTTCAGATCTTAGAACTGCACATGATTTATGAGCTTCTACAACTTTTGACCTCCTAACTGAACTCCTTTCCACAAATTGATCATAGATATTAAGTGCAAACAATAAGTGCAACCATAATCAAAGTACTCTCAATATTCAAAGTGCAAAGAGAGAGCAAACTTTTCTTCAAGCATGATACTGAGCTAAGAGATGGTTACAACTACGCCCAGCCCAAGATAGTTTTCATATTGGGAGATATTTGCATGCCTCAGAGAGTCCCTTTCAAACAGCGGTAACATATTGAAAATTGCATTTGAATGCACGCCCGAGTTTACTTTTGCGATCGTGCGTACTCTGTGAATAGGGAGCGGTGGTGCTGAACGCGCATTTTACAAGATAAGACATTTGTCTGACGCTTCTGTTGCGCAACGAATCCTCCGACGAGTCTTCTTGTCACGTGATCAGTGCTGCGCACTATGGTCGACTCGAACAGCTCGTGTTGAATGAGCTGATGGAATTAAAGCGACCGTTATCCACTGGAATTAAATAGTTTTTATTTCTATAAAACGCAAAACTACAGTGGTGGCGTAATATAAACGTAGCGGTGGCATATTCTATCCTAACTTCACCCTCACACTCCATCATGACAATATGACGCGAGACAGCTTTTCACCTCGACGAGAAACCTCGTCACATTTTAATCTCAAAACTAGCAAAACTACTCAAGATCTTGTGGCACGAGAGCTCGTCACACCCCTAGTTACCACACCTCAAAACATTGTTCAGATGATTTAATTTAAAGACATTTGTCAGGTTTTGTCCTTAAAACGCTCTTGTGTGCAGGACTAATGTCTTACGCATCTAAACCAAGCCTCCGTTTTAGAGCTAGTAACGGAGGCTTGAGCCATTGATAGCAGATTAATGCAGTTATTAGAGAGAGAGAGATGAAGAGTGTGTGTCTCTCAGTGTTCGGCAGCGTCTCGACTAACAGTGAATCTGTAAGTTTATCTGCTTCAAGAACAGCGCCGTTATTCCCTCGCTACTGAGAAATGTCATGTAGCTTTTAAGTTGCTAAACTATTTTACTGATAAAATCATCAGAGCGGCCCTGACAACACGTTTCTGTGCGTGTGTGTGTCCGTACTGTGTATGTGTATGTGCGGTCTCTACATAATAAAACATAATTGTGTGGCAAAAAACATGGAAATAATTAGTTGTTTTAATCTTATTGTTTGCTGTATTCATTCTCTTGGTCAGTGTGGTTGTGTGTTTTGGCTCTTTTGCTGTTGTCGCTGTAAAGACTGCTGAAATCACTGAAATCATCTGGTGGAGTGATATGGAACTGTAATGCGGTCAAGACCTACTGGAACTACTTTAGCCGTGCGTTTACCTGGAAATAACTGCACACCTTAGAATGTTCGTCAGCCAATCAGATTCAAGCACTCAACAGCCATGTAGTACAAACAGTGGCACTTTAAGCATTTCATTTTCACTCACCGAGAATGAGGTTGCATATCGCTGTCCGTGCCATTTTGATATTCTGGAAAGACCCCAATATATGAACCTTCCTGTAAAGAAAAAATAAATAAAATCAACTCTGTATTAATTTGTGATGTGCTCATGAGATATATATATATATACACACACACACACACACACACACACACACTCACCTAAAGGATTATTAGGAACACCATACTAATACTGTGTTTGACCCCCTTTCGCCTTCAGAACTGCCTTAATTCTACGTGGCATTGATTCAACAAGGTGCTGAAAGCATTCTTTAGAAATGTTGGCCCATATTGATAGGATAGCATCTTGCAGTTGATGGAGATTTGTGGGATGCACATCCAGGGCACGAAGCTCCCGTTCCACCACATCCCAAAGATGCTCTATTGGGTTGAGATCTGGTGACTGTGGGGGCCATTTTAGTACAGTGAACTCATTGCCATGTTCAAGAAACCAATTTAAAATGATTCGAGCTTTGTGACATGGTGCATTATCCTGCTGGAAGTAGCCATCAGAGGATGGGTACATGGTGGTCATAAAGGGATGGACATGGTCAGAAACAATGCTCAGGTAGGCCGTGGCATTTAAACGATGCCCAATTGGCACTAAGGGGCCTAAAGTGTGCCAAGAAAACATCCCCCACACCATTACACCACCACCACCAGCCTGCACAGTGGTAACAAGGCATGATGGATCCATGTTCTCATTCTGTTTACGCCAAATTCTGACTCTACCATCTGAATGTCTCAACAGAAATCGAGACTCATCAGACCAGGCAACATTTTTCCAGTCTTCAACTGTCCAATTTTGGTGAGCTCGTGCAAATTGTAGCCTCTTTTTCCTATTTGTAGTGGAGATGAGTGGTACCCGGTGGGGTCTTCTGCTGTTGTAGCCCATCCGCCTCAAGGTTGTGCGTGTTGTGGCTTCACAAATGCTTTGCTGCATACCTCGGTTGTAACGAGTGGTTATTTCAGTCAAAGTTGCTCTTCTATCAGCTTGAATCAGTCGGCCCATTCTCCTCTGACCTCTAGCATCAACAAGGCATTTTTGCCCACAGGACTGCCGCATACTGGATGTTTTTCCCTTTTCACACCATTCTTTGTAAACTCTAGAAATGGTTGTGCGTGAAAATCCCAGTAACTGAGCAGATTGTGAAATACTCAGACCGGCCCGTCTGGCACCAACAACCATGCCACGCTCAAAATTGCTTAAATCACCTTTCTTTCCCATTCTGACATTCAGTTTGGAGTTCAGGAGATTGTCTTGACCAGGACCACACCCCTAAATGCATTGAAGCAACTGCCATGTGATTGGTTGATTAGATAATTGCATTAATGAGAAATTGAACAGGTGTTCCTAATAATCCTTTAGGTGAGTGTATACAATAATCAATCATTTAAAATCAGTTCTTTACTGCACAGGCAACCCATGAAGTGAGGCTAAAATTGGTGGTTCACATTTTGAACCAGTTGAAGACGGTTCAACAATACTTGGCTAACACCCATCTCCAGTGAGTTACAATAATCTAGTCTTACAGAAACCAAGATTTGACCACCTAATTGATCTGTTTATGAAATTTCAAAGAACTATCAAATTGGATACCAAGGTTCTTCATTACAGATTTACAGAAAGAGGCTAACTCGCAATTGAACAGGTGTTCCTAATAATCCTTTAGGTGAGTGCGTGTAATATATATATATATAAAAATGAAATTGAAATGATAAAATATATATATATATCCCCACGTTCTAGAATTCTTGTTAGAATTCATGAAATTCACAGAACAAGCAGTGTTATATTTCTGTACACTCACGTGTCTGCGAGCACAATCCTGGTTTTCGTCACGTTCTCAATGGTAAACTTAGTTTTTCCTCCTTTCCCTGCTATCCTGCCGACAGCTCTGGATAAATGATCTCCTTTCAGTGGTTTAACTGTAAAAACACACAATTCAGCGTCTGAGACAAAAAAAAAAAAAATCACTCTTATAAAACAGCTCAGGTTAATGACTTGCCATCTGTGACATCAAATGTTTCCAGAAACAGCTCATCTAATCTGATCAGTGCGAGCGCGTCCTGTGGATTGACATACGACAACACGTCATATCATTACTGCACAATCTGGACACAATACAATCATTCACTAATAACAGTAATAAACTACTGGAAGCAAGGGCTGGGTGACATACCTAAACAATGATATCAAATTAACTACATTTTAAAACACTCCTCAAGTTTGTCGTCAATAAGATTAAAAAAAAAAAAAAAGACTTGTTCAGCAAAGACGTATTAAATTTATCAAAAGTTACAGTAAAGATTTATATTTATAAAACAAATGTAATGTAAGGTATTCACAAAAATATGAACCAACATAATCAAATGTTTCTTGGGCATCAAATCAGAATGATTTGTGAAGGGTCATGTGACACTGAAGACTGGAGTAATGATGCTTTGATCACAGGAATAATTACACTATATATTCACACAGAGAACAGCTGATTCACACTGGAGTCATATTTCACTGCTTTACTGTATTTATGATCAGATAAACACAGCCTTGGTGAGCAGAAGAGACATCTGAAGCGTAATTGCACTGAAATGGCCTAAAAGGATGTTTTACCAACCAAAAGAATCATTTAAATCTAACATTGCTGGCAAGTCAAAATGGTCAAAGTCAGAAATAAAGATGACAAACAAATCGATGGAATAAACATTAATAATTGATTCATTAAAGAGTCATTTTGAACTGATCACTGAATCAAACCTACAAACTCTAACAATCATTCAGAGAATTAAATCAGAGACAGGGTCCTTTAGAAACATAATTGGCCAAATGAAGGGCATAAATGTTTTTTAATATCACTATCATTGTGATGAGAGTATACCATGAATAATGAATGAATCACAGAAGTAACTCCAGCCACACTCACCTCCACCTGAAATCCTAAAACAAAAGCCTTGACGTAATCTGCAGCTCTGGTCAGAGCACTGATGTCTTGAGTTTCTTTACATGTCTGGGAAATAAGAGCAGTTTATTGCATTGTATTTACAGAGCATTTATTTTCCAAGCATTATTCTGACATCACTTAAAGTGATAGCTCACCCTAAAATGATTGTTGCACTTCTTTCTTTCTCAGATCACAAAGGGAGATTTTTTTTTTATGTCCTGCTCACACTCATCCGTGTAATGGCAGTGAATAGTGAATGTGGTCCAAAACAGAAAGAAGGGCAACAAGACCAGGGTGAGTAAATTATGACTTACATTTAAAACCATTAAAGGATCAGCTCACTTCAAAATTAAAATTTTCTGATAATTTACTCACCCCGGTCTCCTCCAAGATGTTCATGTCTTTCTTTCTTCAGTGGAAAAGAAATTAAGGGAAACATTCCAGGATGTTTCTCCTTCAATGGGAACCAACGGTTGAAGGTCCAAATCAATGCAGTTTCAGAGGAAGGGCTTCAGAGGCTCTGATGATCCCAGAGGAATAGAGTCTGATCTAGACAAACCATCGGACATTTTCAAGAAGAAATAAACATTTATATACTCTTTAACCTCAAATGGTCGACTTCGGTGTTTGTGATTCTTCATGACCTATGATGTCATCACGTCGGAAAGGTCACATCCGTGAGGATAAATCAAATGCCCTTTACAAAATATAAAGGTAAAACAAAGATGTCGGACGATTTTACAGTTGGAGGAGAGCATGAGATGGAGTTTTTCGGCACTGGGTCGGTTCTTCCACCACCTTTCCAACGTGATGACATCATAGGTCATGAAAAAGAAGACCAAAGTCGTGCATTTGTGGTTAAAGCATATAAATGTTTTTTCTTGAAAATGTCCGATGGTTTGTCTAGATCAGACTCTATTCCTCTGGGATCGTGCAGAGCCTCTGAAGCCCTTCCTCTGAAACTTCAACCGTTGGTTGCCATTGAAGTCCAAAAATCCTGGAATGTTTTCCTCAAAACATTTCTTTTCCACTGAACATGTTTCCCCATTTCTTTTCCACTGAAGAAAGAAAGACAGGGACATCTTGGATGGGATGGGGGTGAGTAAATGATCAGGACATTTTCATTTTGAAGTGAGCTAATCCTTTAAGGTGACGGTTTCTCAAAAACATAACCGATGTGTGCTAATGCTAATTGTCATCACTTACTTTAATCTCAACGTGTCTCGTTTTGAGATTGAACCGCACTTGAAGCAGCAGGTTTTCTACGATGGGGGTGTATATTTTCATCCAGTTTTCTTTGAGGGGTGTGTAACGGTGAGCAGGAACAGACACTTTCCTCATCTCATCTGTGCCTCCCTGAAACACACAACAACTCGCTTGATATTTCTAAGCAGACAGGACAGTGTGAAAACATTTCTTACACATAAGGAAAAAATGCAAGACATAATTAAGACATAAATAGTCAAAATTGTGACAGTCATAATTAAACTTTATCCTTCCCTCGCGGGTCAAAATTACACAAAGCCCAGAAAGCTTATTTAATTTTGATAATATTTTTCTATTTTTGAGTTATTTATTATTTTATTAACCTTTAAATGACAAATAAAATAGTAATTTAAGCACATTCTTTTAACTTCAATTTAAAATACCTCACAATATCATGCATAACCCTTTAATTCAGCTCAAAATCTCTCACATTGGGTGTCTTTGCCGACCTCTTGTGGAAAAATAATAATATAAGATGATATTTCATGACTCTTATAGCTCTATATGGAGCGGATGAGCTGTTCCGCTGGGTCCTAAAGTCAGATCTCAGATACACAAGTTGACATTATAAAGGCATTTTTGATGAAGTTATTTTTGTGTGTGTATTCATGTACATGGAGTGACCCTCCTTCACAAGTCTGTTTGAATCGGTCAGTCATAATTATGAGATAAAAGGTCAAAATCATGACTTTCTGATCATAATTTCCAAACCCGTAAGACTTTCATTCATCATCAAAACACAGAAGATATTTGTAATAAAATCTGAGCCAGTTCTGTCCCTCCAATGGCAGCTACTCTACCACTTTGACGCTTCAAAAACGTTTATAAAGTGTTTTTTCACGCGCGTCAAGCAGGTTTGGTTGAACTTCTGTTTATGTTCAATGTTTGTATGTGAATAAAAGCCTACATTCAATCGGTTCATCATAAAAAGCGATCGAGTCTCTTCAGACTAAACCGCTCCATATGGATTAGTTTTATGATCTCTTTATGAACTTTTTGAAGCGTCAAAGTGGAAGTTGCGTAGCTGCCATTGGAGGGACAGAACTGGCTTATATTTCATTAAAAAATATCTTCATTTGTGTTTCGAAGATGAATGAAAGTCTTACAGGTTTGGGAATTATGACTGTTGAAATTGTGGCATTAAAAAAATCTAATTATGTCAAATCAGAAAGTCCTCATAATTATGACTGACCGATTCAAACTGACTTGTGAAGGAGGGTCACTCCATGTCAAATTGACCAAATTTCAGGAACTTCCCTGCCTCAAATTTTTGATTTTGTTACTATTTCTGAAGAAAGACAACGTGTAGCGATCAAAGCCAAAGTATTAAATGTAATGTTTGTATATTGACAGAGTAATCCAGTATTTTGTCAAGGGGGTCAAAATGAGATTTGGAGCCAAATTAGGGTGGGTAAAAATGACTTTAGAAAGATGGCAGCATCATTATTTTATTTTTACACAGAGATTGGTAGCTCTATTAGTGAAATCTGTTGACTTTAGCAATCTTTGTTGCATTATACGCCAACGGTGAGAGTTCAAAAATGGGGAAAAAGGCAAGTTTGCATGCCTGTAACTCAAGAAGTATTAAAGATATCGTAATATGAAATGTCAGAATATTGAAACTAGAACTGTCTTGTTTCCCTCTATCAAAACAATTGCATAAAAAAACCATTGAAATAGTCAAGTCAAGGCACATTAACTTATTATCTATATTTAAATCAGTTTCAGGGATATTTGTAGGAAGGGATTTTGTTCATTAAGCTAACAAGAGTTCAAATACACAGTATCCTAACTACGTCTCCACATTGACATCCCAATATCTCATGGATTGAACCATCAAGGGCCATTAAAATGGAGATACCAAAAGAAAAGTTAGTTAAGAACCAAAATCAAAGAGGATATTAAGATATCTGTAATATTTCTCGAGTTACAGGCATGCAAACATGGTGCAAAAAACCACAAGAAGTGCTTTCCACCCATTTTTGAACTCTCACCGTTGGTGTATAATGCAACAAAGATTGCTAAAGTCAACAGATTTCACTAATAGAGCTACCAATCTCTGTGTGAAAATAAAATAATGATGCTGCCATCTTTCTAAAGTCATTTTTACCCACCCTAATTTGGCTACAAATCTCATTTTGACCCCCTTGACAAAATACTGGATCAATATACAAACATTACATTTAATACTTTGGCTTTCTTCTTTATGTATGCATTTCTTTCACCAGAAAAAAAAGATCAAAACCCAATGTTTAGCTGAGGACCAGGGGAATGATCCAGGAATCACTTCATTTAAAAGATCCGATTCAAAAGAATCGTTCGTCTATGCATCTAATATGCATACATCGCGTTACAATTACCAGCATTTGGAATCAATCACGAGATATATATCGTGCCTATAGTGCTCGCCCCGGGCATTACCTGGAGCTGGTCTCCAGATATGGCTGGGAACTGCGGTCTCTTGGCCGCGACCGAGTCCTCCGTCTGCATGTTCACTCCCGCCGCGTCCCGCGTGCGCTTACGACTCCTCTTCGACTTCACTTTCTCAAACGCGTCTGTGTTTCCGTCACAGTCCATAGTAGCGGTCACCCCCGCTGTCGTGTTTGCTACCGACTCCATCGCGAAATGTCTTTTAAAAACGACCGTTCAACAGAGATGTGAACATGTGGCGTTCGCCATCTTACTCAAAGGACCTCATTGCTGCCCGAGCAGTGCCATATGATACTGCTTATTAAAGTAATCATACGTTCCCCTGTTAGCTGTGAAAAATATTTTTAAACTGTTAAACATTAAATAATCAAGTATTATAGTCTGTTCGTTTTATGAAGATTTGCCGTTCATTTTGATCAGGCTATACGTAGGTCAGCTATGTGTTGTGTGGGAGGGTCCTTAAACGCGCTGTTCAAGCAACACCACGGACATCGCGTGTATTCCGCTTAAACTGACAGTGTTCTCGTGTTTATTTGATCGCAGAAACAACATGTCATCAGCCCTGGAAAAGCCACAGATCATCGCGCACATCCAGAAGAGTGTGAACTACACGGTGTTCGAGAGCCGATGGATTCCCTGCAGCGCGAAGTTCGTTTGTGTGGGAAACTTCGCCAGAGGAACCGGAGTACTGCAGGTCTACGAGATCCAGCACGGCGAGCTGCAGCTGGTCAAAGAGGTTGGAGCTGTTTAACTTGACTTCAAACTAATGAGACTAACGATAAAAACATTCACCAGCGAAGGTAGATGAGCGGCTTTCTAGAAAACTCCTGGCGCCCGGTTGTCATGGCAACAGAATGCGGTTTGTTGTTTAAACCGTTGTTAATATATAATTTAACCGTCACCATATGGACTCTTTGGAATAAAGTTAATTTTTTTATGCTCTTAAAATTGCTAAAAAGCCATACAGTATGTCTAACCAAGTTGGATCACAAAGGATCCTGTGAATTGTTTATACCAAAAATAGACAAACACACTACATTTTAATTTATTTGCACAAATTAATACATTTCTGTTATGATGTCACTTCTGTCGCAAATGGATGTGTTTTGTCAAGTTTAGAAAAAAAGATCTGTTTAAAAGTAAAATATGAAACATGGCACCGCCCACTAGGGGGAGGAGCCTGCTAAAATCTTGGTGTCCAGCTTCAAAACCGTTTTCACAGAATGAATTTTGAGTGTTTAAAGGGTTAATTCACCCCAAAATTAAATTATCCCATAATTTACTCGCCCTCAAGCCATCCTAGGTGTATATGACATTTATATAATGGCAGTGAATGGGGGGTGAGATTTTGAAGACAGAAGGTCACTCGTATTGCGTCGGGGTCAGAGGTCACTCTTCCCGCCGGAACTCGACTTGTGGATAGCCGTTACCAGAAGCCAGTGATAATAGTTTATAAAGTTATAAATATGGATATTTTTCTTCAGAAGGCCTTTATTAACCCCTTGGAGCCGTATGGAGCACTGTTATGATGAATGGATGCACTTTTTTGGGCTTCAAAATCTCACCCCCCATTCACCGCCATTTAAAGCTAGGGACGGTTTTTAATATACTTGAGGGTGAGTAAATCATGGGCTAATATTCATTTTTTTGGATGAACTAACCCTTTAACTCGCCCTTAAACCAACCAGACCTGTCCTAACCTTACCCGTTCAATAGCAGCACAAGTGTTTTACAATATGTCAACACAGACTGTGCCTAACAAGTTGTTTTGATGTAAGTACATACAGGGAGTGCAGAATTATTAGGCAAGTTGTATTTTTGAGGATTAATTTTATTATTGAACAACAACCATGTTCTCAATGAACACAAAAAACTCATTAATATCAAAGCTGAATATTTTTGTATCAATATTTTAAGTAGTTTTTAGTTTTAGCTATTTTAGGGGGATATCTGTGTGTGCAGGTGACTATTACTGTGCATAATTATTAGGCAACTTAACAAAAAACAAATTTATACCCATTTCAATTATTTATTTTTACCAGTGAAACCAATATAACATCTCAACATTCACAAATATACATTTCTGACATTCAAAAACCAAACAAAAACAAATCAGTGACCAATATAGCCACCTTTCTTTGCAAGGACACTCAAAAGCCTGCCATCCATGGATCTTGTCAGTGTTTTGATCTGTTCACCATCAACATTGCGTGCAGCAGCAACCACAGCCTCCCAGACACTGTTCAGAGAGGTGTACTGTTTTCCCTCCTTGTAAATCGCACATTTGATGATGGACCACAGGTTCTCAATGGGGTTCAGATCAGGTGAACAAGGAGGCCATATCATTAGATTTTCTTCTTTTATACCCTTTCTTGCCAGCCACGCTGTGGAGTACTTGTACGCGTGTGATGGAGCATTGTCCTGCATGAAAATCATGTTTTTCTTGAAGGATGCAGACTTCTTCCTGTACCACTGCCTGAAGAAGGTGTCTTCCAGAAACTGGCAGTAGGACTGGGAGTTGAGCTTGACTCCATCCTCAACCCGAAAAGGCCCCACAAGCTCATCTTTGATGATACCAGCCCAAACCAGTACTCCACCTCCACCTTGCTGGCGTCTGAGTCGGACTGGAGCTCTCTGCCCTTTACCAATCCAGCCACGGGCCCATCCATCTGGCCCATCAAGACTCACTCTCATTTCATCAGTCCATAAAACCTTAGAAAAATCAGTCTTGAGATATTTCTTGGCCCAGTCTTGACGTTTCAGCTTGTGTGTCTTGTTCAGTGGTGGTCGACTTTCTGCCTTTCTTACCTTGGCCATGTCTCTGAGTATTGCACACCTTGTGCTTTTGGGCACTCCAGTGATGTTGCAGCTCTGAAATATGGCCAAACTGGTGGCAAGTGGCATCTTGGCAGCTGCACGCTTGACTTTTCTCAGTTCACGGGCAGTTATTTTGCGCCTTGGTTTTTCCACACGCTTCTTGCGACCCTGTTGACTATTTTGAATGAAACGCTTGATTGTTCGATGATCACGCTTCAGAAGCTTGGCTATTTTAAGACTGCTGCATCCCTCTGCAATATATCTCACTATTTTTGACTTTTCTGAGCCTGTCAAGTCCTTCTTTTGACCCATTTTGCCAAAGGAAAGGAAGTTGCCTAATAATTATGCACACCTGATATAGGGTGTTGATGTCATTAGACCACACCCCTTCTCATTACAGAGATGCACATCACCTAATATGCTTAATTGGTAGTAGGCTTTCCAGCCTATACAGCTTGGAGTAAGACAACATGCATAACGAGGATGATGTGGTCAAAATACTCATTTGCCTAATAATTCTGCACTCCCTGTAGTAGTTAAAGACACTTAATATAAAGTGGTATCAAAATGGGTTTATGAAAATGTTTTGTGTGTCCATTACGCAACTACTTCACTCCAGATAGAAAAGCCCAAGCCCATCAAATGTGGAACATTTGGAGCCACATCTCTCCAGCAGAGGCATCTGGCCACAGGAGACTTCGACGGCAACCTCAATGTTTGGTAGGATAACGTTTGGTTGTTTTGCGTTTTTTCCATTGGGCATGTGCAGCATCCAGGCTGAGACCGTTGGAGTAATGTGCAATGTAAACCTTGTTTTGCAGGAATCTCGAAGCACCTGACTGCCCGGTGTACTCAGTCAAAGCACACAAGGAGATCATAAACGGCATTGATGGAGTGGGAGGACTGGGCATCGGGGACGGGGCTCCTGAGATCGTCACTGGCAGTAGAGATGGTCACTATTGATCTCACACGCATGGAAAATTGACCTTATTGTACTTAGAACTCGTACTTCATGTTTGTTCACAGCATTTTTTGGTTTTTATTTTATTAATAGGTACAGTCAAGGTGTGGGACTCCAGGCAGAAAGACACACCGGTGGTAAACATGGAGCCGATGGAGGGAGAAACCAAGAGAGACTGCTGGACTGTAGCTTTCGGTGTGTATTTTTGTCACTCATATTGCGGGAGTTCCATTAAAACTTAGGAATAAAGGCCCTTTCTCACCAAGGACTATAACTAATAACAAAATTAATGTTAAAGAATAGCAGAGTTCACACCACAACTATAACAATAACGACACAGAGGAACGATATCGTCTGAATCAGCTGGAAAAAATCATTCTGAAAGTGATGAACGATAAAAACATTGGCCAATCAGAATTCAGAGCTTGAGAGCTTAAAGCGTCAAAACCGCAGTGCACGCTTAGAATAAACAGAGCGATATCGTGCAATGTGAGTCCCATGTACCGGTTCTCTCTTCATGCAGCAGATATTCTCTGGCTCATCTCACAACAGTTCCCACACCAGCGGTTTATAGATTATCATGACAGAATATGCTAATCAATGACTGAAGATCGTTAACTCATAAATTATCCATTCAGAAACGTCCTGTCTCATTCTACATGTTGTCACTTCTTCTCGAGTCTCTCCATCATTGATCATAAAAGGCTGAACAGTTTCTGGTATTTTAAGTGTGTGAGGTAATCAGAGCTGCTAACATGAGCTCTTGAAGCTCCGCCCTCTTCCTGAAAGGGGGCTGGAAGCAGCAGCTCATTTGCATTTAAAGGGACACACACAAAAACGACACGTTTTTGCTCACCCTCAAAAAGTAACAATTTTAACATGCTATAAAAATTAATCTGTGGGGTATTTTGAGCTAAAACTTATTAGCTTATTTATTAATCTAACTCTTATCTTATTTGTCTGAAAGAAGAATTTCATATACACCTTGAGGGCGAGTAAATCATGGGCTAATTTTCATTTTTAGGTGAACTATCCCTTTAAGTGTAAATGTAGATGTAATTACAGAAATTGTAGCTGTAGTGCATGCAGGTATTTTTTTAATATAAAAGACTTATTTTACATCTTGTAAAAAGGGGCATTATAGGACCCCTTAAAGTCTGTCGAGGTCAGACGCAAGAAAAAACATGAACGCATTGGAGAGCTGCTTTATGGTTGAAACTGAATTGTGATTACAAAGGAAATTCTGATTCCTGAAATGAAGAACTTTGCAACACTGACACAGTTTTTCCCTGTTTAATACTTAAAGGGATAGTTCACCCTAAAATGAAAATCAACTTATCATTTACTCACCCTGGTGTTGTGTCCCTTCTTTCTTTCTTAGACCACAAAAGGAGAATTTTTTCGCACTCGTCCATATAATGGCAGTGAGATTTTCATTATATAATACATTAAGTGTCGGTTTGTTTTTCCCCAAATCCCTCCATAAACCCTCTAGAACACGTGAAATATACGACATGTGTAACATAGGATCATTCTGCGATACTTTTGCGTCTTTCTTTAAAGCTTGATGCTGGTCGCTATTCACTGCCATTTATATGGACAATTCTCCTTTGTGTCCATAAAAGAAAGACGGGCAACAACACCAGGGTGAATAAATGATGACTTGATTTTCGTTTTAGGGTGAACTATCACTTTAAGATGCTTTGCAGCAATCTGTACAGCAGACATCCTCAAATAGCAGACCAAAATGACAACTGAAGCACCATTTTACCGTTTCTACAGTTAAAGGTGAGCAGCGCGTCAAAACAATGGAGCTTTTCACACCACTAGCGCTCAGGGCCGTTTATGGTAATGATCATTCCGTGCTATATCCTGTAATATTTTTATTAAGAGCCAAACGCGCTTCATTCATGCCCTTTCTGCCCCGTGCACGTCACTTCACGCCCCTGCTAAAGTCGTGAAGCACTATAAGAGCTGCAGATGATACGGTTATTTTTGAAGAAGTGAGCAGCAAAATGGATTGATACTTTTGCTAAAACACTTCAGAAACCGAGCATACAACAAATATAGTTTTTTTTACCTGTCATACTTACCGTAGCCTATAACTCGGACCGTTCAAACCAGGTTTGTGACAAGGAGAGACAATTAAAACTTTTATTAGTTAATTTTGTTTTCTGCTCATAATGAGATTTAATATAATGTACATTGTCTTTGTTTTTAGTACCTATTTTAAGCTAAATATAAAAATGGTCCAGACTTTGAGAGGAAAACCCTGAACCCCCACATACAGTATCTTTTATCAGTCGCTTGGCATTCTGCCATAGGTATCTAAATGTAAAAATAATAATAGCCTGATAAAACATCTGGGGCCTCATTTATAAAACTGTGCGTAGGATCCCTACTACAAGTTTACGTGCGCCCAAAAGCCAAAAATGGCGTAGGCAAAAAATATTCCGATTTATAAAACCGTGCATACGCACACCTGTAAGCAATGTTCCCTTTATAAATCACAGATCACCCGCAGATGTGCGTACGTGAACCAGCCTCATATCCCGCCCTGTACACGCCCATTTTTAACCATAAATAGTCAATGCAAATCACCTCATGATTGCTGATCGGCATGTAAATGAGAGTGGAATCCCATATGAAGCATTACATACCCGGGTCACCGGAGGATTTATATGTTTCTAGCAAATAGACCGATCGTTAACACCTTGACAAAATCACATAATGAATTTGTGGGCAAAAATTTAAGACACAAGTGTTATAGTGAACACATGCTTCTTGACGGTTTTGTAATGAACACCGTAATAGTTAGGACCGACGATGAGTAGCGATTGTGCTTCATGACTGTATTTGCAGACTTTGACATTTTATGATATATGTACATTAAGGAAAATATTTCCTTTTTACACTGTGTTCTGCAGTTCTCTAATAAAAGGGTATTTCATGCTATTCTGCATCACATGTAGTCGCGCCATCTCCTCCTGCGCTCCCGTTGTGGACAATGTGACTGTAAGGCAGCGCTGATTATTATTATTATTATTTTTTTAATACATTTTGAATTACGTTTGGATTTTACTAGATGTATATAGCCTAAAACAATCAGCACAAATAACACTGTTGGATTTAATCTTCATGATAATTTTCTACAATCTAACTTCAGTTCACGACCTCACCATCTGTGTCGTCTCCAGAATGTGCGTACGCACGGCTCAAAGTTTGCTTAAAGGTGCGCACATTCTCCCGCCAAGTTTGTTTTTTATAGATCACAACCTTTGCGTGGGAACTGGCGTACGTACGTTTCCAGCCCCGTTTTGTGCGTACGCACGCTTTATAAATGAGACCCCTGATCTTTTAATATTCTTACCCTGTTTTTTTTACAGGTCTGGCAGATTCTGGCATTGTTTTGTTCTAAAGTACAATATTTTATAAAATGTTATAACTCTGCTTTTTTTAGTGTCAGAAATACAAGCATGGAGAAAAAAAACTAATCGCTACTGGCCTTGTTTTATCTCAAGGTCACGCGTTCAACGACCAGGACCGCTGTGTGTGTGCTGGATATGACAACGGTGACATCAAGTTATTTGATCTTAGAAATATGGCTTTACGATGGGAGACAAATATCAAAAATGGGGTAAGTGGGCTAAGACATATTTAACTTCTGCTTGGTGCTTCAGTGTGCATTATTAAACGCCTCCCAACACTTCATCATGACTATGTAGACAGTAGACATCCAGTACACTTCAGCTACAGTAACGTGAAAATACCATCTGATGAATATACGTTTATTCAATCAGTTTGTGTGAGCGGTTTAGGAATAGTGAACATTTTACAAAACGTTGGTGGTTAAGAAACAAATGATGAATCAGAAGACCATAAATGTAACAGACTGGCTTTGATGTAAGATATTATTTTAATTGTTATTATTTATGTTATTAAGTGGCTGAGCAGTAGAGCTGCATGATTAATCGTTAAAAGATCTCGATTCAAATACCCACACGATCTTATTCCTAAATGACAGCGATTTGGCTCTGTCAATTAAACCTTTGACAAGTGCGATCACAGCGGTCCGTGTATCTTTTGGCCATTTGATTTTCCTTATAGAAACGGGTATTAAAAAACAAAAACGGCTCCTTTTTTTTTTTTTTAAACAAAACGAAAAACAAGAATTTAGCTTGATTTTTCGTTTTCTCGTTCAGAGGTAGAAAAATTAATAAACGCTTGAATATTCGATTTCTAGATGTGGGCGGGAATTATACGCCCCTTTCTGCTGATTGGTCAGCCCAAGATCAAACTGTTCCATCATCAGTTCTTCCTCAGTTCCTCACAGCAGAATGAAAGTCCTGCGCTGCTACGGCTTCTTAACGCGTGTATTGCAGCTACATTTTATCTTTTATTCATCAAACAACCAGAATAACCAATGGCTCGACACCACCCAGGGCAGTACAAGACATGGATGTGTTTTGTCAAGTTTAGAAAAAAAGATCTGTTTAAAAGTAAAATATGAAACATGGCACCGCCCACTAGGGGGAGGAGCCTGCTAAAATCTTTATAAGTATGGTAACGCAATGTCCAGCTTCAAAACCGTTTTCACAGAATGAATTTTGAGTGTTTAAAGGGTTAATTCACCCCAAAATTAAATTATCCCATAATTTACTCGCCCTCAAGCCATCCTCGACACCAACCGGGGCAGAGCCTAGACAGGGCTTTCTTCTGTGTAGATATAAATTCACATACATCAGCATCAGCTGGGTATGGCAGGATATATGACAGCTGTCATAGCCTACACTGGTTGCCCAGTAAAAATAAATAAATTAAGATATAAATTAATATAATTAGTTGTAAATTAAATATTTTAAACACTAATAGGCTACAAAAAGGAAAGAATAATGCGTTGACTTGGGTATGTAATGACGTTCACGCAAGAACTGTCATTTTGACTGGAGAACAAAATTCTTCTGAGTTTTATAATGTAGGCCTTGTGTTTTATTCAAATTTATTATAATTGATATCTCAAAAGGATGCGCTTGTGCGCAAAGCGCACACAGGACTGCAACTCAAGATTTTCACATAGCCTATATAACTTGCCATTTCGGTTTGTTTCTCGGGGCAGAGCCAGGGCTTTCTTCTGTGTAGACCAGAGGTTTTAGACCAGCAAAGTGCCAGGGGGTCCGCAAATTTGCTGTATCATACCGTATTTTCTGTCGCGTTTTTTTATCATAAAACATGCTGTGATTTATTCCAAAGTGAATAATCTAAGTGTTGACTTTTAAAGGTAGGCGCGTCCAGTGTATTTTGGTTCATGTTTGTGGTGTGCGCCAGAAGATGTTCAAGGAGCGCATCCTACATTTTGTAGTAATTTTGAATGTACACAAATAAAAATATACATTTTACCGTTTTGATGATGATTATGATGTCTTACTCTTATCTGTAGCCTATGATGATAAATGACTGAGTATTAGGCTAAGTTATTTCCCCTGCTGAGGAAAAAATCCAAGTGATGGCGCCGGCGCCTCACACAACATAGTAGCCTATATTATCAAAAATAAAACACAGACAACTAAACATATAAAAAAAACATTTTGCTTAATTTATTTGGTCTTTTGTACAATGGTCAATGGTTACAATTTGTCTGTTTGGGCAAGTAGAATGCATAGCCTACATGTTTGTATTTTATTTTCCGGTATTTTATACTATTTCTGAATGTAGGCTAATAATAAAATACACGTTTTTACAATGATCCACTAGGTGTGTGACTTACACTCAGATGCACCTTATTTTCTGGCAAAGCGACGGTCGATTATAAACATTGTGTTCATTGCCCCTACCCACATTAATTTTGGGCTGAATCACTGTTATAATTAGGCTATGGGTCCTTGTAAATTTAAAATCCATTTATGGCTTTATGCATGTAAGAGAAATAGGCTAGGCTATTATAAGTGTTTATTTCATAAATATGAATGTACCTCATTGCATCTTCTCCCGTACACTGTCCATTAGTCTACTTCTTTGGCCTGTTTTGTTTGGCTGGCCAACTCTCAAAATCTGTGTGTGAAAGCTGCGGGACGCACTGGACAGCGTGGAGAGAACGCACATGATGTGCTTTGGAAGTTTAGTTGGCAGAGAAAATAACACGCTCCGTTTAGTTTGACAATTAATAGGTACTCAATATTAATAAAATAAACTCAAAAACAAAGGTATAGCCTAACTGCTGCGTATTACCTGAACACTTCAATACTGGTCTGCGCGTGACTGTTTGGCGCGTTTATCTGCTTATTTAGTTTATTCGGTTTATTTAACCCATCGCAATTTGACTATTGGAACTGTGTGAACTGTTGTTCTCCGGTTGTCAGTTAGTCAGAATGACAGTTCTTGGGTGATCGTTATAGGCCCATACCCAAGTCAAAGCATTATTCTTTCCTTTTTGTATTAGTGTTTAAAATATTTAATTTAGCCTACAACTAATTATATTAATTTATATCTTAATTGATTAATTTTTTTAAACACTGGGCAACCGGGGTGGATAGCCGTAATCCTGCCATACCCAGCTGATGCTGATGTATGTGAATTTATATCTACACAGAAGAAAGCCCTGTCTAGGCTCTGCCCCGGGACGGGTGGTGTCGAGCCATTGGTTATTCTAGTTGTTTGATGAATAAAAATGTAGCGGCAATACACGCGTTAAGAAGCCGTACAGCCGTAGCAGCGCAGGACTTTTATTCTGCTGTGCGGAACTGAGGAAGAACTGATGAGTTTGATCTTGGGCTGACCAATCAGCAGAAAGGGGCGTATAATTCCTGCCCACGTCTAGAAATCGAATATTCAATATTCATTTTCTACCTCTGAACGAGAAAATGAAAAATCAAGCTAAATTCTTGTTTTTTCTCGTTTTGTTTAAATATTTTTTTTTAAAACGAAAAAGGAGCCGTTTCTTGTTTTTTTTTATACCCGTTTCTATAGGGAAAATCAAATACACGGACCCACAGTGAACATTCGGTAATGAAACAAGTGAAGTCTTTATGAGTGAGTCATTGAATCATTCACTCAAGAGATTCGTTCAAAAACACTGATTCATCCAGTAATGAAACAAGTGAAGTCTTTATGAGTGAGACATTGAATCATTCACTCAAGAGATTTGTTTAAAAACACTGATTCATCCAGTAATGAAACAAGTGAAGTCTTTATGAGTGAGTCATTGAATCATTCACTCAAGAGATTCGTTCAAAAACTCTGATTCATCCAGTAATGAAACAAGTGAAGTCTTTATGAGTGAGTCATTGAATCATTGACTCATGAGATTTGTTTAAAAACACTGATTCATCCGGTAATGAAACAAGTGAAGTCTTTATGAGTGAGTCATTGAATCATTCATTCAAGAGATTTGTTCAAAAACACTGATTCATCCAGTAATGAAACAAGTGAAGTCTTTATGAGTGAGTCATTGAATCATTCACTCAAGAGATTCGTTCAAAAACACTGATTCATCCAGTAATGAAACAAGTGAAGTCTTTATGAGTGAGTCATTGAATCATTCACTCAAGAGATTTGTTTAAAAACACTGATTCATCCAGTAATGAAACAAGTGAAGTCTTTATGAGTGAGTCATTGAATCATTCACTCAAGAGATTCGTTCAAAAACACTGATTCATCCAGTAATGAAACAAGTGAAGTCTTTATGAGTGAGTCATTGAATCATTCACTCAAGAGATTTGTTCAAAAACACTGATTCATCCAGTAATGAAACAAGTGAAGTCTTTATGAGTGAGTCATTGAATCATTCATTCAAGAGATTCGTTCAAAAACACTGATTCATCCAGTAATGAAACAAGTGAAGTCTTTATGAGGGAGTCATTGAATCATTGACTCATGAGATTTGTTTAAAAACACTGATTCATCCGGTAATGAAACAAGTGAAGTCTTTATGAGTGAGTCATTGAATCATTCATTCAAGAGATTTGTTCAAAAACACTGATTCATCCAGTAATGAAACAAGTGAAGTCTTTATGAGTGAGTCATTGAATCATTCACTCAAGAGATTCGTTCAAAAACACTGATTCATCCAGTAATGAAACAAGTGAAGTCTTTATGAGTGAGTCATTGAATCATTCACTCAAGAGATTTGTTTAAAAACACTGATTCATCCGGTAATGAAACAAGTGAAGTTTTTATGAGTGAGTCATTGAATCATTCATTCAAGAGATTTGTTCAAAAACACTGATTCATCCAGTAATGAAACAAGTGAAGTCATTATGAGTGAGTCATTGAATCATTCACTCAAGAGATTCGTTCAAAAACACTGATTCATCCAGTAATGAAACAAGTGAAGTCTTTATGAGTGAGTCATTGAATCATTCACTCAAGAGATTTGTTTAAAAACACTGATTCATCCGGTAATGAAACAAGTGAAGTCTTTATGAGTGAGTCATTGAATCATTCATTCAAGAGATTTGTTCAAAAAACGCTGATTCATCCGGTAATGAAACAAGTGAAGTCTTTATGAGTGAGTCATTGAATCATTCATTCAAGAGATTTGTTCAAAAACGCTGATTCATCCGGTAATGAAACAAGTGAAGTCTTTATGAGTGAGTCATTGAATCATTCACTCAAGAGATTCGTTCAAAAACACTGATTCATCTAGTAATGAAACAAGTGAAGTCTTTATGAGTGAGTCATTGAATCATTCACTCAAGAGATTCGTTCAAAAACACTGATTCATCCAGTAATGAAACAAGTGAAGTCTTTATGAGTGAGTCATTGAATCATTCACTCAAAAGATTTGTTTAAAAACACTGATTCATCCGGTAATGAAACAAGTGAAGTCTTTATGAGTGAGTCATTGAATCATTCACTCAAGAGATTCGTTCAAAAACACTGATTCATCCAGTAATGAAACAAGTGAAGTCTTTATGAGTGAGTCATTGAATCATTCATTCAAGAGATTTGTTCAAAAACACTGATTCATCCGGTAATGAAACAAGTGAAGTCTTTATGAGTGAGTCATCGAATCATTCACTGAAGAGATTCGTTCAAAAACACTGATTCATCCAGTAATGAAACAAGTAAAGTCTTTATGAGTGAGTCATTGAATCATTCACTCAAGAGATTTGTTCAAAAACACTGATTCATCCAGTAATGAAACAAGTGAAGTCTTTATGAGTGAGTCATTGAATCATTCACTCAAAAGATTTGTTTAAAAACACTGATTCATCCGGTAATGAAACAAGTGAAGTCTTTATGAGTGAGTCATTGAATCATTCACTCAAGAGATTCGTTCAAAAACACTGATTCATCCAGTAATGAAACAAGTGAAGTCTTTATGAGTGAGTCATTGAATCATTCATTCAAGAGATTTGTTCAAAAACACTGATTCATCCGGTAATGAAACAAGTGAAGTCTTTATGAGTGAGTCATTGAATCATTCACTCAAGAGATTCGTTCAAAAACGCTGATTCATCCGGTAATGAAACAAGTGAAGTCTTTATGAGTGAGTCATTGAATCATTCATTCAAGAGATTCGTTCAAAAACGCTGATTCATCCGGTAATGAAACAAGTGAAGTCTTTATGAGTGAGTCATTGAATCATTCATTCAAGAGATTTGTTCAAAAACGCTGATTCATCCGGTAATGAAACAAGTGAAGTCTTTATGAGTGAGTCATTGAATCATTCATTCAAGAGATTCGTTCAAAAACGCTGATTCATCCGGTAATGAAACAAGTGAAGTCTTTATGAGTGAGTCATTGAATCATTCATTCAAGAGATTCGTTCAAAAACGCTGATTCATCCGGTAATGAAACAAGTGAAGTCTTTATGAGTGAGTCATTGAATCATTCACTCAAGAGATTTGTTTAAAAACACTGATTCATCCAGTAATGAAACAAGTGAAGTCTTTATGAGTGAGTCATTGAATCATTCATTCAAGAGATTTGTTCAAAAACGCTGATTCATCCGGTAATGAAACAAGTGAAGTCTTTATGAGTGAGTCATTGAATCATTCATTCAAGAGATTTGTTCAAAAACGCTGATTCATCCGGTAATGAAACAAGTGAAGTCTTTATGAGTGAGTCATTGAATCATTCATTCAAGAGATTCGTTCAAAAACACTGATTCATCCGGTAATGAAACAAGTGAAGTCTTTATGAGTGAGTCATTGAATCATTCACTCAGGAGATTCGTTCAAAAACACTGATTCATCCAGTAATGAAACAAGTGAAGTCTTTATGAGTGAGTCATTGAATCATTCATTCAAGAGATTTGTTCAAAAACGCTGATTCATCCGGTAATGAAACAAGTGAAGTCTTTATGAGTGAGTCATTGAATCATTCATTCAAGAGATTTGTTCAAAAACGCTGATTCATCCAGTAATGAAACAAGTGAAGTTTTTATGAGTGAGTCATTGAATCATTCACTCAGGAGATTCGTTCAAAAACACTGATTCATCCAGTAATGAAACAAGTGAAGTCTTTATGAGTGAGTCATTGAATCATTCACTCAAGAGATTCGTTCAAAAACACTGATTCATCCGGTAATGAAACAAGTGAAGTCTTTATGAGTGAGTCATTGAATCATTCATTCAAGAGATTCGTTCAAAAACGCTGATTCATCCGGTAATGAAACAAGTGAAGTCTTTATGAGTGAGTCATTGAATCATTCATTCAAGAGATTTGTTCAAAAACGCTGATTCATCCGGTAATGAAACAAGTGAAGTCTTTATGAGTGAGTCATTGAATCATTCACTCAAGAGATTCGTTCAAAAACACTGATTCATCCGGTAATGAAACAAGTGAAGTCTTTATGAGTGAGTCATTGAATCATTCACTCAAGAGATTCGTTCAAAAACGCTGATTCATCCGGTAATGAAACAAGTGAAGTCTTTATGAGTGAGTCATTGAATCATTCATTCAAGAGATTCGTTCAAAAACGCTGATTCATCCGGTAATGAAACAAGTGAAGTCTTTATGAGTGAGTCATTGAATCATTCATTCAAGAGATTTGTTCAAAAACGCTGATTCATCCGGTAATGAAACAAGTGAAGTCTTTATGAGTGAGTCATTGAATCATTCACTCAAGAGATTTGTTTAAAAAAACGCTGATTCATCCAGTAATGAAACAAGTGAACTCTTTATGAGTGAGTCCTTGAATCATTCACTCAAGAGATTTGTTTAAAAACACTGATTCATCCAGTAATGAAACAAGTGAAGTCTTTATGAGTGAGTCCTTGAATCATTCACTCAAGAGATTTGTTTAAAAACACTGATTCATCCAGTAATGAAACAAGTGAAGTCTTTATGAGTGAGTCATTGAATCATTCACTCAAGAGATTCGTTCAAAAACACTGATTCATCCGGTAATGAAACAAGTGAAGTCTTTATGAGTGAGTCATTGAATCATTCATTCAAGAGATTCGTTCAAAAACGCTGATTCATCCGGTAATGAAACAAGTGAAGTCTTTATGAGTGAGTCATTGAATCATTCATTCAAGAGATTTGTTCAAAAACGCTGATTCATCCGGTAATGAAACAAGTGAAGTCTTTATGAGTGAGTCATTGAATCATTCATTCAAGAGATTTGTTCAAAAACGCTGATTCATCCAGTAATGAAACAAGTGAAGTTTTTATGAGTGAGTCATTGAATCATTCACTCAGGAGATTCGTTCAAAAACACTGATTCATCCAGTAATGAAACAAGTGAAGTCTTTATGAGTGAGTCATTGAATCATTCACTCAAGAGATTCGTTCAAAAACACTGATTCATCCGGTAATGAAACAAGTGAAGTCTTTATGAGTGAGTCATTGAATCATTCATTCAAGAGATTCGTTCAAAAACGCTGATTCATCCGGTAATGAAACAAGTGAAGTCTTTATGAGTGAGTCATTGAATCATTCATTCAAGAGATTTGTTCAAAAGCACTGATTCATCCGGTAATGAAACAAGTGAAGTCTTTATGAGTGAGTCATTGAATCATTCATTCAAGAGATTTGTTCAAAAACGCTGATTCATCCAGTAATGAAACAAGTGAAGTTTTTATGAGTGAGTCATTGAATCATTCACTCAAGAGATTTGTTCAAAAGCACTGATTCATCCGGTAATGAAACAAGTGAAGTCTTTATGAGTGAGTCATTGAATCATTCATTCAAGAGATTCGTTCAAAAACGCTGATTCATCCGGTAATGAAACAAGTGAAGTCTTTATGAGTGAGTCATTGAATCATTCATTCAAGAGATTTGTTCAAAAACGCTGATTCATCCAGTAATGAAACAAGTGAAGTTTTTATGAGTGAGTCATTGAATCATTCACTCAGGAGATTCGTTCAAAAACACTGATTCATCCAGTAATGACACAAGTGAAGTCTTTATGAGTGAGTCATTGAATCATTCACTCAAGAGATTCGTTCAAAAACACTGATTCATCCAGTAATGAAACAAGTGAAGTCTTTATGAGTGAGTCATTGAATCATTCAAGTTCAAGTCTTGTCTAGTTTTGTGTAGATGCAGTATAATGGAAACTTATTTTGCATTTCTTTGACAGGTATGCTCTGTTGAATTTGACAGAAAAGACATTAACATGAACAAACTAGTGGCAACATCTTTAGAGGGCAAGTTTCATGTGTTTGACATGAGGACCCAGCACCCTACCAAGGGCTTCGCTTCAGTGTCTGAAAAGGTTTGTTACACTGCAAGGATGTATACATGGTTTATTTTGTTTTTTTTGCTGAATGACATTTTAATTTGCCTTCATTTACTCTTTTTCTCGTAGGAGAAAACATTTAATTACAGTAAATTGGCACTCAAGCTTCCAAGTAGGGCTGGGCGATATGGTCAAAAATATTATCATGATATTTTTTTCCATATCATGCCATCTTGATATATTCATCACAATATTCATATACTATTAATGGGGAAGGCGTTCCACATGTTTGTTTGACCTTGAGAGTGAAAGGAAACATAAATAGTTTGTTTACAAGTAAATGCTATGAAACGCTATTTCATTTCCCCCCAAATTCTGTTTTTCTATTTTCTTTTTTCTGGATTATGTTTTGTGATTTAATGCAAATGTATCATCAAAAATGGTATCTAAAATTATGAAAAATTATAAAAACAATTGAATTAATCTTTTAAAATGTAATAAAATGAAAATATTTAATTTTATTTAATTTTATTAAATGTATTTATTTACAGCAAAACATAGCATTTTAATTTTTTTGTCAAATAAGGTTCTGTACAAACAGAACTTGTATACTGTATAAATTATACTATACAACATTAATATATTTCTGTCATAATTTCTTCAACCAAACATTTATTTTGGCGGGTTGCTATGAAGACGAACAAGAGTTTCAGTGTGAATTTGATAATAGCTTTCCCCATATAAAACCATGAAAAATAGGGATACACCGATACCACTTTTTCCAGAATGAGTCCAATACAGATACTGTAATATTTCTGTATACGTCAATACAGACTACCGATACATTTATCGGCCCAGCCCTACTTTTAAGCTTCAGAAATGACACGTGCCATTTGTGCGCTATATTACTGTCTTCTGAAGGCCTGTGATAGCTTTGTGTGAGAACAACCAGTATTTAACTAATAATCTAACATACAAGTGAGCTGACTGCATCAATTTACTAATCGAAAAGATCGGATTCAAAAGAATGATTCGTTCACAAAGTGGACATCACAAAGAGGGCTAGGGTGGATGTCAAGATTTCTGTCTGTTGGTCAAACGGGGACTCATATGGCTTCAGAAGGCTTGGATTGTAGCACATTATTCACTTGTATGGCACTTTTATAGTACTTTGCATACTAAATCTTTGTTTTGCACACTTAACTGTTACTCCTAATACTCATTTGCATTTTGTATTTCAGGCTCACAAGTCTACAGTATGGCAAGTGAGACATTTGCCTCAAAATCGTGACATCTTCATGACGGCTGGTGGAGCGGGTAATCTGCATTTATGGAAATAGTAAGGAATTTCTTTGATATTTTTAACATCTAAAGAGTGCTCCATGATTTCTCCGTACTGGGCTGTTTTTGATTCCTCATTGCTTTTCTATTGTTCCAGTGAGTATCCAGCCCAGAGGACTAAAAAGGGCGCAGATGATGTAGACATGGGCGTGGCCGGGTCTGTGACCCTCCTGCAGAACGTCACCGTGTCCACACAACCCATTTCTAGTCTGGACTGGAGCCCGGACAAACAGGGTCTCTGTGTGTGCTCTTCATTTGACCAATCTGTACGAGTCCTTATTGTGACCAAACTCAACACCGTCTGAGTTAACATTCACAAACAAATTGGAATATTTGATGACTGTTTACATGCCACATGTATGTCTTATGTTAAATTGTGCAATTATAGAGTTGTTTTTTTTAAGAAATCAGTTGTGTTATAATTCTTTGTAATGTTATCTGTTATAGTGACTTTGCTTTGTAGTCAAGTTGCTATTGCTGCTAAGAGGCGTTCTTATGCAAAATGTGAAGGTAAGGTTTTTACAACAAAAACAACTTGTCTTCTGATCTTTTCAGTATGTAGTAAATCAGGCTGGTGTCAAACATTTCTATTGTTTTTCAACTGTAATGCCCACTTACCACAATCCAATCAATTCCCCATGGTCCAGTCTTACACTGAACATATTTTCACACAGACTAAACATATATGCCAAACAATGCCAGAATGGGTGTTGACCAAGACATCAGTTTGTTCAGAGTGGATTTAAATAATTAAGGCAACAAAATCTACCATAATGACGACTATAAGAGGAACAACCAAATGTATAAAGTGCATTCCCACATTAAAAAGGTCATATCATACAATTTGAAAAATAAAAAGGTCTGTCTGATTCATTCTTATCCTAAGGTTACCGTCATGTAGTCACCGTAGTCACATATCGAATCTGGTCCAGATCCAGACCAGATGGTGGACCTGCACTCAGGAGCAACCACTTTTTGAATTTGATTGATTGCATTATATCTTCCTGCTTATTACCATGGAGCTGTATTGTATAGAAAGTGTTATATAAATAAAGGTGACTTTACTTGAGCAAAAGTTTGCAAGAGTCATAAGTTTTGCAAGAAGTCTTGGTCCCAAGGGAACACCATAGCCCTTTCATGTAGCACCTTCTACTGCATAGACAGCCAGGTTTTATTGAAAGCAAGTTTGTCAGCGATGAATTACCCCTTTAAGAGTTTTCAACAAGTATTATATAGAGCTTTGAACCTGTCAAGCACTTGCGATTTATATTAGCAAGCTCCACAATAATATGAGTCGAATATAACTTAAAGACCATAAAGAAAGAATAAATGTAGTAGTAGTTCTCTAACAATACTTATAACAACAAATGGAAGTAAAAAGTTAATTTTGGACTTTGGCGTCATGGTCACTATGGAAATATTGTATGGTATTATGAGGGTCAGCACCTCCAAATCTGAGGCAATGGTTCTCAGCCGGAAAATGGTTGATTGACCACTTCGGGTAGGGAGAGAGTTGCTTCCTTAAATGGAGGAGTTCAAGTATCTCGGATCAGTGGCAGTAATGCCGTTGTTGTACTGTCAGTCATAGTGAAACGGGAGCTGAGTCTGAAGGTGAAGCTCTCAATTTAACAGCCAGTCAGTCTATGTTTTGACCTTCACCTAGGGCCATGACCTTTAGGTAGTGGCTGAAAGAATGAGATAGCAGGTACAAGTGGCTGAAATGAGTTTCCTCTGCAGGGTGTCTGAGCTGATCCTGAGAAACAGGGTGTGAAGCTCTGACATCCAGGAGAGACAAGGAGTAGAGCCACTGCTGCCCTGTGTCTAAAGGAATCTGTTTAGATGGGTCAGGCATCTTGTCATGTCAGACTGGGAAGAGATCCCAGGGCAGACCTAGAATGTGCTGGTGGGATTATATATTCTAGTTGGCCTGGGAACAGCTTGGGATCACCCAAGGAGTGCTGTTGGAAGTTGTCAGGGAAGGGCATATGGACGACCCTACTTAGCCTGCTGCAACTGCAACTTGGTGCCAGATAAGCAGCAGGGAAATTGATGAATCGAAACAAAAATACCCTGCAGAAAAATCCAGCATTGCCTGTCATCAGCATAAAGTATGTTTTGCATTGGATGCTGGTTTGCTGGTTGCTGGAAGCGGGAGTGCTGGTGCATGACTATGCTGGTCTACTAGCTAGACCAGCACTATACCAGCAAAAAACAGCCTGAGGAGGGTACTGATGTTTGAGTAAATAATACAGGTCAGGAACAACAAATAACGACAGTACTTACTGGTTAGCTGCTCGGTTGGATCTCCAACCTGATGGGAACCTTCTAACTTAATGCTGGCTTGGAAACTGAGGCAGGCATTTGCAAGTGCTGCCTGACTTCCTTCAGTTGCTGCATCATTGTTGCTCTGAGCCAGTTGAGCCAACCCCAAGTGACTGCAGCAGGGCGCTGCCACTTCTCCCATCTGACAGACCGGAACCAGAATCATGCAAACTCTTTCTTTCTCTTAATGTATAATCAAATTATAACCCTTGTCTTAGGAACAATACAACCTGCTGCTCATTGGACATGGTTTACTCTTTCTGCTGCAGCTGAGCCAAGCCAGTATAAAATGTACCATTAAAAAATATGTTTGTGAAGGACTGACAATAAACACTGGCTTGTCCTGCAATCATTATCAAAATCCCAAATTAGTTCCAAATGCAGTGTTTAGGCATCAAAGGGCATGCAAGAAGATATAAGAGTACATGTAATAATGCATTGCGGAACAGACAATCCCATAATGCAGTGTTTCTCAACTGCAGTCCTATGGATGTTGTAATGTCCACTAATTGTACACAGTCTTGTGTTACGCAGCACGTTTGTGCTACTGCAAGAACCAATGAGGTTCGTTCTTGAGTTCAATGTCAATCCTTTCCATGTCCGGGCCGGGTGAGCATTCCCGAGATGAGTCAAATTAAGCCGCAGTCACCACTCCTGGTGGTGCCCTTCCATCAATTCTTTTAAGTTTCAGCTTTGCAACCATACTCCCACCGGCACCCAAAGACTCGCACTCTCTAGAGCCCCCAGCATCTGAGGCTCCGTATGCACACATGCCGTCGCGGCAGACCGCTGCTTCTGACCTGCCATCTGAGTCTCCCGAGGGTCGGAATCGAGTCCCTGATTGGAGGGCGACATCTCAGTTGACATGCGGGGCAGGGAGGAACACACTGCCCATAGTGGTCATCTCCACCGGGCAGGGGCCTGCCCCTGGCACGTCACAAGCTACATTTGGTGATGTAAAATAACAAATGGCACCACAGACAACAGCCCTGAGGAGGGGGTACGAGTCCTCCAGGCCGACCTTAGTATGTCCGTGGTCCCTCCTCGACAACACACTGACGGTCCGTTTTTGGACCACCTTTACTCGACAACGCTCTCCAGGAGGGTGAACGTATCTGACTTGACCGAGCTTGAGCCACCCTCTCTGAGCTGGAGGGGCACATAAGTGAGCATTGAGGATTCTGACAACTTTGACTTTTTGGACACTTTATTATGGAGACATATGTGACATATATTTCCTCCAGGGGCGTCTGAGCTTGATTCGTTCCCCAGCTTGAGTCCTCCCCGGGATGCCTGACCTGCTCTGAAAGGGTGGATGTCAGAAATGAGCAGGTTGTTACAGGTTGTTAAGTCTCAGCCTGCACACAGTGCACTCTCTCTGAGCTTAGGCATGCCACTCCCTTGGTCTGCCTGCCCGGTTCTTAAATGCTTACAGGGTGTCTTTCGCTCCTAGCGTCCTGGTGCACCTTCCCCGGGATAAAAAGGGTAAATGTCTGAACAGAAAGGGTTATTCCTAGAAGTCTTTAGCCTGCAAACAGTGCACTCTCCCTTGGCTTCGGCATGCTACTCCTTCGGTCTGACTGCCTGGTTCTGAGTCTGTGTTTCAGAGTCAAGTGTTCTTCCTTCCTTGACAACACCCTGACGTTCCTTTTTTTGACCACCTTTACTCTGTATGGAGCTCCAGAGGGTGGACAGATCTGACTTTGCCCCAGTATGAGCCACCCTGGAGGTGGACATCAGTGGTCAGTGATCCATTGGGGACACCCTGACGTTCCGTTTTTGACCACCTTTACCCTGTATGAAGATCCAGAGGGTGGACAGATCTGACTTTGCTTAGGCAGGCCATACCTCGGTCTGCCTGCCCGGTTCTGAAATGCCTCCAGGGTGTCTTTCTCTTTATTACTGCCCCAGATGGTGCATCCTCCCTGGGATGTCCGTCCTGCTTTGAAAGGGTAAATATCTGAACAGAAAGGGTCATTACTGGAAGTCTTTAGCTCACACACAGTTCACTTTCCCTGAGCTTAGCCATGCCACTCTCTCGGTCTGACTGCCTGGTTCTGAGTCTGTGTTTCAGAGTCGAGTGTTCTTCCCTCCTCGACAACACCCTGACGTTCCTTTTTTTGACCACCTTTACTCTGTATGGAGCTCCAGAGGGTGGACAGATCTGACTTTACCCCAGTATGAGCCACCCCAAAGTAAGGTTCCTAGGTTCTTCCTAGGTACAGCCGGCCAAAGAACATCCAATCCAGGCATCCGAGGCTCGAGCATTACGTCCCACTTGGACGTCAACCCAGGTGTTAAATATAGGCTTGACTCCTAACCCTAGTGCTAAAAAGTGTTTAGATGTTGAGGTTGCTTATAAAATGTATTTATGCTCCTCACCACAATCTACACTAAAACCTACCACTCAGTTTTACATGTATCCCTAGCTGAGATAGCCTGGGGCAATTTAGCCCTTATTTGCACCTCTTTAAGAGTTTTTTTGACTAGTGCTGGCTTTCTTAGAGGGAGTGTTGGCTTTCGTGGTCCATTTTAGAGTGTTGTGGTCAGGTCTTAGTGGCTAGAGAAAGGCAGGACAGTGCACAGCTATTTTTGGGTCCTTCGGAACCCAGATCTTGGATTTTTTTTCCTCACACTAACCCAAGAATATTCTACCCTGTCTGAAAGTAGCCTGTCACTTTTTCCCCCTGGTGATAACAGCCCTTTCTTTTTTATACTTCATCTGAAGATTTATTTACATACGTTATTTCATACATATATACCTGTATTTTTCATCATACACACGATTACACTTTTAGAGCAGATCAGGGGCACATACTGACCTCTGACCTTTGTCCAAGGGATAAAATATTCATATAAATGAGATGGATGGATGTGTATCTGCAAGTCCGCAGTGGAGGCTAAGCAATGTCTGACCCAGGTGGAGCTCTGACCCACGTGTCAAAGGGAGTCTGGCAAGGCAGAATGGCCGTATGTCCGCGCTGAGGTCAAGGGCGGAAGGAGCGCAGACACAGGAGCCAGGGCGACGGGTGAGGCAGATCGTAGCGCACCAAGGCTGGGAGCGGAGCTTCGGGCTCCTCATGCCCAGGAGAAGATGGCTCCTGACAGCGGGGGGGGGTTGGGGGGTGCTCACTTCCGAACTCTCAAAGTCCACCAACACTCCCTCTGCGATGGATGATTCGGCCGGCTTACACACCTGGTCAGGCGCATACTGCTCAAGTTCCTTGGCGACGTGATCCTCAGTCACTCTTGTGGGCACAGGCTTGTACATCGCGGTGGTCTCCCTCGTGCTGCCTGCGGTGGGCTCAGGCCATCGATTCTCGTCGTCAGGGTGGTTCTGGCTGAGCACTGGATGGGGAGTGGGGCTGGTGGTATCCTTGACAGTGAACGCTGATCTGCAGGAAGCCAGCACCTACTCCACATATGTCGCAAAGCTCCCTCAAGGAACCTCGAGAAGGAATCCGGTAAGGTGTTTTGATGGGCGAGATCCAAAAACACCTCTAAATGTTTCTCAAGGGAGCGTTCCCTCTGACTGCTGGAAAGTCCATAGTGCAAGCAGGGGTGACAACGGAACAAATCACTGAAATACGAAGAGTAGAGCACAGTCTTTTAATAAATCCACAGGTAAATCCATTCACAGAGAACAGCAAACTAACACAACCATACAATTGATGACAATGGACACTGAACTGAAACAGAACTGAACATATATACAGGTGATAGTGATGGTGATTAATGAGTGCACAGCTGAACATAATTATTGTCCGTGACAACTCAACTCAATGAATGATTACGGCAATGACGAAACATATTTTTTAATTTATGTAGCAAGTTAGCTCTACAGTTGTTATAATTTAAACAATAATACAATTTATTATTATTATTAAATACTGAATTTATATTTTACAACGCAATAGGATTACTGCAATACTAACATTTTTATGGATTTGTTTGATATAATTTAAACAATAATAAAATAAAATTAATATTTGGTTATTATTATTATTATTAAATACTTTTTTATTTCACAGTGCAGTAGGATTAATGTTTAATCATAACATTCTTTATTAATTTGATATAAATAAAATACAATTAATATTTGGGTTATTATAAATACTGTCACGGTTGGTTGCAGTAGAGATGAAGCAGGATCGAGGTGCAGCAGTATTTATTTACACAGAACTCAGGAACGATACACATGAACAGAACAACCTAACCATACGCAAAGTAGAACTGACAACTCAACAGAACTTTTTTACACTTTGGGTACTAGAAAAGAGCGTTATATATTCCGGATAGGCACATAAATCAACATATGTAGAAAGATATGTGTTCCCCGTGAAGGGGAACTGGACCTGGGCCAAGCTCCACATCCACTGGAGCCGGTACCTATAGTCCTCCCCCCAAAAAAATCCAGGAGAAACTTGCATGCCGACCATTGCATGACAAGGCTCTGGCGTGATGGCCGTGGTGGCTGGAGACTCTGCCGTGGTGGCTGGAGGACTCAGGCGTGGCGACCATCTTGGCTGAGGGCTCAGGCATGGCAGCCATCTTGGCTGAAGACACAGGTGCGGCGGCCATCTTGGCCGGTGTGACATGAACAATCTTTGGCTTGGTAGGCATGACGTGAACAAACTCTGGTGTGGCGGTCGTGGCATGAATAAATCTTGACATAACAGTCAAGGTGAGGAAACATTCCAGCCTGGTGGGTACTGTGGGATTGCAGGGCCCCTCATCCACAATTCCCACAGTAAACGAAGAACCACTTAAAAGCAGGGCATGATCTATGTGCTCTGCCAGGGACCAGTGTTTTTTTCCCCCAGGTAATTTAGAACAAATCGGCTCATTTAAACCATAACGAAAAATGTCCTTTAAAGCCACATCATTAAAATCCACATAGCTGGCAATTTCAAGAAAATCAACAACATAGTTCTCAATAGTCCTGTTTCCTTGACATAGCAAAGAAACTTCTCTGTGAAGCCATTAATCAAGAGCAGTCACTGAGAACCATTGAAGTGTCTGTGGGTTTTACCTGATCTCTGATCAGTTTTATACATTTGTAGGCGTTTTAACTAGACATTAGTATAATTAAAAGGAATAATAGTAGTTAATAGTCTCGTAATGGCACTTAATATTTAACTTTATTAGATGATTAGTTAATTGCATTTGAAAGATTTTACTTTCAATAAAAAATTTGCAATAGATTTGTAAAAGGTGTTTTTTATGCATGTTTGGCCTGGGTTTTTGTTGCATTTACACTGTTCTGACCAGCAGGGGTCGCCGTGGAGACGGGTGTCGGATTGTTTCGAAGCTTCGACACAATACAGCACATTTGCTTCAACTGTTTCAGTGTTTCACAAAGCCTCGGTCTGCCCATCAAAGAGGAAGAAACTGTTGCTGATTATGTTGCGGAATTGAAGAAGTTATCACAGCACTGTGAATACGGGGCCACACTTCCACAAATGCTGCATGATAGACTCGTCTGTGGAGTGAATGACGACTGTATGCAGAGAAGATTGCTGGCGGAAGTGGAGTTAACGTTCGCGAAGGCACTGAACATTTGCCAGGCAATGGAGTCTACAAACAAAAACATGAGAGATCTACAAGGATTGTTAACTGAGGAGGCAGGACAAAACTCAAAAACACTTAGAGGACAGGCAGCAGTTCATAGAGTGTAGTCAGCTGAGAGAAAAGGGCGAAAAAAAGACAGTGTGTTACAGATGTAAAGGTCAACATTCGCCAGAGGAATGTACGTTTCTGAATGAACGTAGTGATTCCCCCTTAGGGCCGCGCAGCCCTACTCAGACAGTTACACAGTGGCCATCTAGGCATAACCAGAATGAAGGGTTTGGCATGGAGCTACATGTGGTGGCCTCAGATGGATGCTGCTGTGGAAGGACTGGTAAAAGCTTGTGTCAGATGTCAAGAGAACAGGAATGCCCCTCCGTGTGCACCTTTACATCCTTAGGAAATCCCAAAGCTGCCCTGGAGAAGGATTCATATTGTTTATGCGGGACCATGGCTAAGTAAAACGCTCCTGATCCTGGTGGATGCGTACACTCTAAATGGATAGAGGCTTACCCGCTGAATAACTCTACATCCACGGTTACCATCCAGTGCCTGAGACAAAGCTTCAGCCAGCATGGGTTACCAGAAATAGTGGTGTCAGACAATGGCAGTTGTTTCACAAGTAAGTTTCAAGTATTCATGAACCGTAACGGCATCAAGCACAAAACCATGGCACCTTACCATGCAGCTTCTAATGGACTGGCTGAAAGAGCTGTGCAAACGTTCAAAGTCTGATGAAAAAGAGCACAGGAGATTCCATTGAAGCCAGGCTAGCAAGAGCGTTGTTCAGCTATCGGATTACACCTCAGTCGACTACGGGAAAATCACCCGCTGAGCTGTTGTGTGGACGGAAGCTGAGGTCTACCCTAGATCTCATTCACCCCGACTTCAAAAGTCAAGTGGAGGACAAGCAAGTGAAGCAGAAATGGTACCATGACTAGCATGCTAAAGAGAGGCATTTGAGTGCAGGTGATCATGTGTTTACGAAGAACTTCAGTTCAGGGGTCCGTTCTTCGTACCTCGTTTAATACATCTGAGATGATTTGACAGATCCCAGATCTTCTAATCGTGATAACTGATCTCTGGCTAATTTGGTTCTTCAAACGAATTTGCGGATTGGATTAAAATATCGGGATTAAGTTGTCTAAGATTACTGCGCGTTCCTGTGTTCCCTGAAGAGGGAAGGTGCATCGATACTCGAAACCACGATCAGCAATGCAGCGATTGGCTGGCGGCAAGACAGCAATGTAATGACATCATATAATTAAAAAAGCCACCTGGCAAAAAAAACTTGACAAATTAAAAAAAGAAAACCACGAATTTCTGGACCTCTATAAGGAAACAGCCAAACGACCAAACCAACATAAAAGTTATAATAGATAAATGAAATGTGCACTGTTTTTTTAAAAAACATGATTCTCAATTATTTATATTCACGATTTTATAGTATTTGTACACCCTTTACATTTTTATTTCAATGTTGTAATTAGCAATTCATTTAATTTTTAATGCAATTTGAAGCAGATTTGTTATGCGACAGTATTAATTAAAGTTTCTTAAGGGTCAAGATCCAGTTATCTGCTTCTCCTGTGCCGCATCAAGCCATCCCATAATATCCGTCATCACTCAAATTAATGCACGGCTCAGGTTAACGTTACAGCATGTGTGTAAGACTCCAATAAAATTATAAATTATTCCATCACAAATAAATCTCTCAATCAAGTGGCTGTGTCTATAGTATTATACACAACATTATAATATTATTTTCAAATACATTTTAATATTATTATTATTATTGTTGTTATTATTTAAAATTATTATTGCCCTTTGGTTCAGTAAGGAACTCTTGTAATAAAGTAGCAGTGGTTGAGACAAATTTTAAGTATCAACGCCGCTTAAAAAGATGCAGTCTAATCCTGTTTACATGAAATAAGCTGCTCCCGAGCAGGTTTAAGCTTCCGGACCTGTTGCTATGACAGCAAGTCCAGGATAAGCTTCAAAGAACCAAACAATCCAAGATCATGCCAAATCGTCAACAATCAAATCCAGCTAACTGAGTTAGCGACGTACGAAGAACGGACCCCAGGTCCTAACTGGTTTCCAGGAACAGTTCAGGAAAGGACTGGGCCTCTGTCTTATACAGTCACCCTTGGGAATGGCCAGGTAGTGCGCCGGCACATTGATCAGGTGGGAAACAGACATGTGTTGTAACCAGAAGTTACGGTGTCTGAGACTTCACGTATGGAGGAGCAGCCTGAACTCAGAAGGTCCAAAAGGATGAGGAGGCTGCCCAGTTATTTGAAGGATTTTGCTTAGAGTAGTGGTGAGTTCCCCAGCCACAGGGCAAGAATGTGTCCTGGAACTCATGGGCATGGAGGCAGTCTACCCGAAGTCCCTAGCTTAGACTATGCGATAACGTTGGTAAAATAAAATAAATAAAATAAATTAAAGGTAATGTGAAAAAAAAGTAATGTTCATATAATACTGCTGTTCATGCATCTGACTAATTTGTTGGGGGACTAGTGTTATCAGGGGGAAGGGGATGTAGTGAAGCATAATGTATTTTGGGAGTGTGAACACTAGAGGGCATGCTTGTGCAACAAATGGCTGCATCGATCAGAATAAGCAGTGTTGTTGTTACCTGTGCTTTGTAGCAGATCCAGCTTGTGTGTTCCCGTGTGAACATCTGTTAATATTCTGCTGCACTACAGAATATCACACAGAGAGACTAATGACAAACAAGGAACACCTGTGAACAATCAACAATGAACCAATGAGAACATGACACTTAACTAAACCAACCAATAGGAACATAACACATGAGACTAGGGAAGCACAATACATGATCACATGATGGGAAGGGAATCACATGACAAGAACTAGGAAACAACTGTGACAGCACCTCTGCCGGTATGAGACTTAATCTTCAGTATTCTTTTATGATCATTCTTTTGTTTTTATTCAGCCATTATTAGCCTTTATTCTGGCATTACATGGCTTGCCCATTAACACCACTTGCATTCCAGAGTCATTAATCCACCTATTATTTGAAGTCTTTTTTAAAAAAGAAAAAAAAAGACATTATTGTAGTGGTGTAACGGTACACAAATTTCACGGTTCGGTACATACCTCGGTTTTTAAGTCACGGTTCGGTTAAATTTCAGTACAGTTAGGGTAAAGAAGTGCAAACCAAAATTTATTAACGTTTGTATTTGTAAAAATCAACAGTTACATTTTTTTTAACACAATTTTAAATGTAATGCCTGCTTGGTTTAAATAAAGAAATAAAATAGAATAAAACAAGGTCTCCAATAAATAAAATATTTCTCAAAATTCAACAAAATATAAAAAAATTTAAAAACATGTATAAAAATAACTATCGGTTAGCACAGCATTAACAATCACAGGTTGTAGGCCTGCTCAGATTTCTTTTTTTTTAAAGAACCTAACTTTTCCACACATTGTCTAAAGAACAACATTACAATTCCAGCTTATACCCCTGTTCAGTTTCATTCAACTTTAATGTTTTTTTGTCTGCAGAAAGGGCAGATCTGCTGGCAGTTACAATGTCTCCAGCTGTGGAAAATACCCTCTCACTAGGTACAGAGGTAGCAGGTACAGCAAGGTAGCACTTTGCCAACTTGGCAATATTTGGATATGTGGGCTCATTGGAAGTGGGTTGGAATCAAGTGAAATGCAGTCCACTGCCTCTTCTAACCTCTTCCTTCACCAGCTGCAAATAGGCTTCTTTCCCACCTGAGTCTAGAAGAGCTCATCAAACAGTTGTGCCATGGCTGACTTCTTGACAGGAGGAGATGATTCAGATGCCTCTGGGTGTTCTCTCCCTGGAGATGAACTGACTGCTGTTGTCCCAGTGGCATCCACACTCTGCAAAATATGATAAGTGGGTTCTTCAAGCTCTGGCTTTTCATTAGCATTGACCATGATGACGTTCACTAGCTAGAGGCTAAGGGTGCTGCGCGCGTAGTGTGATCAAAGTGCAAGGCATGGAGAGAGCGTGATTTGTTTTCCCCAAACCAGTTCAGTGGAAATCCTGAACTGGTTTGTCATGTGCATAAACAAACTTGCGGTCCGAACCTTATGTGCTCCTGTAGGAACTCTGATTTGAACAAAACTACAAAGTAACGCATTACTGTAATTCCACTACTTTTAGCGGTATTTTTTTAATCAAGTAACACTATTACAATTACTGAAATTTAAATGAGTTAGTTACTCTCTTTTATGAAAAATGAACGCTTGTAGACAAGAAGCTCAAATCTAGGCCCTAGCCCAGCCCATGTCTGACAGCTTATCAAAATGATCGTCCCGAGTCGGACTGGAGCCCGTGTTTTTTTATCCTCCCTATTAGCCTACACATTGTTGCAGCCATTAAAATAGTTCAGTTTAGTTTTTAATGTTAAAGTAGTTATATTTCGTTTTGCTTCTTTATTAAGTTAATTTAGTTAAATTAAAGTTTTTATTTTTTAAAGTGATGACCAAGCGTCCAGCGGCCGACAGTGAGTTAACCCAACACTTTAGCCTCTCAAATCAACACTTGACCTGTCTTGCTGCCTATAATAAAAATCCATAGATATAAAACACTTTAAGCATCACAATGTTAGTTTAAACGTTTAGCCTACTATCACCACCACCACAGTAAAAAGGCATTTTTGATAAGTTGAGGTAGGCTGATCGTAGGCGCTCGCAAACACACAACGCTACACAATCTAAAAAAACATGCAGGTTGTCTTACCTTACACCTCTCCGCAAAATGAATATAAATCTGATCTCCAATTCCTGCACTATATGCACATTTAACGGAGTTCACATCAGTGAAAGCAACAGATATGAGCTGCATTTTATTCATCAGCTCATTTCAAGATCAAAGACCTAAGCACTGGTGAGATCATTTAGTGTCATTAGTTTTAATGAAGATGATTGTGTTTTTGAGCATCTGAGACTTGCTTCACTTACGCAAGTTTCTCATTTGCATCGATGCGTGTTGCCGTAGAGCCATCATATCTGTCTACAACATGTCATATATAGCCTATAACACGCTCTCAAACCTTTATTAAAATTTACATGTGTGCTTTAAACAACCAGATGCATTTCCACCAGATCCAGTTTCACCTGAAATGTTGAATGAAAAATTATGTTTATTGTGTTTGACTGTTCAGTACTGTTCAAATTTACATTTAAAAAGCAGACTTAAAAGTTACTTTCCCTAATAACTAATTACTTTTAATATACAGTAATTGGTAATTAAATTACTTTTAAAAGAAGTAACTAGTAACTGTAACTAATTACCGTACCGAAACGGTTTGGTACGAATACGTGTACCATTACACCTCTATATTTTTGGAACGTTATGTGAATTCTTGTTACAAAATAAATTGTGAAATAGATACGGCTCCTGGCGAGACTACAATAGAGCTACAATTAGCATGAAGCTACATAACAATTTAAAAGATTAATATTATGCATTTTACTCAAAACTCACTTTAAACCACCAATGAGTGTTTGTAATAACTTCTGATTGCGATCTAATATGGATTTTGGTCACACTGTAAAAAAAATCCTAATTTTAAGAAAAATAACTAAATTTTTTTACAGTAATTTTCAAACAAAATCTGTAAATTAATAACTGTTGACTGTTATTTTAACAGTCATTAATGACAAATTACAGTAATTCTCATTTTTTTATACAGGAAAATTACTGTATTATTTATTTTTCTGTTTTCTTGAATTAAATACACATTTATGTAATTAAATATGTAGCTCATTATATTAAAGGTTTTTGTCCATACTAACAATTTAACATTCTTTGTCATTTTAAAGTAAATCTTATTAGTTTTATATTTAGGTGTGTTTTTACATTCAAACTCTGTAATTCTGGATACAAATATAACAATATATATAGCAAACAATGCATAGTCTTTTTAAAGAGCACAAAGCTGCTCTCCAGATGAAACTTTTTAGGCCTCTGCCCACACACCAGTTGATAACAAATTGCTTTACAAAGTAAATTGTGAATAGAGATGAGAAAAGCACACATATTCTTTACAAGCTCAAACTCCCCCCAAAAAACACCCATAAACTTTCACAAACACACTAACGGCATACACTGGGACAAAATTTCAGGCCGGGAAACGTCACACCCATCCAGGCCATCCCATACACCCACAACAAATTTTGAAACCATAGAGAACCATATTTTTTTGTATGGTCATCACATAAAAAAGCTTTAGATCCATAGGCTGAGGCCGTGCAAAATAATGAAAGGTTCTGTCTTGAACTGCTCCTTCACTTCCCTTTTCCTTTTCATTGTCTTCATTTTCCCTGACATCTCTCTGTCTCGACTCTCAGCCTTGTGTGTGTTCACTTTTTTGCTACTTTTCGTGTACCTGTCACTTCTTCTTCAGCAGGTCTACCGTTAGGAACAGAACTGTCTCAATGTTGTTGCAAAAAAAAAACATTGTAATTAGTTTGCCAGAATTTGTTTTAAGGTACATTCAAAGTATCACATTAGGACAATGTGTTGTTTTTTATGTTAAAATGTCTTAAATATCCAATATTTAACAACTGTTTCATGCAAATATATTAAAACAAATTTTCTAAATTGCTTGAATGTCAAAATTAGTATAGTAATAAATACTATAAAGACAATATCTTTATAGAAAAATCATAATACTGAACAATTTATTGCATTATTAGCCTACTAATATTTTGTGTTGTTGTCTGCCCTAGCTCCCTCCAAACGTATAAATCGATGTGAATATCTGTCTGCTAAATTACTACTTTAAAGGAACACGCCAACTTTTTTAGCTTATTGACCGTATCCCCCACTCTCATTCCTGCGTAATAATCCAGGAGCTTTGCTGCCGTACCATGAGTGCAGCGGCGCAATGATATTACACAGCGCCTGAAAACAGGCTAACTTCCGTCAACATAACCAACGTGACAACCTGCTTGCACAGAGAGCGTGCTGGGGACTATTTTCAGGCGCTGCGTAATATCATTGCGCCGCTGCACCCATGGTACGGCAGCAAAGGTCCTGGATTATTACGCAGGAATGAGAGTATAGTCCCTAGCCATATCGGTCTAGAAAATTGCAACTTTTAATTTTCCGTCGGTCTTAGTATACGATGTAACTATACACATCACAACACTCACCTAAAGGATTATTAGGAACACCTGTTCAATTTCTCATTAATGCAATTATCTAATCAACCAATCACATGGCAGTTGCTTCAATGCATTTAGGGGTGTGGTCCTGGTCAAGACAATCTCCTGAACTCCAAACTGAATGTCAGAATGGGAAAGAAAGGTGATTTAAGCAATTTTGAGCGTGGCATGGTTGTTGGTGCCAGACGGGCCGGTCTGAGTATTTCACAATCTGCTCAGTTACTGGGATTTTCACGCACAACCATTTCTAGAGTTTACAAAGAATGGTGTGAAAAGGGAAAAACATCCAGTATGCGGCAGTCCTGTGGGCCAAAATGCCTTGTTGATGCTAGAGGTCAGAGGAGAATGGGCCGACTGATTCAAGCTGATAGAAGAGCAACTTTGACTGAAATAACCACTCGTTACAACCGAGGTATGCAGCAAAGCATTTGTGAAGCCACAACACGCACAACCTTGAGGCGGATGGGCTACAACAGCAGAAGACCCCACCAGGTACCACTCATCTCCACTACAAATAGGAAAAAGAGGCTACAATTTGCACGAGCTCACCAAAATTGGACAGTTGAAGACTGGTCTGATGAGACATTCAGATGGTAGATTTAGAATTTGGCGTAAACAGAATGAGAACATTGATCCATCATGCCTTGTTACCACTGTGCAGGCTGGTGGTGGTGGTGTAATGGTGTGGGGGATGTTTTCTTGGCACACTTTAGGCCCCTTAGTGCCAATTGGGCATCGTTTAAATGCCACGGCCTACCTGAGCATTGTTTCTGACCATGTCCATCCCTTTATGACCACCATGTACCCATCCTCTGATGGCTACTTCCAGCAGGATAATGCACCATGTCACAAAGCTCGAATCATTTCAAATTGGTTTCTTGAACATGACAATGAGTTCACTGTACTAAAATGGCCCCCACAGTCACCAGATCTCAACCCAATAGAGCATCTTTGGGATGTGGTGGAACGGGAGCTTCGTGCCCTGGATGTGCATCCCACAAATCTCCATCAACTGCAAGATGCTATCCTATCAATATGGGCCAACATTTCTAAAGAATGCTTTCAGCACCTTGTTGAATCAATGCCACGTAGAATTAAGGCAGTTCTGAAGGCGAAAGGGGGTCAAACACAGTATTAGTATGGTGTTCCTAATAATCCTTTAGGTGAGTGTATATCTGTTGGGAGTCAATACGGAAGTGACTTAAACTGCAGTTCATCAACTGGCCACTAGAGACAGGCTCCAGAAGGGAGCAGAATCTCATTGAGCTCCATGTTAAAATGCCCAACTTTACAGCAGTAAAAAACATGTTTACAGCCTGGTACACATTGTGGTTTTGGTCTATATATCTAATTTTGCCCTTCATGACAACTGTGAGGTGGGGAATTTTTTTTTATAGCTTATTCGTTTACATTATATAAAACCTTAAAGTTCTGCATAATTAAGGGCTTGGCCACTTTGAGTGACAGGTGGATAGCCGTTTGTCTGCTGTCTGTTAGTCATCACGTCACCTCAGCTCCACCCACGTCCCGCCTCTTTGCCCAGTTTCTGTTATCCGGGAGTGATAAGTGCTAAGATGGCAACGGCCAGCACGACCCTACTTTATGCTTCAAAACTGCTCTTCAGAATCCTATGGGTGACGTCGCGGACACTACGTCCATCTGCGTGCCGTTGCTCGGCTTCTAATCTGCAGGACTGCTTTGGTCAGTCTACTAGTAATGGCATAATTTTACATCTGTTAAATTCTTATTTTGAATGAATTTGGGTTGTGGGATGTCGACTGAGAACGAAAAAACGTGAACATGAACACAGACATTTACCAACGGCGGACATATTGCATATTAGGGGAGCGCGGGGCGCCTTTGATTTTATTCTCCTCTAAACCACTAGATGGCGCAAAAACTCGCCTCAGCACTTTCCAAAACATCCACATTTCAAGATGCACGTGGAAATGTGTCTGATCCGTGACGTGATCGCGGGCAGCAGCGCAAACAGGATTCTGTGCTCATTTGATCTAATATTTGATGATTTTTTAAATGTTGTAGATTTAAGTAGCAAATGAGAATACAATTATTGAATATATTTTGAGACAAAGGTCTTCTTAATGATTTCTAGTTTTGTTCAAGGTAATTAAAGCAACAGTTTTTCAATAACAGAAGAATATGTAAAAGTACGGTATCTGGGGAGAAAGACACAATAATTAACATGATAATAAACAGCGGCTGACTTTAACATTTATGACATGACATGATTCAGATGGGAAATATCATATATTACATTGGGTGTCCACCTTAGACATAATCACCATATTTATAATAAAACCAATATATTTAAAAATGTGATATTAATCATATCTAAAATATAATTTATTGTTACTACTGTAAATCTATATTAAATTATTATGGGATCTCCTTCAATGCTTTCAGAAGCCTTACTTTTTTAAATGATTTTGTTTCTGTATTTTTCAGATATATTTCTTTATTAACATTTTAATGACAGCATATTTATTGATCAAAAATGAATTATTTTATTCATCAAAATAAACAGAAAGTAGTTCAAACTTTGCTAAAGTGATTGTTTTGAACAAGTAATATCTTAGACATTATTACAAACATATTATTTTAGCGAAAGTATTTGTATCAATACTGTGTGCCTTTTGCCCCTAAAATGCCCCTCGACACCCCATACATTTTTAAGATTTTTAAATAAAATAAACCACTTTTATGATTTATTTTCACACAAAATCTGTTGCTCTATAAATGTCCAATACAAACATATATATTTTTATGTATATCATACATTATAGGAGACGTTGTACCCTATACTATTTCTTAAGTTTATTTTTCATCTCTGTGTTTTTGTGTTTATTTAAAATAAGACAAATCTGATATTGTTTTAATCTTATATCTGTTATTTAAGAGTTGAGATAGTTCTTTAATGCTGATCTAACCAGCTGAAGACACGAGCCGGTGTTAAATCCCAGTTGCGCCGGTGGGATGTGTTGTCACACTGCGTTACAATGAGCCCCTATTAGAACTACGCTATTATATTCTATACTTTCATGAATTCTTTTGAGAAACCATGAGAAAAAGGTGAATAATGACTGACAGGCAATGTTCAGAAGTTATTAATTATTATTATGTTTTTAACTATGCTGTATAGCTGTATTTAGCAATGTGTTTGTTGTCAAACTCAAAAATGTGTATATTTTTAATGATTAAAAAATGCCATTATTTTATTTTAAAAAGTTAATAATTGTATTTTATTGACACAATATTTTAGTTTGTCTTATATATATATATATATATATATATATATATCAGGTAACATTTTAAACTGTCATATGTTAATGTTACATCGTACCCCACCTATGGGGCATGTTGTCACATTTCACTTCCATTGTTTCGGGGTAAATCAAGAAAAAAGTATACACTGTATTAATGAAACAAAACCACATAATTGTACTAGACATGTGTGAAATTAATGCAGGAAAAAAATAAATACTCTGAACCCCAAGTGGATTTACACAAAGTCAAAAAGTGTTAGCTTGTGCCCCGCTCTCCCCTACTCTACCCCCTACCCCTACACCACAGAAAAATCTGTAGAACCATCAAGATAATCTGGACATTACCTAGGATTGTCGGAAAGGGAGAAATCTGCCCAAAATTATCTTTTCGTGTGTACCCAGCATAAGAGAAAATCACTCAGTGCTCTTGACTGAATACCTTTTTGCATCTTTAAGAATCAATTGATATTAATTCATAGAATTTCATACAGTGAAGACTAAACAGTATTATTCTCTAGTATTTCTTAATTCATGTTAAATAAAATATCTATAAAAATAAAATAACTTTATTGTGATATCGTTATTGTGAAATAAAATTTCTCATATATGTAAAATAATATGGTCATATCGCTCATCCCTACTGTCATAAAAACTTGTCATAAAAAGTAAAGAAACTTTGTAATGAGTAATCTGAGAACACTGTCATGCACACTCATTCGACAGAGAGGACATGAAACCACCATTCTTGGACTTGCAAGCCCATGTCTCTGTCAGTAAGTCGATAATTAATATTAATGTTTTATCAAACAAATTAATATTCATCTGTGTGTTTGTTACCCCCTCATGATCCAGAAGTTTTGGGAATGAAAATCGTCTGCCACATGATCTTCACAGGAAGTGAGTATTGTAAGACGTGTATAAGGGAAACAGTTAATTATTAATTAATTTATATATAATTTTGAAAGAGCCATTTTACGGCCAAGCTAATTATTTGTCCAGCGTTCAACAGGCCGTAACTATGAACTCTGCGGATATTAATATCCAAACACTATTTAATAGCCAGGTAACATATCAGCAGTTTAAGACAGTGGTTTTCAAACCCTGGGGGTCACCAGGATGATTTAAGGAAAATGGAGTTACATTAAAAAAAAACAAAAAAACATTTGTTTTCATAAAATCAGTCTATAAGCCTATATAAAAGGAATAAATACACAAAATATATTTGACTTAAATAATTACCAGATTAAGAAAAAGAAAGAAAAAACTGCTGAGTTTGGTTAATTTTTGTGAGGCGCGGCGCTCAAACAAATTCACGGTAAGGAAACCCAAACAACAGAAAGCACTTGTTTTTTATTTTACAATAGCACAATGTAAGTAAACACTTTGCAATTTTGAAAGATGTCCTACTCTTATTATATGACCAAAATAACGGAGTATTTATTGTTTCCTCTGCTCGATCGCGCCGGCGCCTCACGCGCACACACAACATATTCCAGCATTGCAAACTTATATCGCTCCCTGTTCATTATCAACATAAAATAGTCAACCTAAAAAGTTACACAGCTCAGTTTAGTCAGTAGGCCTACAATCCGTGCCATTCAGCGTGAGCAACGTCGCTGTGGTGTTTCCAAGCACATTTTTGCGCATGTGAAGAGGATGATGTTTTTCATCAATATTGGGACGCGAGTGAAGTACAAAGCCTACAAATAAATAATGGTTTAGCATCCAAATACATTGCGAATATGGAAACATTTGGATTTGAATTAGAGAGTTAGGCTACGTGAGCCTAACGTTGGTTACTTTCAGTTTCTCCTTGAATGATTTCATTTTGGCTTTATAGTTAGCTATATATAGCCTACTTGTATTTTTTCATTCTTGATCTATTCTGAATACCGTTAAATTTAAAGGATTTGTTGTGGCTCGGTGCAGGGGACGGAGCCCTCTCTAGGCTCTGTGCAGGGATCGGAGCACTCTCTGGGCTCTGTGCAGGGGTCGGAGCACTCTCTGGGCTCTGTGCAGGGGACGGAGCACTCTCTGGGCTCGGTGCAGCGGACGGAGCCCTCTCTGGGCTCTGTGCAGGGGACGGAGCACTCTCTGGGCTCTGTGCAGGGGACGGAGCACTCTCTGGGCTCTGTGCAGGGGACGGAGCACTCTCTGGGCTCTGTGCAGGGGACGGAGCACTCTCTGGGCTCTGTGCAGGGGAGGGAGCCCTCTCTGGGCTCTGTGCACGGGCTGGAGCCATCTCTGGACGCTGGACAGAGACAGGGGACGTCGCTGGGCTCTGGATGGAGACAGGGAAACTCACTGGGCTCTGGGCACGGGTTGAAGGCCCAGATGTGGTGGCCATCCTGGCTGAAATCCTCCAGCCTGACCCCACCGCAAGGATGCCAGCGGCTCGCACCGAGCAAAGTGCTGTGTCCTCCAGCCTCGATGCCAGTCTCCCGTACCTCTGGGCTGCCCTAAAGTCCTCCTCAGCAAAGATCATTGCTACCTGGGATCTCTGACCTGGTGTCCATGACGGCCGAGCACTCTGGTGTGGTGGCTGCCGACTCAACTCCCGCCATCAACCTGATGATTTCAAGCACATAGTCCTCTGTGCTGAGCTCTCCCTGGTGAAAACGTGTTCCCCCGCTGGATCCATGATTGGTCGGTCATTCTGTCACAGAACACAAGGGAAAAACCAAGACGGCAGGCAGAGATGAGGATCGAAATGCAGGGAAATTTAATGAAAATAAACAATCAAAACATGAATCAGGAACAAAATAACAAAATAACCAAAACACAGGGAACAGGGAACAGGGAACACCTGCATGACAACAAACATTAAACAACGACCGACAGAGAACCAGAGAAAACAAGGACTATAAATACACAGGGAAGACTAGCTTAACAAGGTAACAAGGGGTGTGGTAAATGGGAAACACCTGGGGAGACTAATCAACATGAAAGACTACAAAGAATTACAAAATTGACACAGAAAAGAACACAGAAACTAGGCACAGATAACTACAACATAATAGTCCCACCGAGCGCCAGACACAGAAACAGATATGACAGTAGCGAGTTAGCTCAAAGGGGAAATATTAATAATTATTCATAACTCATTATGATGAATCATTATGATTAATTATGAATATTTGAATCAGTTAATGAGAATAACTTGATGTAGCTACATTAACATTACAATCAATCAATCAATCAATTAATCAATCAGTTCATCCTGTGAACACTCAGTATTGATTATTAATTAATTCTAAAAGAAGGGTATTTTTCATGGCCACAGAAAAATAATTCTTCCTCAGCATTTACAGCGCTTAGAGCGTGTAACAAAATTGATCATTTAAGTGACAATTTGTTTGCAGGCAGGGAGTCAGAACCAAACATGTATTGATTAGCTAAATCATGAACACAACTAAACTAACATAAATGCACACACACAAATCAAACATACATGGGTAAGATGGAAAGTGACAGAATGAAACCGAAAAAAAACGGGAATGAAGCTATGGAAAAGAGTCATTAACCATGAAAAGAACCATCAGTTTGTTATCTTCAAAGCTCCTTTGTCAGGAGGATTTTACTGCTTTTTCTAACCCTCTGTTCAGTTAAAATTAGCGATACTTGCATGCCGTTGCAGTTGAAGCAGTTTTGTAAAGTTCCTGATTTGATGGTTCTGTGAGTCGATGGTGTTGAAGTTGCAATCGATTTATTCTGCGTTGACTGAAGAAGATATGATTAACTTGCACGGTTAGTTTGACTCCATCATGGTCGAGGAAGTTACACATGGCTTCAGGTGTTGGGCCTGCTGGCCCGCGACCGTGTGGTCAGACCGTGTTTCTGGTCCCACACACGCGCAAACAACCAGGAGAAGCTGGAAGAGCACTGATAGTTTCTCAGTTCAGTGACAGTGAAGTTGCAATTTCCTTCCGAGTTGGAATAAGGATATTTCAGACTCTGTTGGAAGACATCTCTCTCGCGCGTAGAGTGAAGATGCCACGTATCGGTCGTCGGTCAAGAGAGAGAGAGGCGGATCTGTGCGTCTCTCTTTAAGGTCTGGGAAAAGTCACACCTCTTAGGGTCGACCTGACCAATGAGATAGTTGGGATTTCCAAGCGGAAAATCCAAAAATGTTTCTGACATGATTAAACTGGGTTTGTGCCCTTTTATACACCAATTAATACAACAAACACACACTGCAACCTATGAGGAAGTGACATGCACGAAAGTGTAAGTTGTGAAACAAGCATTAATTTGATAGGAGACACAACATATATGAGGTTACATAGTTAGCTCATAAGATATGCATAAAACAAAAATACCATACAGAAAACACTACATAAGACAGTATTAATCATACACACATGTCATAGGGTGCATGTTCATTTATAGAATGAATAAATAATTGTGTCTGATTTGTCTCAGTCATTACAAGTACTTAGCTCAGACTGGATGGAACCCGTTTAATTTATGGTCATAAATTATTGATTTGGGGTCTGGAGTGTTGAGTTGGGTTTTGTGTGTGGAATCATGTTTGAACAAATAATTTGGAAGATTAATTTGTGTCTTGTGCGCACTCAAATCCTACAGTATTTATGTCATATCTAACATTAATACTGTAAACAGTTAATACTGTAAACTGTGAACAAAAAAGTTGATTTTGGTCAAGTTTGTCCTGCTGGTTACTGTTCATACAATATCAGTCCAGACTTCCAGAAGCTTCAAGACATTATCTGATGATGCTTTTAAAGCTTCTGAAAGTCTGGCTCCATTGTATGGACAGAAACCAGCAGAACAAACTTGACCAAAATCACATCCTCAATCCTCAAGAACTTTGGTCTTTTTCTAAAAGCTCTCGCTGGCTCTGGGCTCACTGAGGACGAACAGACCACAGCAACATCTGGGCCAGATGAGGCAATAAGGGCAGTTAGAGTGATGGAGGGTCTCATCCATGGCACTAAACCATTTCCAGGATCCTCAATGCTCACACCAGTCTGCAGACATTTCAGATCCTACAAAAATGCACAAACATAATACAAAAGCAGTCATTTTAACAGCACAATGTCATTTGATTTCTGTATTAGAAGTAACTAAATGATTTTACTTTACTTTACTTTACTTTACTTTATATTTTTGTTTCAGGCTTTCCCTTTTTTTTCCACATATGCCACCGTCACCATTCCTTGCAGGCCCTGCTCGACCACAAGAGCTCTGCAGAAAATGTACATAAATCAAGAATCAGAGAAGTGCTGTAATAACTCTGTTTAAAATTACAATAATTAAAATAAACTATAACTTAAGATTTAATAGATGTTTTTATTCATTTCTGTAGTATACTCACTCAAAGCCTTTGATGGCAGCATTCCTTCATCAGCTTCCCTCCACCAGATAAACACGCGTGTGCTCATCTGTCCCTGTAATCAGACAAGATTCACGTTACCTCTGTGATTTATGTGCTCAATAAACACGCGTGTGCTCATCTGTTCCTGTAACATCAGACAAGATTCACGTTACCTCTGTGATTTATGTGCTCAATAAACACACGTGTTCCGCTTGCAACCTGGCCACATCAATGAGCTGTGAGGGTGAGAGGTGATCTCCTCCCGGGGCCAGAGCAGATGATTGGTTTTTAGTGCTCCCTTCTGGACCGAGATCTTCCTCTCCACTCACTGCCGTCGGCAGCATCACTGGCTCAGCCTAGCTCCATTTTTTAAGGAGGTTTGAGATGGTAAATTTGATGTGCCCCGCTCCTGTCTGTTCGCACTACCTCATAATTGAGATCTCCGACTCGTCGTGTGACCTCAAAGGATCCTTGCCACTTAGCGAGTAATTTGGAACTAGAAGTCGGGAGCAATACAAGCACTTTATTTCCCAGTGCAAATTTGCGTAGTCTGCTTCCCCTGTTGTAAAGCTGTCTTTGTTTGTCCTGGGCCTCTAACAAATCCTTCGATGGCCCTCTCCATCGAGAGCCACCCCAACGTGTGGAGTTTCTATCCTCCCAAGTTTCTCTCAGGACATCCACGACCCCGCGGGGCTGACATCCGTAGAGAAGCTTGAAGTGGGAAAACCCTGTGGAGGCTTGGGGGACCTCACGCACAGCGAACAAGAGGGGTTCCAGCCATTTGTCCCAATGTTTCGAATCATGGTTTTTAATGTGCGATTAAATCGTTCCACCAGACCGTCTGTTTGTGGGTGATAGGTGCTGGTGTGAATCAATTTAATGCCCAATAACTCATAACGTTTGCAGAGGGTCCATGACATAAATGCCGTGCCTTGATTGGTAAGAATCTCTTTCGGGATTCCTACCCGAGAGATTAAATGAAACCCGCTACACTTTTTGCGGAGATGGTGCGGAGCGCCACTGCCTCAGGGTATCGTGTTGCATAATCCACCAGGACTAATGCAAAACGATGCCCCCGTGTGGATCGTTCTAATGGCCCGATGAGGTCCATGCAAATTCTCTCAAAGTGAACCTGCATGAGAGGTAGAGGGCGCAAAGGTGCTTTTGGAGCGGCCGGTGGGTTTACCAACTGACATTCATGACAAGACGCGCACCACCTGCACACATTCTCATGAATGCCCGACCAGGAAAATTGGGTCATTAGACGATTAAGTGTTGCCCTTATTAATTAAGTGTACTGATTAAGTGTAAGTCTTGTCCTAAATGTCCCGCCATAGGGTTCCATGCGGCTCATGCCATAGTGAGCCGCCTGGAAAAGCATTTCCCGACGGCTTTTTGGTACTAACAACTGGGTTGTATCTTGTTTTGTCTGAGTGTCTTGGGTCACTCGATACAACCTGTCTTTTATAATGGAAAAGTAAGGATAGGAGAGCGGTCAAGTCGGTTGGAAAAGCTGCCCGTCGATAGAACGGACCTGTTCAAATGCGTTTTTAAGCGTCTCATCCTGAGATTGTTCCAGGGCAAAATCATCACGCTCTGTGAAGATTCTCCTCTCAACAGTGCTCCGTTCCCCTGATCCAGTTCCCATTGATTCTGGCTCAGCTTCTCCTACCTGTGTGACCGCCCCCTTTCCCCGCTCTCCATTCTTCCAAGAGACATCCGCACATAAATACCCCAATAAAAGACTAAAACCTGGCAAATTTGTCCCCAAGATTAGCGGATGTCTGAGGTGCGGGCTAACTGCAACCTCCACGCTATGCTTTTGTCCCCGAAATTGAAAGGGATAGTTCACCACATCCCGGACAGCAGTGGAATATGGCGCACCGGCCAGTCCGTTTTGGGCCACCCACATGCCTCAGAGGACCTTTCAAACATGTCAGTGAACGCCTCAGGATCGTCCTAAGGACCCATCTTGTTGAGAGGCACGTGAGTGGGCATGGATAACATAGATGGATAACTTATGTTTAGTTAATAAATCTGTTTATTTACATTACTTACATTCATGTAATGTAAGGAGTGTTGACAACAGTACATTCTACATAATAGCACACATACATCATTCTGATCAGATGTCCATTTCATGTTGTGATGTGCTCATCTGCAATACTTATCGAAATACTTATTTTCCTGTCAGATGTTAAATAAACATTTAGTAAGCATCTTTAAGATGTATATGGTTTAGAATTTATGTAAATCTACTTTGGAGACGTACATGTGCTTACTAGAGCTCCCCTGTTAGCTATACATAATAAAACATGTTTTTACAGTTTACGTGTTTAACTATACTTTGCTATCTAGCGTCTTTACACCTTCAACAATTCAACAGTTTGCTCTACAGTAGTTCAACAAATGCCACTTATGTTCGATTATGACGTATCCTCTCCCATGGCCTCCTGGGATAGAAAAGTATCCATCGGAGGACCACTTCAGAATCTGGCGGAAGCAGTAGGCCATCCGGGAACTTCTCGAACTGAAGTTCTCAGGAACTGATCTTTATTCCTACCAGTGCTATTGTGACAATTCTGAGTCTAGTGTATAATCTACCTCTGTTTGTTACAGGAGCCGAGTGCCTAAGGCAGGGGTGGATTTCTGGTGGCGGTCTTTCCTTCACCAGTGTTGTGAATGGTGGTGTGTGTGTACAGGTGCGTGCGTGTTTATACAAAGGTGAAGGGGAGTGGTGACTTGCTGTGGAGGCATTATTATACACTTTATTCCCTGCTGTCACGCAGCTCTTTGCCCTTAAACTCAGATGTATTTTTTGTATTTTGTTAAATTGTGTGATTTAAGTTGTTTCCTACATTACATTTTTGTTAAGTTAGTTTGTTCTCTGTGCTTTTGTAAAGTTTTTCTCTTTTCTTTTCTTTTTAATAAAATGTACATTTCTTTTATATCTTCATCTCCTGCCAATTCACTGTGAGCTAACCTGTGTTGCCTTAAAAGGACAATCAATTTGTCACAATCTGGTTCAGATAAAGATGATGAAAATGGTTCAAACAGGTTTCTACAAACTAAGTTCTTTAACAACACAAACTCAGTCTATCCAAACGCAACATAACAGCATGTCTGCACACAAACAATACCAGACAGCAACTGAACGAAAAAAAAGGAACTTAAATACACAAGGTGATTAACTAAAATGACGAACAGCTGTGATGAATGAGGTTAGTGTCCATGGTGACAGATTGTGGCGGGAAATAGAACAAAGGAACACATGTGACTGATGAAAACAAACTGAAGGTGTGTTCGACATCGGCTGCGGCTGGATGCAACCGATCGGCGAGAGTAGCTGCAAACGGAGACGTGAAGTCGGACACTTTCTGCTTTTTTAGAATAAACACGAAACACACGTGATCGCTGTCATGCGGTAAATCCGACCAATCGTGGAACAGCTGTGTCGTCATCAGAGCTTGTGCTCTGGAGAAGCTGCGCAGAATGAACCAGCTGGCTGCTCTCAAATCGCTCTCTCTGCACTTTGTTGACATACGCCACAGTCACATAGCGTCGGCGCTGCCTCAAGTCGGACAACATTTCTAACCGGAATGCACTGCTTTAAGTCAGCCACCGATCTGTCTGAGCATCACTGCATCAAGTCGAACAAGCCTTGCATGTCCATGAACAAACTGAACATAACTGTGACACAATTAGTATTGTCCCAGATACAGCCGCATCCTCTCTTATCATCAGAGCAAGTGCCTTTATTGCTATTGCAAAAAGCAATGGACAGAGGGGGCAGCCCTGTCTGGTACCTTGAAATAAAGGAAAATTGTCGGATCTGTGACCATTGGTGATAACCGCTGCAAAAAAGATCTGTATAAATTATTTGCACCCACTTAATGAAGTATAAAATAAATAAGGCCACTCCACGGAGTCAAAATCTTTTTCCGCATCAAACTAAAACAAAAATTATGGGAAAGCTCAATAATATTTAAAAGCCACCTCACATTATGAGTGTAGCTTCTACCTTTAATTAACCTCGTCTGGTCTTCATTAATAATGAACGGTAGAACCTTTCTCTTTGTCACAGGGTGTTTTGGGTTATGTTTCATGTTCACGTTTTATGTTCTAAGTTTATCATGTTTTCAGTCATGTTTTTGTTCATGTTTCTTAGTTTGCAATTTGCCATGTTCACTGTCTTGTTTCCTGGTTTGTCATGTGATTTCCATGCCCTCATGTGTTGTGTCATGTCATTGGTTCATTGTTTTATCAGTGTTCACAGGTGTCCCTTGTCTTGTCATTAGTCCTTGTGTATTTAAGCCCTCATGTTTGTCATGGTCCTAGTCTTGTATTGAATGTGTAACCCACTGTTTTGGTGAGTTTTATGTTTAGCTATGCCACGCCAATTCTTTGTTCTATGTTTTGCATTTTGATTTATGTTAAGATTTAAGTTTAATAAACTGCACGTGGGTTGAACAAACTTGCCTCCAGTGGACTGCCATTACACTCTTAGTGCTAAAATTTTAGATCATTTTAAATCTGAGTTCAACAACGCAATGGGCCTATAGGACCTGCAATTTTCTGGGTCTTTTTTTAAGGATAAGAGAGATATTTGAGAGAGACTGTTGCGTTAGCAGTGAGTTTAAAGAAGCCCACACAGTACCTATTTTTTCTAAGGATGTTGGAGAGGGGTTGCTCAGATAGCTGTTAGTGGCAATATTTAACTCTGACTCTAGACATCTCTGTTTTTCTGATTGTTTCCTTTTTTTGCCAGTGAGATATGAAATAACGAGGCCTCTAATATATGCTTTACAGGTCTCTCAGAGGAGTGAGGGATTATCTATGGATTCAGAATTAATAGATAACAATATCTTAAAAAGATTAACTCTGTATGAAAGCGATCAGCTGTGAGCGATTAAATTATATGTAATAAAGGTATTAAATCTCCAATGTCTGGTTGGTCTAAGAAACCCCTTCACACAAACATGTAGTATAACAGTAGCATGATCAGAAACAACGATATCTCCTGTTACTTTGAGAGATCATATGCATCAACGTCTTAGGAGCAAAAAAGTAATCAATCCTAGAGTGACAGTTATGAGGATGAGAGAAAAACATGAATTTCTTCTGGTAAAGATTGAGAGTGCGCCAGACATCTATATATCCTAACTCATCACACAGTGCAGAGAGAGCGTTAGGCTGTTTAGTGAAGAGAGAGTTCATTGGGGGGGAATCTGTCCAATAACAAATTCAGTACACTGTTGAAGTCCTCTCCAATAACAGCCAATCCAGATGCATACTCTTTCAAATCGAGGAAAGCTTTTGTAAGAAATTCTGAGGAATAATTCCGGGGACAAGAAGTGAGATCTCCTCTCCATTCAATGTACCCTTAATAATAATATATCTGCCATGTTTGTCCTTAACACTGCCTGTAACCCTAAAAGGTATCCTTTTATTAATTAAGATAGCTACTCCTCTGCTACTTTTTGTAAAAGATGAGAAGTGATTCAAATGTTCGCCGTCTCTCAAATGAGTTTCCTGCATCAAAGCTACATCTATATTATCCCTACAGAGTCACGTGAAAACTTTCCGTATTTTTATTCGTCCATCTTGAAAGACAAGAAAAGAGGGGGCATTTCCCCATATCTTTTAGGGGACATATCTCGCAAAACCTCCAGTAACACAGGCTCAGAAAGAAACCACACCCAGAAACCTCTTACGAATCACCCACACGAAACGTAAATTATGAAACCAGCCCCCATCACTCAAAAAAAAGGGAGAATATGAGATAAAGTACACAAGCCTTGACTCATAAAAGAGTAGTCATGTACATGCCGAAAGCCTCCTGCTGGCATCAAGAACCCTCTGCGTGTCGCTGTAGTTATGGAACCAGACAATAAGCAGCCGTGGCCTGTCCTTAGCACCCGGTTTTGGATCCAGCGTACGATGCGCCCTTTCAGTCTTAAAGCGACCGTCCTTGGTATGCAGATTGAGATATTCAGGGATCCATGTTTGAAGAAAGGTAACAGCATCAGCACCCTCCACCTCTTCGCAAAGGCCTAAAATTCATATGTTCTTATGCCGGTCGTTGTTCTCCAGGTCGTCAATGTGTTAGTAAGCATAGCAACTTGTTTTTCAAGGGTGAACGCGCGGGCCTGTGCATCCTCCGAAGATGCCTCCACCGCCATGATTCTCCGCTCCGCCTCGTCCAGCCTATTATTCGCACTCTCCAATTGCTGGGTATGGTTATGCACTGTTTCTGCCAGCAGGCTAAGTTTCTCATCTATTGTATTAGAGATTTTTTAAGAGATTAGAGATCCGTCATAATTTGAAGTGCTTTTGCAAGCGCAGGGCTGAGTTCAGACTCACTGTTAGCATCCCTGAACTCTGCTCAGGCTCTTCGTCCGATCAGGCACGTGCACAGGTAGGGCTCAACCTATGCAGAGCACATGACCTTTTTGCCTTTACACTCCTAAGTGCCCTTTTTTTGGTGGTGGTGTTTTTTTTTCTTCTTCAATAAATCAATGCTATTGGTCACCCTTTATGTCTGTCTGTCTGTTTTGCAAATATTTAGCCAATGAAAGGTATTAAAAAGAGCTTGTGACTAAATCTTGTTGGACCCTCAAACTGTCAGTAAACCTCATAACTCCACCCCCTCTATCGTGATTGAATGAACTGAAGTTCTGCAGCAGCCGCAGAGCAGACAGCAGCTGAACGCAGCCTTGTAAGGGTAAATAAGGTTGAATAAGTACAGCGTTTTCTTTACACAAGAAACATTATGTCTATAAAGGCTCATATTTTATGTCTGAGACATGTGGGACCAGAGAGAGAGGGCTAACGTCTAGTCATAGCCAATAGCCTACACTTAAATCGCCTGTGCATACAGTAGCATTTCATCTTTTATAAAAATTTGATTTTGGCCAAATGTATTTTACAACAGGAAAAACTGAGCGCCCATATAGCTACAACATACTTTGTAAACTGTTGATGAAAACGCAATGTGGTGCCGATTTAATGATGGACAAAATGCACATTTGCACAGATTCGCTGGTCAAAAACCCTGTAACTGCATTTGAGTTTGACTTTTGTAAAATGTTAATAATATATAGATAAGTAATACAACAACATATAATTTGTTTTTCGGAAAATCAAAAATTTGTTTCGTACTGGAACTTACACAAATCGAATGAGTGATCCTCGTCACCTAGGTAAAATATATCTCTAAGAAAATATACTAATACACTGTTAATATGCACGTATTCGCTAGCTAGCTAAGTTTTGAATCTAGTATTCTATACTCTCTGCTCGTCTTCACATGCATAAACATAGTAAAACATGGTTTTACTACAGTAATGTTGTCGTTTACATTAAGTGCAAATAGCCCGCCTTATTCACTAAAGGTCTGGTTGGGGCAGCCAAAATTACAGAAGACACCAGATTATTTATAGCTGTAATAGCGTAAAGGGGTAAAGGGTACAGTACAGGGGTAAAGTACATGGTTCTAAGTTTTGACGCAAATCGACCGAGGTTCGAGGTTCGAATGCGCCTTTTGCCAAACTCTCTCTACTCCCTTTTCCCATAACATAGAAGATCGGAAAGGCATTTATTTTCAATTAAAATGAAGAAAATATTCAGAAAGTGGAAATAAAGCATCTGTGTTTAATAGGCTAATAAAGTGTTTATCAGTTAGGGGTAGGTGAACAGACATGCAGTTGCCCTTGGGATGCCCTTTTTCAGTTTCAGCACATGCCCCTGAAAAGGTCTGTGCACGGCCCTGCGTCCGATGCATCTTCGGCAAAGACTGTGAACAAAAAGTCTCTGGTGACATACTACAAAAGATTTATTACCGAAATCGATATCTTGCGTCCTTCATTTAACAAGTATAAGAGAAAAAAAGAGTGGGTGATGCAGGAGCCTCTGAGAACTACTGCCCTCTTTGATATTTTTAACATCTAAAGAGTGCTTCACCATTGCTCTTTAGTGGGCCATTTTTGATTCCTCATTGCTTTTCTGTTGTTCCAGTGAGTATCCAGCCCAGAGGACTAAAAAGGGCGCAGATAACATGGGCGTGGCCGGGTCTGTGACCCTCCTGCAGAACGTCACCGTGTCCACACAACCCATTTCTAGTCTGGACTGGAGCCCGGACAAACAGGGTCTCTGTGTGTGCTCTTCATTTGACCAATCTGTACGAGTCCTTATTGTGACCAAACTCAACACCGTCTGAGTTAACATTCACAAACAAATTGGAATATTTGATGACTGTCTTCCAGGTCGTCTACTGTCACTACATCGTGTCATCGTCACAGGTTGTGACGCGCCAGCGCACTATAGTACTTCGATGACGCGTCTGTGTCTCATTATTATTAATGAGACAGAGTTTTCCTATCCTATGAGAAGACACGTCTCTTAATTATTCATGACAGCACGTGGTTCTTTCCAATGACAGAAGTGTCAGTCTGTGAGTTCCTCTAGATGAGAGAGGCGTTCATGGTCATGGGTCGTAAGTGTTTGTTTTCTTGGTGTAAAAGTTCGGGTGTGTTGCATGGCTTTCCCCGCGATGCTGCCTAAATCTCTTTTGCTATTTAATAGATTTATTCAATTAGATCTAGGCTACGTACGTACGTTTTTTTTTTTTTTTTCGTGCAATTTCTTATTTTCAAATATATGCATTTATAGTGTGTATATAAACATAATTATATATTTATAATGACAATAATAATTGTGTATGTGCATTTCTATGTTTTAAACAGAATTACTATTAATCTAATATATGTAGCGGGGCATTCAAACAGACGGTTGTCAGTGTATTTTATTGGACTTTAATTTTGCCAGCTTCAAAAATCCTGCATTTCTTTACGTTTTACCCCTTATTTTTAGTGAGAGTTGGCATGGGCCACTGACAGATGACAGTTGCTCTGCCACACCCACTCCCCTCCCCTCTTCTCACGGCCATCCACGCCCATCTAAGTTGCATTTTTCAAAAAGATTGTGAGGTGGTCTTGAGCGGACGAGGGGGGTTTAATGACCCTTTAAAGAAATCAGTTGTGTTATAATTCTTTGTAATGTTATCTGCTATAGTGACTTTGCTTTGTAGTCAAGTTGCTATTGCTGCTAAGAGGCGTTCTTATGCAAAATGTGAAGGTAAAGTTTTTCAACAAAACCAACTTTGTAATAACTCTTATTTTATCTACTATTATTTTTCAACTCTGAATGCCTACCTATGACAATCCAATCAATTCCCCATGGTCCAATCTTACACTGAACATATTTTCACACAGACTAAACATATATGCCAAACAATGCCAGAATGGGTGTTGACCAAGACATCAGTTTATTGTTCTGAGTGGATTTAAATAATTAAGGCAACAAAAAATCATAATGACGACTATAAGACACAGAATAATAGGGACAACTAAATGTATAAAAGTACATTCCCTGAAAAAGATCATATCCAACACTTGAATTTGAAAAAGTCTTGCAGCTGCTCATCATCCACTGACTTGTCATGAATTCCAGCGTAAACCGTCCTCAGAAGATTGGTCATGAATTTCCCTTCAAGTACTTCAATATATTTTTCAAGGCAACCTTTTAATGCAAAAGCAGAATGTTTTAGCATTTCAGCACTAATGCTACCCAATTGGAAAAGTGATGGATGGATGGATAGATAGATCTCAGATGACAAGTGGCCTCAGAAACTTACCGAGTCCCATGACTTTTCCATATGCTATCAGGTTGGGCAGTAGCTGAGGATGCTCATACAGTTCTTGTTTCATCAGAATATGAACAATTTCTCCTGTAATGAAGGCGTCATCAAAGGTTTGTTCACAAACGGGCTTCAGTGGGAATCTACTGTAAGTGTCCACAGCAGCCAGAGGATCGTCCTTCAACAGCAGATTGGCCAGCTCAATGTACGCATCATGCACCTAAAATGCATTTAATAGTACTGAATTGAACTATTATGGTGTGAAATGAGCATCATTGCATGATAATCAAGTTCTCACCTCTGGAGCCATGTCAATGACTTCCTGATACAAATGACATGCCTGTTTCTGTGAGTCTGTGGTTCGCTTCAGCGCCCTGGCTAAGCCTAGCCGTGGCCAATAGGACTTCTCATTCAAAGCTGTTAAGACTGTACCTTCATTGTCCTGCTTGCCAACCTCCACTGAGAAAATATTGACTGTCATAAATTCAAGAAGAAGAAGAAGTTGTATTTATATAGCGCCTTTCCACAAGCCCAAGGACGCTTAATTCAGAAGATATGTTTTGTGTTAGCCGTTTAAGTTGAGCCTAGAGCTTGGGCAAACCTGCTGGAGTCGATGGTTTATCTTCAAGAGGTTTGTGCTCCTGCCCAGATTTGCAAGACGTTTGAGCTTTGATGGTTGATTTGCCTGGTGCCTTCCCACCGCCGTTACTCTTGGCACCTAAAAGCCCTACTTTTCTCCCTCTGATGAAAGAAAAATAAAAGTACCAATCATTTGTGAATAAGAACATCACGGCCTCTTGTGTAAAGGTACAAGAGGCCATAATGTATTGCAAATGTAGTCACAGCAATTGTCATTCCTGAAAACATTGTCTTTGGTCTAGTCATAGTATTTGCAGATATTTTAGCCCAGTGCAATTAAATCTTGTGCTCACCTAGCAGCGTGTGGAGTCTGTTTGGCTCCGGTGGCTGTCTTGTTGACTCGTGTAGGAGCAGGGATCTTCGCTGTGGATGTAGGGACCCCTCGGGCTGGAGCTACTCTGCTTGTCTTCGTCCCATCTGCAGTAGCCTCAGATGGCTCTACCGTTGGTTTGGGCTCAGTAGCTTCATGCTTGGCTGTTTTGTCCTTTTCTGCAGCCACATGGTCCTTCCACCATGTCTGCTCTAATTTAGACACAAAACATTCTATGATTTAAAAGTAAAAGATTGCATTTACTAAAGAGTTATGAAGTACATTCCATCACAAACATATCCAAAGTCTTGCAGCCTCTCGTGATTTGGCTTTGTGTTGTATTTGTCAGCATACAGATCACATTTCTAGAATTCAAATCCCTTAAGGGATTGTTAGGCTGCATTAATCAGGTCAACAGATCCAGTAACACTTCCCATGAACTTGTTACATCGAAAAAGGAATGGCATCTACGCATATAATCCCTTACGAAAAAAAACCATGGTTTTATTATAGTAAAAGTTCTTTTGGCTAATTGATTACCATTTATATAACCACAGTTTTACCACAAATACCATGGTTAACTATGGTTAGAGTAGCAAAACCATGGTTAATTTGTGGTTACCATGGTTTAACTACAATAACCATGTTTTTTTGGTTGTATTTGTAGTAAAACCATGGTTCATTTTCGTAAGGGATAGTCTGTCTGTTCCATCCTTATCCTGAGGTTACTGTAGTCATGTATTCACCATAGTCGTATACCGAATCTGGTCCAGATCCAGTTCCTCGCAGTGCAATTAGAGAATTGAGATGTCCTTCAAGATGGCTGAATTTGATTGGTTGCTGGAGGATGGAGGAGCGAGGAAACGAGGAAGCATTGATTTGAATATTGAGAAGCACCCCTAGAATGCGCTGGAGGGATTATATATCCCAGCTGGCCTGGGAACGGCTTGGGATCACCCAGGAAGAGCTTGAGGAAGTTGTCCGGGAAGGACATGTTGTCGACCACTACTTGCCATACTGCCACCACAACTCGTACCAGATAAGCAGCAGTGGAATGGATGGATGGAAACAAAAATGCCCAGCTGAAAAACCCAGCATTGCCTGTCATCAGCAAAAGGTGTGTTTTGCATTGGATGCTGGTCCCCAGCATGGGAAACGGGAGTGTTGGTGCATCAATATGCTGGTCCACAGCTAGACCAGCACTAAACTAGCAAAAACCAGCCTGGACCAACATGGAATCCAAGCTTGTTTATGATTAATTTTTCAGCATAAAAAATGAGGTTGAGTAAATAATACTGGTCTGGACCAACAAATAACGACAGTACTTACTGGTTAGCTGCTCGGGCGGTTCTCCGGTCTGATGGGAACCTTCTAACTCAATGCTGGCTTGGAAACTGAGGCAGGCATTTGAAAGTGCTGCCTGACCTCCTTCAGTTGCTGCATCACTGTCGCTCTGAGCCAGTTGAGCCGACCCCAGCAGACACAGAGCACGACTGCAGCGGGGCGCTGCCACTACTCCCATCTGACAGACCTAGACAGACCAGAACCAGAATCATGCAAACTCTTTCTCTTAATGTATATAGTCATATTATAACATTAGACTGCATCATGTTTAAATCATAGCTTTCGCCTTCAACCTGCACAAACACACAACCACTAGCGCTTTCCATCATCGGGCTGAACAGTTCTACGCACGGTGAGGAATTGAGTATTATCTAATGAGCTGATGACCAGAATCAAGTGTTTTTGATTAGGGAGACACATAGTGTACAGTTTGGGGGGCTTCAGGAACAGGGTTGAGATTCACTTAATATTATGTCAATCAATGTCCTTTGTAGAAATGTTCCATATGATTACGTTCACTCCAGTGTTTACTTACTACAGTATCACATATGCAACTCTTGCGTCACTGAAGTAACATACATTCGAATACTGATTTCATAGCATCATAGTGGAAAAGGACCAGGATCCAGCCACAGTTCGGGAGGAACACGTTCATGATCCATCCAATCATCACGTCATTCCAACCAGATGTCATCCACATGTCTCCCCAATCAGCACGAGTGGAGGCCTATACGCAGTCGACTCACCTATGTTCCCTGTTCCCCTTGTTTTCAGCATCCCTCCACCACCCCGTCTCCTCACACTCGCCTGGTTACTTTCCTAACCAGAGATATGGGGGGAGTACTCTGGGTTTGGACCTAAATACCGAGCTCTGAGCACTTTCACTTTCATACTACTTTACTCTATCTGATTATTTGTAAGTGTGAACTCATAAAATACTGGAAGTAACTATTCAATTAACTGTTCTCAAACATGCATTTCCCCCCGATGTGGTTGGAACACTTTACTAAAACACTCTAAACACATTTCCTGCATTATTCATAGGCCCTCAACACCAGTGTAGTCCGACTGAATTCAGCACAGACACAAACCCATCTAACATTCACAGATAAGATGACCATCTTTTGATGTGTGCATTCCTGTGCAAAAACATAGTCCTGGCCATATAACTACCCCTAACCATTTTTTTCTTGGTATTTACATAAAAATACCATAAAAAAATATGGGATATAACATAAAAAATGCTGGATGGAAAGGCCAATATGCACATAAATTCTAAAAATGTGCATAAAAAAGTTAAATTTTTTATCCAATAATACGACATGCACATAAACTATGATTCGGTAAACACATTAACCAGATAAATCCCTCGATGTGCAACAAAAAACCTCAGCAGAGGCTGTGATTGGATAACCGGCCTAACCAGCGGACCAATCACATCGCAGCATCTCAAATGTTGGTTTGGTGGCTCTGAAACGCCCGAGTCAAAGTCTGTGATCAGAATGATTTGGTTTAATTCCCTCCAGAAGCATCTCACACGATTGCGTTCCCAAACACCAGCATCCCAACGCAAGAGAACATGACAGCGTTTGTTGTGTTTGTCTGTCATTTATGGTGGAGGAAATAAAAGCCACAGTTTCTTCCTTGATTGCAGTAACTTCTATTACAGTTTTTTATTGTGCAACAATTTCCCAGGAAGTGACAATTCGCAACTTTGGATAGAAACATAACCAGTCTCTCACCCACTAAATACTGCAGATGAGTGGAAAAGTCACATGACTGAAACATAAATAAATCATTTATGAATAAGTCACTTCCAGAAACATATAGCGTGGCCAGTAGTCCGATTCACAAATGAAGGACTTTTATGAGCTGTATCTTTTTTAGCAAATTAAAAGTATGAATTGTTTTCACTCACTAACTGGACTCAAGTTATTACTTTTGTCATGTCTGACTCAAAATAAACCCATAACTGTTATTGTGCTAAATGTACTCGTGAGACTCAGATCAGTGTAGTTACTGACAGGTTGTTTATGTAAGTATGTGTAGTTAAAGATTATTTAAGTGTTGTTAATTATTTAAATTTGTTGATTATTTAAGTGTTGTAATTAGTGGCATTCTATACAAATTATTTAATGAATGAATGATATATTTGGTTTAGTATTTTAATCTAATATAGTTAGGACCAAGTGCTGAATTGTATTTTTGCCTCTAAACATTTGTATACATTTTTTTTATTTCTGATAATTTGGCAAGAGGCAGTAAATGCTATAAGAATTTATAGGCATTTCATTTTAACATCCAAAAATACATTCTTAATAGAACCGTTAATCCAGAGTCCTTGAATTGTGCAATAGTGTCTACCTTCTCCTGCATGTCCAGAAGCTCCCTACAGGGGGCGATAGATGAGAGCCATATCAAAGCTGTGAGAGCCTGGCATCTCTTCACTATCCAGGGCTGTTTGCCTTCTCTGTCCTGCTGAATGAGGGCTTGTAGGAGAGCAAAATGAGCGTGCAGCAACACCCGCTCCAGCTGCTGCACCACCTCTCCGTGATTCACACACCTGCTGATGCCCTGCGCCGCGAGCCCACAGCTGCTGTTGAAATACCACAGAGATTGGGAACTGTTGTTATTTATTTAGAGAGAACAATTAAAGGGGTCATAGCATAGAGATAAAAAAAGATTTCAATGTACCCAAGGGTCTCTGATTATGTTCATAAAGGCCAAGAAATGTGCTTTTATTGTCAAAGATACTACTATTCCTAAACACCAGAAGAACTAACATAAAGGGCACTATTTTAACGATCTTAGCGCATGGTCTGAAGTGTGTGGCGCTGGTGCACTGAAGGCGTGTCCGAATCCACTTTTGCTAGTTTAACGACGGAAAAAGCGGTCGGCGCCAGACGCATGGTCCAAAAGGGTTGTACCTAGTCTCTTAATGGGTCATGGAGGATTCACTATTTACATGTGAGCAGAAAGACTAAATGCTTCTCCAGAGAGGAATCCTTTTATTTGTATTATTTAAAAATGTGTGTGTGCTGCTGTGTGATAAGCAGAGTGAATGCGCGTTGTGCACCGCCTATAGGCTCATATTACTAACACACCCTTTAAATAACACAAAAAAATACTGTGCTATTGACTTTAGAGCAGGTTTGTGTTGGTCAATGGCGCAGTCGATTTCAGTTCCTCAAAATACCAACACGGCAACAATGCTCCTGAACTCCTGGTGTTCAGACCAGACGCCCATGGGTGAACAGATGCGCCAGTGCATTTGATATTTAAACAACGTGGAGCTGGACGTGAACATGAGAACTGCATCCGGCTGAAGCATCACATTGCGCTGGGTGTATGATAGAGCCCAAAGAGTAAAATGTTGCAAAGTCCTTTTAATGTGTTTCTTGTTTGTCTCTGTAACACACATGTGATAGACTTGCTCTGGACTCATGGCCTGGTCAGAGGAGGAGTACTTGGAAAGCAAAGCCGCCAAACTGAGACAACCGCGTAGAAACTGAGCGTTCACAACAGACAAATGACATCCAGTTTCCCACTGCTCCTGTCTGAAAAAGAAAAAACAAATCTTGATTAAAACTTGAAACTTGAAAAATGACTGAATGTCCCAGACAGCAACATAGTGTCGGCCTAGATCCGGCCCACATGATGTGGCCCAGATATAGGGCGAAACTATCTTGCTGTCTGGGGTGAATGTGAATTCTCCTTTTACATACTCTTTGTGATCATGTGGGACAAAGAATTGACCCATGACGTACTCGAGGCCTTGTTGTAGGAACAATACAACCTGCTGTTTTGGCAGCTTATTGGACATGGTTTCCTCTTTCTGCTGCAGCTGAGCCAAGCCTGTATAAAACCTGCCATTAAAAAACATGTTTGTGAAGGACTGACAATAAACACTGGCTGTCCTGAAGTCATCCAGACCTAAATTAGACTTTGAATCTGTTCCAAATGCAGTGTTTAGGCATCAAAGGGCATGCAAGAAGATATAAGAGTACATGTAATAATGCATTGTGGAACAGACAATCCCATAATGCAGTGTGTCCTATGGATGTTGCAGATGTCTCACTAATGAAAACACATCTCATAAGGTTGTTATGTGTTAAATAGGGTGATATTCTGGGAGGTCAGTACTGAGGACTGGGGTTGAGAAATCGTGCCATAATGCATTGCATAAAAATTCTAAAAATGTGTTGAAAAAATCTCAATCTATATAAAAAAAAATCCATTTGTATGTCCCAAACTCAAATGTTTTTTTGAATGTGTTTTTTCGTTAAATGCCTGAAAAGGGTTGTGGTGAACACAAGCTCAAGATATTTTTTATGTTTTATTCTATGACATAAAATGCATCAGTAAGATTTAACTTGAAAATCTTGAAAAAGGTGGTTGCGGTTGCTAACAAATTCCCTTTTTGGCAATCCTAACTAGTCGCTTTCACAGCCTTGACGTGTTTATAATCGAGCAAACTATTATAACTCAACTCTTTTTTAAATAAACACTGAAAGAGCTGAAAGTCATGTGACCGTGATGTAGTTTGTTTATAGTTTTTCCTTCTGCCGACATTATTTAGGCTTCAAAATTCATAAAAGTTGCATTTGTAAAGATTATCATGATGAACACAATGTGTACAAATCATAGTTTTGTTGATTACAGATCTTTTTTTCTGCAATGATCCAAAAGCCAATGGAAAAATCCTATTGGGTTTTTGTTGAGGGAAGCAGGGCAATGTGAACTCTACAGCTTAGAAATGAGGAGAGCTGTTTGTATATTATATGGGAATTGCAAGCAATATAGAAATTCTGGTTCTAAAGCTACATAGGGATGCCAGTTCCTCAATGATTCAATTAATTATAATTTTTGTCATTTTGAAAAAAGATAATTAACATGCCAGAGGTATCTAGTAGGCTCAACTGATCTAATCAAAAATATATATTTTTGACTGTCATCAAACTATATGCGTCTAAAATGCTGCAATGATTGTTCAAACCTGATCATTGGATGACAGGGTCGAAGGCCCAGCGCAGTCTGAAGGTGATGCAATGCCTCCTTGCTTCTCTCCTGTAGTAGGAGCAAACGCCCCGCATGTAGGTTATATTCCCAGCTGTCGGCATTCAGCGACCAGGCGTCTAGATATTTCAGCAGGGCTCGAGAGAGCCAACACTTCTCATCAGACACAACACTACTGCCGTCCTATGACAGAGCAGACAATGAATGAAAGGAAGGCACACTTTCTCTGATCTCAATTAACTTTAGCACATAACATCTACCAGAATGTAAGACAATAGTACTATTGAGCAGCCTATTTACATAAAGAAAAGGGGGAATTTTTCTCCTAAAAAAGGCAGCAGTTTAAATCGTTTTGGATAATTCTGATAGCAAGTATTTTTGCATTTAAAAGATATCTAATAGGTTCAAGGTAATTTTGGCTAGAAGTGGTTTACTCGTAGCCGGACTATATCGGGTCTATAGTTAACCGAGACGGTGAAATGATGGCTATTGCTTGCTGGGATGTTGTCAAAGTGCTCAAAGGAAGGAACAGTGGTGAACCGGCGACAGGGTCATGGGCGGCCAAGGCTCATTGATGCACATGGGGAGGGAAGGCTGGCCCGTGTGGTCCGATCAAACAGACGAGCTACTGGAGCTCAAATTGCTCAAAGTTAATGCTGGTTTTGATAGAAAGGTGTCAGAATACACAGTGCATCTCAGTTTGTTGTGTATGGGGTTGCATAGCCGCTGACCAGTCAGGGTGCCCATGCTGACCCCTGTCCACCGCCGAAAGCACCAACAGTGGCACGTGAGCATCAGAACTGGACCACAGAGCAATGGAAGAAGGTGGTCTGGTCTGATGAATCACGTTTTCTTTTACATCACGTGGATAACCGGGTGCGTGTGTGTGGCTTACCTGGGGAACACATGGCACCAGGATGCACTATGGGAAGAAGGCAAGCCGGTGGAGGCAGTGTGATGCTTTGGGCAATGTTCTGCTGGGAAACCTTGGGTCCTGCCATCCATGTGGATGTTACTTTGACACGTACCACCTACCTAAGCATTGTTGCAGACCATGTACAGCCTTTCATGGAAACGGTATTCCCTGGTGGCTGTGGCTCTTCCAGCAGGATAATGCTCCTGACACAAAGCACAAATAGTTCAGGAATGGTTTGAGGAGCACAACAACGAGTTTGAGGTGTTGACTTGGCCTCCAAATTCCCCAGATCTCAATCCAATCGAGCATCTGTGCTGAACAAACAAGTCCAATCCATGGAGGCCTCACCTCGCAACTTACAGGACTTAAAGGATCTGCTGCTAACATCTTGGTGCCAGATACCACAGCACACCTTCAGGGGTCTAGTGGAGTCCATGCCTCGACGGGTCAGCAAAAGGGGGACCAACACAATATTAGTTATGCCTGATCGGTGTAATCAGTCTGAACTAAAACAATGGCCTGAATGAAAATGCAAATTCCCTTTTTGGCAGTAGATGGCGCGTATGGAAAAGCAGAAATACAGCGGTTACCCTTACACAAAGCAGCTCTGTGCTTTATTAGGCATCAAACAGAAAACATGCCATTGAAACTTATCTGAAGGCAGCCAAGTAGGCAGTGGACAGCAAGGCAGCTCAGTAGCTTTTGCTCTTGTATTAATAATTATATTGGATAAACTGGCATCTGCTACATGAATAATTACAAAATGTAAATGTTGACTGAGAAAAAGGCAACATAAGGACCTTTCCAGCTTTTTTTGATAACCAGAGGAAAAGTGTCTGGATGTAATCAGCCTTTGCTGACTGGCCCTGCTGTTTGAGATCTCTTAACTCCATGTCAAGTGCTTTTAGCTGGTTCTCTGTTGTCTGTGTTCCTGGAAAGCCATGAAGCCTGCAGATGGCCAAGATCTCTTCCTGCCTCCCGGCAGACTTGGCCTGGCCGAGATCCTGGTCACAGTCCTCAGCCTGTGGGATTTCAGACAGTCAGTTATCGCATATGGCTCTTTTATTTGAGAACAATATTAGCATATGTGCACTGCTAATTCAAATCTGGTGTAATAATTGGTGTTCCTCGTGTGGCGGTCAAAAATGACCAATTTTTTTATTATTATTATTTCAATGAAATGAATGTACTGTATTTTAGTTCTATGTTGTATTTTGTATTTTTAGGGGATTCTATGGTACTAAATGATATTTATACAGTAGTTATAATCCATTTATTACCTGTTAAAGGGATAGTTCACCCAAAAATGAAAATTCTATCATTTAGTCACACTGAATTTGTTCCAAACCTGCATGAATTTCAATTTTCATTTTTGGGTGAACTATCCCTTTAACAGGTAATAAATGGATTATAACTACTGTATAAATCCTTACGCTTGCCCAGTTCATTAACTATCCCTTTAACCATTGTTTGAGCATAGATCTGCAAATGAAATCAACTTAAACTGTTGTAACTCTTGAATGCTGTGGGGCACAGACTTAGTTTGGTCTCTTTTTAAAGAAGACACTTGGCAGAATATTGCTAACAGCCAGATTTACTAACAGCTTGTACAGGGGTTGTCTGCCAGCACAGGATTTACTAAAGACACGCAGTGATAAATTAGCGCTGAAAGGCGTGGACAGAGTTATTTTAGCGGCTGAGCTTATTGCATATGCATTTGTAGGAGTTCACCTTTCAGAAGCAGTATTTATGGTAGGAGTGTATTTAAATGAATCATGCGAGGTTTGTGCTCGTCAATTTATTTACGGCCCAAAACAAGCATTTCTTAAACCAGATGCTAATTTGCACTGCTCTTGGTAGATTGTGTTGGTCATTATGGAAATGATCCGGCTGTGTCTCTGTTCTTTAATTTGCGCGTTGTCAGTAGATCACATGCTGTCATCCAATCCCATCTACGCTTTTTGGGGATTGCACTCTCATGCTAATATGCTGTTTAGTAAATCTGGCCCTACGGTTTTTATGAAAATTTTTATATGAAATATATATTTTCCAAAACATGTTTTACTCTAAAACTGTGAGAAAATCAAAGCAGATTTAGTTCCAAATTTGAGATTAATATCTCAGAAAATGAGCTTTCAGTAAGATTTTGATTGGGTGCAGTACTAAACATTTCCACTAGATGAAATTCGTTTCCCATTCGTTTCCAATACGGTCAATTTTGACAGCAAAGAGTACAAGTACCATTTAACCTTTTCGGATCATGTCCATGATATTTTCTATGTTGACATAGCAAGTGCCAAAACCTTTTGCCAATATAATAGCAAAAGATTTGTACCTTTCGGTTGAAGTAAAAAATTCTAAAAAACAAAACGTAAAATGTTTTGGTAAAAACTGACTGAAGGGCACCAGAGGGTTAAAGGATTAGTTCACTTCAAAATGAAAATGTCCTGATAATTTACTCACCCCCATCTCATCCAAGATGTTCATGTCTTTCTTTCTTTAGTCAAAAATAATTTTTTGAGGAAAACATTCCAGGATGTTTCTCCACATAATGGACTTCAATGGCAACCAACGGTTGAAGGTCCAAATCAATGCAGTTTCAGAGGAAGGGCTTCAGAGGCTCTGATGAGGAATAGGGTCTTATCTAGACAAACGATCGGTCATTTTCAAAAAAAAAACATTTATATACTTTTTAACCTCAAATGCACGACTTCGGTGTTGTTCTTCTTCACGACATATGACGTATAATGTAGAACCGACCCAGTGCCGAAAAACTCCATCTCATATTCTCCTCCAACTTTAAATTTGTCCGACATCATTGTTTTACCTTTATTTTTGTAAAGGCCGTTTGATTTAGTTTTTGCACGTTCGTTTTAACACTGGGTCGGTACTTTCACCTACGTCACAGACGTGACCTTTCCAATGTGATGACGTCATACGCCGTGAAGAAGAACACCGAAGTCGTGCATTTGTGGTTAAAAAGTATATACATTTGTTTTGTTTTTTTTAAATGGCCGATCGTTTCGCTAGATAAGACCCTATTCAAAGACTGGGATCATGCAGAGCCTCTGAAGCCCTTCGACGCCCTTTGAAACTGCATTGATTTTTGCATTGAAGTCTATTATGTAAAGAAAAATCCTGGAATGTTTTCCTCAAAAAACTTTTTGACTGAAGAAAGAAAGACATGAGCATCTTGGATGAGATGGGGGTGAGTAAATTATCAGGAAATGTTCATTTTGAAGTGAACTAATCCTTTTAGGCCTATGAATGCTCGAGCTCTGTAAAGCAAAATGGATTCTGAATAGCTGCCAATGTTTTTATCGTTCACCAGCTGGACATAAATCATTGTGAAAGTGATTCCAACGATATCGTACCTCTGTGTCGTTATAGTTGAGGTGTGGACTCTGCTATTTGGAACGATTTGTGAAACGTAATATCTTCATCGTTAATGTTATAGTTATTGATCTTGTTGTACACATGCATCACTAGCACTATTGAATTTAGATTTTTCGGAAAATGTGTAATATGTTTCACCTCCTATTATTGTCCAATTGGAATAACCTTAAGTTTGACATTGACTCTCTCAATTCCAAACCACTATTCCCTACCTTCTTTCTCAGGCCATACATCTCTGTTGCGAAGTAGTGCTCCTCTAGTGTCTGCCCAAGAAGAAAATGCAGTTTAGCATCGTTGGGTTTAACCTTAACAGCAGTAGCATAGTGGACGGCAGCCTGATCCAGATGATCCAGAGGAGATTGTCCAGAATCACACTGCATCACGTCACCTGAAGAAACAACAGCACACCAACTGCTAATAATTTACCTAGAGATTACCATATCATACTGCTATTAAATGGGTCATGAACTGAGAAATAAAATTTTCCTTGAGCTTTTGACATATAAGAGGTCATCATACTATAAGAATAATATATAGTTTCAGAACTGAAAACTTCCTTGTTAGTCCAAAAACAGCTTTTATTGTAACCAAGCCCAGAGAACGACACGTTGTGGAATGAGCCTATAATAGATGCTGAAAGACCGCCTGTGCAGAAGATCAACGGCTACTTCATCATCACAACTTTGGCCCCGCCCACTGGCGTGTTAGTGAGATGACGAGGAGAGAAGAGCGATACAGGATCACTGGACTAAAAATAACATTACCTTCCAAAGAATCCTAATGCTAGGAATGTGCTTATTTATTTTCAACAATGTGAATGTCTCAGTTGAGCATGATTTATTTGTATTCGCTACATTTCACCGTGGATTCTTTGGCAAATCAGTCGCAATTTCGGCACAGGCTTTGCAAACAAGACTTTTACGATATGGACTCGACAGTAATGCCACAACATGTAAGTAACCGTGTCAATCACAGCAGTGGCCGTTTACACTGAAGTCTCACAGCAGCCAATCACAGCAGTGGGCGTTTACACTGAAGTCTCACAGCAGCCAATCACAGCAGTGGGCGTTTACACTGAAGTCTCACAGCAGCCAATCACAGCAGTGGGCATTTACACTTAAGTCTCACAGCAGCCAATCACAGCAGTGGGCGTTTACACTGAAGTCTCACAGCAGCCAATCACAGCAGTGGGCGTTTACACTGAAGTCTCACAGCAGCCAATCACAGCAGTGGGCGTTTACACTGAAGTCTCACAGCAGCCAATCATAGCAGTGGGCGTTTACACTGAAATCTCACAGCAGTGGGCGTTTACACTGAAGTCTCACAGCAGCCAATCACAGCAGTGGGCGTTTACACTGAAGGTCTCACAGCAGCCAATCACAGCAGTGGGCCTTTACATTGAAGTCTCACAGCAGCCAATCACAGCAGTGGGCATTTTTACTGAAGTCTCACAGCAGCCAATCATAGCAGTGGGCGTTTACACTGACGGTCTCAGAGCAGTGGGCGTTTACACTGAAGGTTTCACAGCAGCCAATCACAGCAGTGGGCGTTTACACTGAAGGTTTCACAGCAGCCAATCACAGCAGTGGCCGTTTACATTGAAGTCTCACAGCAGCCAATCACAGCAGTGAGCATTTTCACTGAAGTCTCACAGCAGCCAATCACAGCAGTGGGCGTTTACACTGAAGTCTCACCACAGACACGCCCCTTCAAACAGAGCATTCAAATCAGAGGCTAAAATCAAAAATGCCTTTCATTTCTAAATGAACAATTTTTGATGTAAAAATCATACTAACATTATAAGTGCACCGCAGGAAACATTATAAAACAATAAAACAATGCAGTTCATGACCCCTTTAAAATCAATTAACAACCCAAATTTATGGTAAATGCTTAATTTTTTTTTTGCTGATGTTAGTTATGTATTAGATGAGTAGGTGGTCCTTCGATCACAACAAATTATCCAGGTGCATTTCTAACTGCCATATGTTGTTTCAGTGGACCCTATATTTGATAGTGGATCAATCTTTACCAGGTGGATCTTGCGCATGAGGATCTACCTGGATTAGGAAGCCATTTCTTGTAGAGTTTTAAGTGTTCCTCAGCATGAGCAATCAGATTATCTACATCATGTTCTCCAAATGCTGTCTGCAGTCTTTTCTCCCAGTTTCTAATCTGTTTGAACAGGAAGAGCAAGGTTACTTACAGTTTCCCAGCGAACAGAAATATGTTCTAAGATCATTTTGCTAACATTCCCATTAAGTTCTGAAAACAATTTTGGTAACACTTTATTTCAATGGTCCACTTTAGTAGGAATGCATGATATATCAGCCAGCGTATCGGTATCGGCTGATATATGTTCATTTTTAATGTTATCGTTATCGGCCTGATAAGAAAATTTGTCCAATAAGCCGAGAAAAAATGGATTATTTCCTTCAGCTGAGACACTTCAGATGCGTACTGTTTGAATAGCTTGAAATATGATTGAAATCACTTCAAAAAAGGAAAATACAGTTCAGAGCAACATGTGCAGCACAAGTCTGTCATATAGGCTACATGAAATCATAATGAGAACATCATAATTGTGTGCCTGGGACGTGGCTTCTAGTGGTGAGACTTTTGTTTTTGTAATCAGGCTCTCAAAATATATAAAAATTTGGATTTAGATTTATCAGCCTATATATCGGTTATCGGCTTTCAAATATAAAGAATTATCAGTTATCGGTATCGGCCAAAATGTTCATATCAGTGCATCCACTTTAGACATTCTGTTGACTATAAGTAACTTTGCAACTACATGTTAACTTATTCTAATAACCCTAACAGTCTACTAATACTCAAATAATACTCTAATGAGAGTTAGTTGACAGTTGAAACATTACTTATAGTCAACAGAATGTCTAAAGTGGACCATCAAAATAAAGTGTAACCATGTTTTTTTTTCTTTTGTTTTTTTATCCAATTTTTTAAATGTTTTGAGAACATTAAAGACCAGATAACTCTTAACAAATGTTATATTAATGTTACTGGAAGAACGTTTGTTCATAACTGTTTTTTGTGTGAATTTTATTCAGAATTTTATCATTCTGCAAATATTATGGGAACATTACTTTTGAATGTTCTCTGAACGTTCTCAAACAATTAAAAAAACATTAGACAATAGTTCAACTAAAATGTTTTTAGAAATAAAACGTTTCATGAACAGTGTGGGGGAAAGTTACTTTTAAAAGTAGTGCATTACAATATTGCGTCACTCCCTAAAAAAGTAACTAATCGCATTACTTAGCTACTTTTTATGGAAAGTTATGTGTTACGTTATGTCTGTGTTACTTTTCTGCATCTTAGCTGGGCTTGCTTGTTTTTTAATATATTAAAAAAAAAAGAAAAAAAAAAGAGTTCACTTTAAGGGCCCTATCATACACCCGGCGCAATGTGACGCCAGACGCGACGCAAGTGTCTTTTGCTAGTTTCAGCCCTTCACAGTTATCATTTTCACATCCTTTATCCATTTCCTTGCTGGAGAAGCGTTCAGTCTTTCTGCTCACATGTAAATAGTGAATCCTCTATGTGTACCGAGGAGTCCACTGGAGGCGAGTTTGCTGAACCCAAGTGCAGTTTATTAAACAAAATCCAAAACATAAAACAAAAGACTTGACTTGGCTTGGCTTGGCTTAAACAAGACAATAACTCACCAACACGCGGGTTACACATTCAATACAAGACCAGGACACATGGCAAACATGAGGGCTTAAATACACTATGACTAAAGACAAGACGAGACACACCTGTGAACAATGCTAAACCAATGAGAACACGACAACAGAACACAAGACAAAGGAGCACATGGCAGGATCACATGACAAAAACCAGGAAGTGCATGGAAAGACATGACAGTGAACATGGCAAACTTAGAAACATAGCAAACTAAACACATGAAACATAACAAAAACACCCTGTGACACTATGGTGCGAGCACAACTGGCTTTTAAAGGGAAAGGGAGATGAGTCTCTGATTGGTTTATTGCATGTTACGCCCAAAACACACCCATGACTCATTAAGAGACAAGAGACAACCCTTTTGAACCATGTGCCGGGCGCGCTGACTGTTTTTTCCGTCGTTAAACTAGCAAAAGTGTTTTTTGCTAGTTTCAGCCCGGCGCAGTTCTCATGTTCACGTCCAGCTCCACGTTGTTTAAATATCAAATGCACTGGCGCATCTGTTCACCCATGGGCGTCTGATCTGAACACCAGGAGTTCAGGAGCATTGGTGGAGCGTTGCTATTGTGAGGAACTGAAGACGACTGCGCCATTGACCAACACACACCTGCTCTAAAGTCAATAGCGCAGTATTTTGTGTTATTTAAAGGGTGTGTTAGTAATATGAGCCTATAGGAGGTGCACAACGCGCACACACTCTGATTATTACACACACAGGGACGCGCAGCAGCACACACACATTTTTAAATATTCAAAATAAAAGGATTCCTCTCTGGAGAAGCGTTCAGTCTTTCCGCTCACATGTAAATAGCGAATCCGCCATGGTGCGAGCGCAACTGGCTTTTAAAGGGAAAGGGAGATGAGACTCTGATTGGTTTATTGCACGTTACGCACGTTTAGAAAATTATCATGGCTGTTAGTGAAGGATAAACTACATTTACGACTGCTGGTATATTTCTATAAGGTAATCAAGTAGCACACACCCTGTTTCTTCTCTGAAAAACATGTATATGTGGGTTTTAGACATGACTACAGAACCATCAAGTGAGTAAGGCTCAACTCTTTTTAGCTTGTCCCCACACAAATTTCATGAAAAAAACTTTGCTTTATCGAGGTTCTGTCGCTTGGAATATGGTTCCAATAAACATACGAAAGAGTAAAAGCACATATGTATTTAAAAGACAATGTAAAGATATGCTTACAAATATGTAGATGTATGTTTGATGTGCTGCTACTGCTTGATTAGTGTAATTGTATTTTTGGTTTTATTGTATTTGCATGTTTTTTGTCTTGTATGGCTGTGTGGACCCCAGGAAGATTAGCAACTTTGTGGAAGCTATTGGGGATACATTAAAATAGGGCCCTAACATTCGTAAAAAATGAAATCAAAACTCATTTTTGCTTATTAGTATGGTTGAAGTGGATAATCGAAGGTCAGCAGTAAAGACATGTGTTAATAAAGTGAGATTAAATACATAAAGTATATTTGTGTAATTTAACATATTTAATTATTGCAGGTTTGCGTAATATTCTGAGACTGTTTTTATTCATTTTGAGAAATACTGAATGTTTTTGTGCAAGTGAGATGAGTAAATGCATGCTCATTTATTCTAGAACTACAGTAACATCACGTTCACACACAGCGTCTCTGCACTCACGAGAGCTGTCAATCAATACGTGGGAAAACAAAGTTACTTTTGTTACTTATTTGAAAAAGTAACTCTTGTTGTAAATTTAAAAGTAATGTGTTACTTTACCTATAGCTACGTGAAAAAAGTAATCTGATTACGTAACTCGCGTTACCCCAACACTGTTCATGAATAATGTATAATAAAAAAATGTTGTGCTAACATCTTGAGAATATTATTAAATACCAGATAACTCTGATTGAAGATATCAATAACGTTACTAGATAATGTTTGATCATAACTTTGAGAAAACTTTGCCAGAACATTAACTTAAGATCAGAGAATGTTCCCTGTTTGCTGGGTTTAAATCTTGTGTATGATCGCACACTTCCAGATTCATGTCCTGTCCATACCTCAAGGGTGTGATTAGTCCTTGTTTCCAGGATATTTGAGGATTCAAAATATTTTCTGTACCAGTCTGTTTGTGTAACTTCCTGCAGTGATACAAATGATTTCATAAGCAACATGAACGAGGGTAAAACTGTTCAGTAACCAAACTACCAATGTGTAAAACTGGACATGAAGAAAAACAAGTTCAGACACAGTGAATCTGTAAATGCATCACACTGACCAGAGAATCTAGATCTGATGATGGTTTGTGACGACACTCTTGTGCATGTGCTCCGATCTCTGCATATCTCATCTGCTTTCTGCACCCTATGAAAAACCCATGTGCAGAAATAATAATAAAGTCAGTTCAATCAAGACTTGAAGTCTGAGCATTATTTAGGTGTGGTTGTGAGAGTTTTGAAGGTTGGAAGCTCTGTGATTGCCAGGCTTTAATTTTTGTCTGCATTGATGATATTCATACCACGATGTGAGAAGAAACATTTGACGGGAGCGTTTGACATCCTCTGATCAAGCTCTGACTCCCGAACCTTCCACCCCTGTCCCAAGGGACGCTCCGTAAAGGGATCTACTTTTGACCTCCGAGTCAGCATGTCAATATACGGGGAGGAAAATACTGTCTTTGGTTCACTGCGTACAAACATGACAGATAAACATATGATAATGATAATGTCAGAATGCATGAAGGGGTTTGACCACAAGAAAATCACTCTCACCTCTGGTGTATTGACACAGGTTTGTATAGGGCACTTAAAGAGACAGGACACTCAAACTCACTCTGGTCTCTCACATCACAGAACGTCACAGCTAGAGGAATGTGCTCTCTAGTAATGTTTACAGTATACACCTGCAAAAGAAAGGTCAAGTTTCTTGCATTTTCTCAGAAATTGTTTTGTTTTTCATTCCGGCCTACTTTAATGAATGGAAAATCAAGACAAGAGGATGGTTTCAAACTGACTTTCAGCTAAATCTATGCTGACAATGTCGACAAAATATCATACATGTTTACTGTTTATAGTATGCATATTTATAGTCTACACTCTAAAAAATGCTGGGTTGTTTTAACAAATCCAACCGTTGTGTAAAAAATATAATTTAAAAATTGAACACAACGACTGGGTTTGTCCATATTTGACCCAAATTTGAGTTAAAACATCCCAGAATTTTTTAGCGCGTATACCATTACAAAAATTATTGTTGTGTTTATGTCAGACGATAATGTTATGGTGGGGGAATAATATACCCAAAAATATCATGGACATACTATGGTACACTGAAACAAAACAAAAAACGTAGGATTTACTTCGAAATTCACAAATAATTACAAAGAAGCAGCAACAACACATTGAATTAAATGTGGCATTTTGAAGTAGAAAGAAAAAAAAATGGAAGAATACAAAACAAAATTAAAAAGGTAATTGCGACTTTTTACCTTTTTTATCAGTTGCGAGATAAACTCTCAATTCTTACTTGTTTTCCTCAGAATTGTGAAATATAAACTCGCAATTCCAAGTTATAAGCAGTGTTGGGGGTAACGCATTACAAGTAACTTAAGTTACGGAATCAGATTACTTTTTAAGTAACTAGTAAAGTAATGCTTTACTTTTAAATTTACAACAAAATATCTGAGTTACTTTTACGCGAGTTGCTTTGTTTTCCCAAGTATTGACTGACAGCTCTGCTGACAGATCCAGTTTTACTCAATATCAATAAACAGTGAAATGCAAGCTGAGAAATATTACGCAAACCTGCAATAATTAAATATAATAAATTACATAAATATACTTTATATATTGAATATCACTTTATTAACACGTCTTTACTGCTGACATTCCACTTCAAACATACTAATACGCAAAAACTGACTTTAGATAAACATCACATTTGTGTTTCATTTTTTTTTATTGCTTAAAGTAAGCATGATGAACTATTCTTCTTCAATCCAGAATGATAGAACAGCCAAAAGGTTTTTTTTAACCGCGCCCTCTACTGTCACTTTTGGTGTAAAAGGGCCTTTGCATTTGGACACAAAATATAACTTTTTTTGTTCTATTTTTGTTCTAAAAAACAAACGAGCAAGCCCAGCCCAGGTGAGAAAAAGTAATGCAAAAGTAATGTAACGCATTACTTTCCATAAAAAGTAACTAAGTAACGCGATTAGTTACTTTTTTAGGGAGTAATGCAATATTGTAATGCATTACTTTTAAAAGTAACTTTCCCCAACACTGGTTATAAAGTCAGAATTGCAAACTCTTGCAATTATAAGAAAAAAATTCATTTCTTCGCAATTACGAGTTTACATCTTGCAATTCTGACTTTATAACTTGCAATTGCAAATTTATATCTCACAATTCTGAGGAAAAAATTCAGAACTGCAAGATGTAAACTCGCAATTGCAAGAAAAAAATGTCAGAATTTTGAGATAAAAGTAACAATTACCTTTTTATTTTTTATTATTAAACAAGATAGAAAAAACCATGGTAGCACCCACTTTGGTTCTTTTTAGGAGTTTAAGGCTGCATCCGAAATTGCATACTCTCTTAAATAGGTACTTATTATGAATAAGTAATTACTTCACAACCACTAAAAATGTATGTGTGTGTGTGTAGTGTGAATGTAATTCGGAAGTACTACATTCGCCATGTTGTCATTATCATGTGACCTACACCGTGTCTCTCCCGTGGCCTCATGGGATAGTAAAGTGTGCACACTTCAGATTCTCACAGGAAGTAGTAGGTCATCCAGGTACTTTTGCCTACTCTTTTCTGAGTACTGTGAATTCGGACATACTACATTGTAACTTACTGTCGCGCCTACTATATAGTAGGGAAGTATGCGATTTCAGATGCAGCCTTAAGGCTGATTTATACTTGTGCGTCAAACCTGCGCCGTAGCCTCTACGCCGTGGGCTGTGCGTCAATTTTCATTTATACTTCTGCGTCGATGTGCAATTATACATGCAGAGGGAGCATGTGTACCCCCGAGGGAGGGTTTATGGCAGACCAATCACAGAGCTTGCAGTCTGCGTAGAATTGACGCGTTGTTAAATTTTTGGAGAGGTGCATGTCAGGGTACGTCAAAGGCTGTGTAGCACGCATAGCCTACGATGTACCCTGACGTAGCTATGGCGTACACTCGACGCAGAAGTATAAATTGGGCTTTAGTGTGTTTTGTTGTGTAGTGGCAGGTCTTAGTTCTTACTTGAGAGTTGGCGCCATCTGCTGACGTCACCTTTATAATAACTACTGTTTCTCCTGCATTTAACATGATGGGTTCAGAGCAAGAAGTGTCATTGACAGCAGTCTGCATGCTCTTGTCTGGTGTCTGAGGATTCATTATCGCCTCACAACAGTCAAAATGTACGAGACCTAAATCTCAGAAACAATGACCTGAATAAACTGAAGAGCCATGGGAATGGTGATTCTCATAGAATGCAAGGCCTGAAATAACTCACATGAGTAGTCGTAGGTGGTTGGAGAGAAATCAGGCTGAAGTGAACGTCCTCCCTGTACGGTCAGGTCACTCAGCTCTGCTGCGCTGGCACAGAGTTTGGTCACCGCAATACTATACATCTTTGTTGTGCCATCTTCAGAAACAACCTCAATCTCTACTTTATTTAATCCATCCTCTAGTTTAAGAGTTTTTGATCCATCACCAAATAACTGGGAACATTTGATATGTAAAAATATCAGTCTCAGCACATACATATGTTCTTTATATATAGATATATCTCTATGTACAGTATATGTATCTTTATACAGACCCAGCTAACAAAAATATGTTCTAAGAAAGTTTGGCTAATGTTCCCTATGAAAACATTATTTCTGAATGTTAAAGGGACAGTTCACCCAAAAATGAAAATGTTGTCATCATTTACTCACCCTTATGTTGTTACCCCACAGTACATTTTTTATAGTGTGTTAGAAATTGTCAATTTTTGAGGGTGAACAAAAACGTGCCGTTTTTGTGTGTGTCCCTTTAAATGCAAATTAGCTGCTGCTCCCCGCCCCCTTTCAAGAAGAGGGCGGAGCTTCAAGAGCTTGTGTCAGCAGCTCCAATTACCTCACGCAGACACACACTGAAAATATCAGAAACTGTTCAGCCTTTATGATCAAACCGGAGTCGGACAATGATGGAGAGACTCAAGAAGAAGTGACAACATGTAGAATGAGACAGGACGTTTCTGAATGGTTAGTTGATGAATTTATGAGTTAACGATCTTCAAGTCATTGATTAGCATATTCAGTCATGATAATCTATAAACCGCTGGTGTGGGAACTGTTGTAAAATGAGCCAGAGAATATCTGCTGCATGAAGAGAGAACAGGTATAGTTTAGTTTAATTACGGTTATGTTGTCATCTTGCTTTTATGACATGCTATTGCATTTGTGTTCCTACTGTACTGCAATAAATGTGAAAGACGGATGACAGCTTGAGCAACTCCCGATTGTGCTCGACTACAACAACTCTTCCTCTTCTCAACATGGCCTTTGTTGTGTGTTCCCGGGGGCAGGGTTTATGTAAATTGTATGGTTATGGTTAGATAACCCGTGAAGAAGCTCATTGTAGTCCCTACCAGACGTTTGTTGTCCTTAAAGGCCCACTAAAGTGCCTTGAAACACGCAGCATTATTCAATGTGTTGATGTAATTTCCTTTGAAACGGTTACAGCTGTTAGCAGCTCCTCCCCTTTTTTTAAACAGCCAATAGCGTTTCGTTAATACCACAGTTTGACTAGAGGCTTTCTGTTTGTTAAACCAGTTTCCTCCTAATCTCTAACCGTTTCTCATCATAATCTCCTCCATATCCCTTTGAAATACAGCATTCTGTGCAGAATTTAAATGGGTCCGATATGTTTTGTTGTCTGCGCAGACTCGCGCATATGATCCGTGCTGCGCTCTCGCAGACTATGTGTGTGCTGCGCGTGAAACTAACGTGAAACCAGACTTCATTCGCCTCAACTGAAAGCATATTTACTGTCTGAATCGTTTCCTATCGCATGTATAGTGCGCTATGTGCCATTCACAATGTAAGAAATAGTAAATGTGTGAACAGCTGACCGATTTCAGCCACGGCTTCAGCGTCTATTTATAGTGTAGGGGCGGGACGCTTCAGATTCTAGAGAGCATTTCATTGGACAGAAGATGTGATGAGAAGATGAAGTCTACGATGATGTCATCAAAATCTGTGATCCATTTTAACGGAAGTGAGAGACTGTTCGTTTTGAATGCTTATATCTCCTAAATGCGAATTTTGTCATTGTTTTGGAACACACCAGCTTATTCCTAACCTTAAGGCTAACATGGTCATACTAAAAGCTAAAAAACTTCAGTTTTGATTTCAGGGGGCCTTTAAAAAGCGATTTCTGTAAAAGAAAATATCTCCCTTTGCTTTGAACTTTATGTTGTTTATGCTCAAACAGCAACATTACACACTAACTAAAGTTAAAAAAGTGAAATCATAATCAAGGACCCCTTTAAAATATCTTCTTTTGAGTTCAACAGAAGAAAGAAACTCATACAGGTTTGGAACAACTTGAGGGTAAGTATTGACAAAATTTTTATTTTTGGGTGAACTATCCCTTTTTTTTTTTAAATGTTCCAAAAACGTTTTTTCTTCACTACACAAATGATAAGGGAACATTCTATTTTAGAATTTTGCAAACATTACAGGAACGCTACTTTTGAACGTTCTGAAACTAATAGCAAGACATCAAAAGTAATACATCAACATTCAGGGAACCAAGCAACACCCTTTTTATTTGGACACTTAAGGCATACTTAAAAGTAATTCCATTAGAAACAAAATATCAAAGCAATTGGCACTTTAATATGTTTTAAATGATAAATAAAATACTGTTCAGAATGTGACACTTTTTGGTTGAACTTCACCTGTTGGGACACCTGATATATACATGATATTAGTCGCACTTTAACATGCATACGCAGCACTAAAGACATTGCTTTTCATACTTACGATATTACACGAAGCACCAGAGTCACTTGTCTGTAGATGTAGTGTTGTGGTTTGGACACTGCTCTCAACTGTTGCTGAGTACTGTGCAATATCTGATCTGAACGAAGGGTTTAGTTTTCCCTCAGACATTGATAAATGATCTAAATCACAATTATCCATCCTTCACAGCTTACTTATTTCGACGTCAGGAGGTGCAATGCACGTTTGAAAGTTTTGTTGTAAGCTGTGTTATTTTGGCTTGAGTGAACAACAGTGTTTCAGGAGTGTTTAGGTGCCACCTTGTTGCCATGGAAGCCAAACAGATTAAATCTCTATGGAAATGGAGATCATGTAAGTGAAACTAAACTGTGAACTAAAATTAACTGAATTGTTCAATGAATGATGTGAAAATGTGTTTATCCTTTAGACAGACATTTTTAACAAGACCCAAGTTATTATTTTAATGTTTTTTTAAAAATAGATCTAAAATATATATCTAAAAAAGTTCATATTTAACACGACAAAATGTTCTTCTAGTGATGGGAGAAGTGAGATTTTTTTATTATTCATGAGTTCACACTTCTAAATAATCAGATAGATTAAAAGAGTATGTGTATTTGGCGTGCTGTCCTAGGGAAGGGCTCCAAGCTCGGAACTTGGCCCGAACGCAGAGTACACCCCCCGTATCCTTGGCTAGGATAAGAACCAGCCGAGATTGAGGAGTCGGGGTGGCGGAGGGGTGCAGAAAACTGTCAAGGAACATACGTATGAGTCGGCTACGTATATATAGAGGCCTCCTCTCGTTCTGATTGGATAGATCAATTTAACATGTTCCTCCAGAACTTTATTAATAAAACAATTTCATGAGTTCACACTTATAAATAACTGGATAGAGTAAAACAGTATGCGTATTTGGTGTGCTGTCCGAGGGGAAGAGCTCTACATTTTCTCCCACATTTAGCTGATAAGGTTTTGTTCAGCTTTTTGATGTGGGAGCGATTGGATCTAATATAGCTCTTGAAAGCTCTTGTGGGATGGATTTTTGGGTTAAATCTGGAAGTGATGGCGAGTTCTGAGCATCTGAGAAAACCGAAGAAAGGCAATGTAAACATTGCATGGTGAGAGGTAGCCTAGGCAGATCGTGGAGATATATTTGATTTATGGGTTGTCTGGCATCAGGGTTGGGTTCTTTGGATGCCTTTGATAAGAAGTCTGTGAATTGACAATTGAGCCAAAAAATAGGTTTAAGAAAAATTGGATTCCGCTTAAGTAACCTTTAATGGAACCAGCTTGAAGGCTATTGACACTGATAAGGTAAGGGATAAATTAAGTAATAGCGAGAAGAGAAAAGTCAGGAAAGGAAGATGACAAAAAAAAACGGTAGACGTACAGGTCGTAAATCTGGGCTTTGTTCATTCTCCTTGACAAATGGACAACTGCGCTGATCAGCGCCTGCCTCAATCCTAACACTGTCTATTTCTCTATGACTTCCCAGACCATCGCACTGGCTCATTCAGACAATCAGACTCAGCTACGCCATTCAGTTCGCCAGGTGTCCCTGAATCCCAGGAAGACCCCCGAAAATGCCCGATCAGTTCTGTGCTTTCCTTCCTGCAAGAGAGGTTGGAGCGGAGGCTGTCCCCCTCCAACTTGAAAATGTACGTTGCTGCCATCATGGCACATCATGACCAGGTCCTTAGGGTCCTGAGAGGCGCCAGGAGCTTAAATCCTCTCAGTCTGAACCCTCCTGGGATCTCTCTGTGGTCCTTTCTGGTCTGCAGAGCACTCCCTTTGAGCTACTGGAGTCAGTTGAGCTTAAAATCCTGTCTTGAAAGACAGCGCTCCTGACCATGCTCACTTACATCAAGTGGGGGGGACCTGCAGGCATTTTCGGTCAGCGAATCGTGCCTTGAGTTAGGGCTGGCCCTTTCTAACATGATCCTGGTACCCAGGCCTGTATATGTGCCCAAAGTTCCCACCACTACTTTTCAGGACCAGGTGGTAAACTTGCAAGCGCTGTCCCAAGGAGGAGGCATGCCCAGCCCTTGCATCGCTGTTCTGTCACGTCCTGCCGCCTTTAAGTGGACCGCACGCAGAGCTTCAGAAGCTCTGAGCAGCTGTTTGTCTGCTTTGGAGGTCAGCAGAAGGGAAAGGCTGTCTCCAAACAGAGGCTGACCCACTGGTAATGGATGCCATCGCCTTGGCGTACCAATCCCAAGGAGTGCCGTGCCCCCTTGGAGTGATGCCTCCTCCTGGGCATTGGCACGCGGCGCCTCTTTGGCATACATCTGCAGAGCTGTGGGCTAGGCGACACCTAATACCTTTGTGAGATTCTACAATCTCCGGGTGGAGCCGGTTTCTTCCCGTGTGTTGGGTACAAACCGGTAATGTAAAGGAAGGTTGGTTCCTTTTCTCGCTTGCAGCGCCATTCCCCTCTGAGGGGGGATACGAGCGTCTTCTTGCTCTCCAGGTGAGTTCCCCACTTGGCGAACCCTGGATTGAGTCTCAGATGTGGCGGAGGCGTCTGACACCAGGCCCAGTACTTGAGATGTGATTAGGATGTGATTGGGGCTCCCAAGTGAGACCCCATTTGTCAGTCGACATAATGTCTCCATTCCCTCCATCAAGGAACGAGGGTTACAAGACGTTTTTTGATGTAATGTCTTTTGTGTTTCTATAAGAAGTCAAAAAGCATTTTGTCAACCTCTACACAAATAGATTTGACCACATGCAAAGAAAGAGCAGGGTTGGTCAATCTAGAAATACCCTCAGCTTATGCAAGGAGAGCTCTTCCTCTTAGAGATAAGTCTATTTGGAGCAAGGAATTTGCCTTTGCATTTGCAAAGTTTAGTCTACCTCTCGCTTTGCCATCTTTGCAAATAATTACACCCAAACAACTCACTTGAGACTTAACAGGAATATTGTACAGGGATGGGGCAGAACAAGACTTTATAGGAAGCAGTTCACATTTATCAAAATTCAAAGTTAGACCAGAAGCTTTAGAGAAAACTGATATGATCAACAGTGTCATCAGTGAATTGGTTTATGAGAATATGTTTATCAGCTATATTAATCCCTTGTAACTGACTATTCAACAAAAAAAGAGGAGAGCAGTATTGAGAACAAGTACAGCGATACCCCTGGCAAACCCCTCTAAACACATCAAACCTGGGAGAGGTTCCAGATTTAAGATTAATTGAGCAGTTGCCATTTTTATATAACATTCAGTTTTGCTAAATAAATCACAAAGGCCAAATTTGTACAGGGATTGTAAAATAAATTATGCTCAAGTGAATCAAAGGATTTGTAAAATCTAAAAAAAGAATAAAGCTTTCCTCCTTAATCAGCTCAGCATAGTCGAGCAAATCTAACACAAGGCCTATATTGCACAATATGCCTCTTTGGGATGAAACCTGATTGAGTTTGGGATGAAACCAGACCTAACTGAGCTGTTATTGTGCCCAAAACACTTTTAAGTCTTTTAGCCAGTAACAAAGCTAATATCTTATAATCCCAGTTTAACAGACACATTTGTCAGCAGTTGCCAGTAAAAAGAATGTCTTTGTTAGGTTTAGGTATTAAAGTGAGTAACCTCTGTGATAAGGCAGGTGGAAGTGAGTCAAGATAAAGTTTTGGGGGGTCAAATGTCAATAAAGAATTAAAGATCACTCCTAGATTCCTCAACTTTTTTTCTGAGACTGAAGTACAGATCAGTGGTGTAATGTAACGAAGTAATAATACTTTGTTACAGTACTTGAGTATTTTTTGGGAGAATCTGTACTTTACTTGAGTTTTTAAATTTCTGTCAACTTTTACTTTTACTCCATCATATTTCTTAAATAAAATGTATACTTTTACTCCGATACATTTCCCCAAAGCAGTTCGTTACTTACTACAAAATAAAGTCGGAAGAACACAGACTGCAAGGAAGCACAACCGCAGTTGATTTCATTTTCAGGGATGCGTCCGTTGCTGAAGCGGCTGAGAACAAGTATAGTCATTATACAGCACGAGAGCGGCCTCTAGAGGCCAAATAAAAACTCACTGATGCCTCGTGGAGTTTGTTTTGACACGTGTCGCGAGGCTACGCACTGCACAGAACGGGACACTTTTGTTGACTAAATGCTGCATTAGTGGAGAACAGCAGCGTGTTTGCCGTCGAGGCTGAGAAGAACATTAGTTGTACTAAGCGGTTAAAACAATGCGACAAAAACACATCCGTCCCAACTGTTTAATGTCACGATTGTTACCATCTATTTGCATTCGTTTGTATCCATTTGTTCACTTGTATGCATTCGTTATCCAGCGAAATTGCATATTTAAACTTTATCCTTATCATGCAGCCGACAGAAACATAACATAACACATATTTTGATTAGATAATTATCAAGTGTTCTAAAATAGAAGCAAATAACGTGTGAAAGTATACACATAATATTCATATGTGTATAATTTCAATGCTATGCTTCAATGAATTGGTAACACTTTACAAGTCCATTTGTAACATTAAATAAGGTTAATAACAGTTAATTTCAACATTTACTAATACATTTTAGTATTTTAAAGTTGTCTCTTACATTAGTTACTGTACTATGAATTAACATGAATGACCAAGGTATAATTAGTATTTTTTATATTTAAAACTTACAATAAACATTTTGCCTTTTTTTATTCAAAGAATGGAAGAGAGTTAAAACAAACTGAACACAATCTAGAACAATTTTTAATAATATTTATTTTGACTTTTTTATTTACTTGTACTTTTAATACTTAAGTACGTTTAATATAAAAAAAAATACTTTTCATACTTAAGTACAATAAATATCACACACTTTTACTCAAGTAATATTCTAAACAGTGAATTTAACTTCTACCAAAGTAATTTTCTGGTAAGATATCTATACTTTTACTTAAGTATGGCTTTCAAGTACTTTATCCACCACTGGTACAGAATAAGAGGTGTTTGAGGAGAACCAATAAGCATGACCTCAGCTTTATCACTGTTTAAACAAAGAAAACGATCAGCATCCATGATTTTATCTCAGAAATACATTTAGTGAGCAATGAAACAGCCTCACTATGTTTACAATGAATATAAATCTGTGCGTCATGGGCATAAAAATTATACTTAATATCTAGAAATTCGTAGCCCTGAGGGATTCCAGTAGAAACTGGTCCAATTATCAGTCCTGTATTCCCTTAAAGCAACAAACTGTCTGCGTCCGTTCAAATAAGATCTAAACCAGTTTAAAAGTGCCAGAAATAGATTAAAAGTAAAAGAGTGTGATCCACAGTGCCAAATGCAGAACTAATGTCTAAGAGAATAAGGATAGTAGGGGATCCAGCATCAGAAGCCAGAAGACCATTTTCGAAAACCAGATTGAAACTGCTCAAAAACATTAATAACAGAATGGTGATTATGCAACTGTAAAGCTTCAAAAATGTTTGCAGGTAAATGAAGATTTGACATAGGGCGGTAGCTATTTAAATGATCCAAATCTAAGTTTCGCTTCTTAAGTACAGGTGTAACAGCAGACACTTAAGGATTCATTAGTTAAGCACTGCTGGGCACAAATGCTCAAAATAAGACTTAAACCAGCAGGAAGGGGTTATTATTATGAGAACATCACTTTTGAATGTTCTTTGAATGAATGACATTTAAAAGACATTAAAACATTTCAGAAAAAAAAGTTCCATGACCAATGTAATGTTTTTGAAGTCAGTGGAGCGCACGTGATCCATCACTACATCCTGTGGTGGAGAGTATCAGTGGCAAGACGGAGAAGTTAATTAAGTGGTCACTTTCCTATGATTTACGCATGTCTCTGTGTACTTACAGTGGTGCTCGCTGTGCTGACTCGTGAACCCAGATGGACCAGTACTTGCGCTTTTGCTGCAGATAAAATGCAGTGAGGGCAAAAGAGCACCCACTGTTTCTTGTTCATTTTTATTATTGAGCATTTTATGTACTGATTCCATTTATATTTAGTCTTTTCCAGGGCTTGACATTAACACCGGCCAACCTGCCAAATGCATGTGTATTTCAGCAGTGGCGTGTAATGCTCCTACTAGCTACTTTGGTGGGTTGAATTATATATATAATTAAAGCTGCAAGCAGCGATGAAAGGGCCCTCGCACCAGGGAGCACCGCCACACGGTGGCCTCAGGAAAACAGAGAATAGTGGGCGACATGCATTTAAGTGGGTAAATATAGGAGAAATATGGCAAAGTCACTACAATGTGCCACACTTCCTGCTGCCAGCAGGTGGCGCTTTGACTATAACCAAATACTGGCATGTAGTTGTCTTCAAGCCAGGACTATTACTAAACAAGTGAAGTTTGGGGCAGATCGGACATTGTATGCCTGAGTTACAACAACTTCCTGTTTCGTGGCGTCAATCGCATACATTAACACTTGTATCCATGTTTTGCTTGATTTAATGTGTTTCTAGTATGTTTGGCACTTCATGGCATATTTAAATGTGTTTCTGGGAGGGAATTACAGTATAAAGCATGCCATTTCCTGTTGCCAGCAGGTGGCAGTATGAGTAACTAACATTGGCATGTAGATGTCTTCAGGACAGGACTTTTATCAAAGTTGGGGGCGTATCGGACATCGGACAGCTTCCTGTGTCATGGCGAAACATCAGACTTTGACAAGCTGCCACAGACACGCCCTTCAGTGAAAACTCAAGAACTTCACAATTTAACATCACAAAGGCCTTAAGATTAGACTGACCAAACATGATGTTCTGGTTAAATCTCAATGAGGATACTCATCACAGTGTAAAACATGCCATTTCCTGTTGCCAGTAGGTGGCGCTATGACTGTAACTGAATATTGGTGCGTAGATGTCTTCAGGTCAGGACTCTAATAAAACATGTGAAGTTTGGGGCAGATCGGACATTGTATGCCCGAGTTACAACAACTTCCTGTTTCATGGCGAAACATCGAACTTTGTGAGGCCGCCACGGCCACGCCCTCCAGGGAAAATTCAAGATCTTCGCAATTTAACGTCGCAAAGGCCTTTAGATTAGACTGTGCAAATATGATGTTGATCTGATTAAATCTCTAGGAGGAGTTCGTTAAAATACGTCTGGAAATGGCAAAATTTGCAACAATTTGGCAAAGAACATTCAAAATATCTCACTTCCTGTTGGTTTTCAGATTTCGTACCGGGAGACTTTTTTGTAGGCATTGGGCTGTTACATGTGTCTCCCGAATTTCATACCTGTACGTGAAATGTAGCGGGAGGGGCACTTTGTTGAAATGTTGTAGGTGGCGCTATCGAGCAATTTTGCCATGCCTAATTCTGAAACCCATAACAGACGTACATTTTCACCACTTTTGACGTGTGTGCAAAGTTTCGTGAGTTTTCAAGCATGTTTAGGCCATCAAAAATGCGATTCATTTGGGAGAAGAATAATAATAGGCTGAGCAATTCCAATAGGGTCCTCACACCATCGGTGCTCGGGCCCTAATAAATACATTTTGCAATTGTAGTCTTTTAAAAGGGCATCTGAAATAATAAACTAAGTGCAATGACTTTTCAATACTGAAATATCTGAAACACTTCCAATACTCATTTTCTGCTTTCTCTCTCTCTCCGACACACCCGCCTCTCCTCACTCACTCGCTTCATTTGCTCCGGATGAATATTGTTGCCGTTACAGGGCTTTAATTTCGGCGCGTGATTGCGCGTATTGCACATAATTTTACTCATTCCCACAGATTTTGTGCTCAGACCCAAAGTGCGCGCGCTCTCAGCACTAAATTGAGCTCTTTTTCGCTGCACTTAAACAGTCAAATACACACAAAATAATGTCCAAATGGCGAGTATTCACGTAAACACAGTCAGTTCTGTTCTGAATGAACGTAAACAGTTGAGAAAACGCATGTGTATCAGTGTAATGGATCCGTGCGTCAGCTCTTAAAGTGACAGCAGCCTAATAAACCCGCTGCCAGTTAATGTCAAGCCCTTGTCTTTTCCCTTTAAAAAAAAGAGATTCGGTGTCTACAACATGGAACAACACACATGAATGTCATTCATAAACATTACTAGTGGGGACGCCCACTAGTGACCTCACCACCAGCCACTGGCGACATGCTGACCCTGTTATCAGCAGGGTTTTTTGTCTGGCTCAATCAGACAATAGTGGGCGGAGTTAGTGTAAATACCCTCTGCCAACAAGGCGGACTAATTGCACTTGGTGTAAATAGACACCACGTTATAATAACTGGTGATTAACATTGCTAGATTAATAAGGATTTATTTTTTTTTACTGTTGTTTACTGATTGCATTTATTTGCAATTAGAATAATAGGTGTCGGCAAGAAGCGATTTATTATAGTAGAATTCACAACCTTTCAATATTCAAATATTCAAGTGTCAAATACCTTAAATCAAACACTGGCACAAATTTATCACCAAATAAAAATCACTTTATTGGTATTGTGTCTGTTAACGGTCATGGGACGTTCCTGTGTTAATAGGTCCCATTAATAGCAAATTGTATCTTGAACATCGGATGGGTGGGTCTGTGTACCTGCACCGAAAGCATCAATTAACAGCAGTATATATTAACATATTTATCAGTGAAGTATTACAATTAATGCAAGATATTATTACTTATCCAACTAGACTGGACACTAACAGAGAGAATGGCTTGAGTATTATTAACAGCAATAACTGAGAAGGATATATTAATGACAAATCAATGTTACAGAAGTAGTATTAATTGTTTTCCTGCAGTGGTTTACCTTTCACCTATATGGCAAAGTAACAGCAGGCTAGATTAAGGAGCTGTTCAAACAAAAGGACAACATGAATGTTGCTTGACAGTGTCTGGAATGCTGGCGCAGAGAGCGGTACGCTGTCGAAACATGCCGATTTCAGGTGACTCAAGACATGACAGGCTCATTTCCTTCACTAACTGACAAGGTTTTTCAAGGTTCCTCACAGAAAGGAAAAGAGTTACTACATGTGCTGTGGTTACAGTGGAAGCCGCATGCTGAACGGCGGCTTCATTGTGACAGTTTTGACACCAGAACATAAAACAGACTCTATTCACAGCTTCTCTTTTGCAGCCAAAACTAGCCAGTTAGAACAGAACAGAACTGGAGACTGATAGACGGCAATGCCAGAACAATCGGTTTCATATACAACAAACAAGTGCATTTTAGTGATCTGATTTTTTCTTTTATATTCATCGCTTTATTGCACAGGGCTGTTTGGATCAATCTCAATGCCTGGCTATTAAAGTTGTGACATTGTGTTGATGACATTTTACCACATTTGGGAGGGAAAGAATCTGTAACACATTACAATAAGGTCCACTTAGCTAATGCATTAACTAGCAATGAGCAATACGTTTGTTACAGTATTTATTCGTCAAACATACAACTGTTCATTTTAGCTCAGTCCCAGCGAATAATATTAACAGATACAGCTTTTGATTTGAATAATGTATTAGTAAATATGTTGGAAATGAACATTAGCTAAGATTAATAAATGCTTTAGAAGTATTCTTATGTTATCTAATGTAGTTAGCTACTGTATCCTTATTGTAAAATGTAACAAATAATCTTATTGTCATTACAGTAATGAAAAAAAACCACTTGTACATTATTTAAATTGTATTAACACATAATGATGTAATAGTTACATTTTCAATGTAATATAAAAAATAAAAAAAGGGATGCGAATAATGAGAAATACACAAAAAAATTTACGTTGGAATGAAATGGAGTAGTACTGTCAAATCCATTAAATCACATCTAACAAAAGTTTGTTTACACATAATATGTGTGTGTGTGTGTGTGTGTGTGTGTGTGTGTGTGTGTGACAGACATTTATGCATACAAAAACTTTATTAGATGCGATTCAATCGATTTGACAGTACTAAAATGGATATGTTTGAGAGATTTATCTGTAAAAGTACAGCGCTAACGTCAAACTACACACAATCAGTGTTAACATACAATAAACAGTCCATTTTCTTCTGTAAACTTACTGTAATTCACTAAACTCAACCAATTAACAGTCAGTAAAACTAATTAGCTTCCATTCTTCTCCTATTTCCCCAAGTATTGCGGTCATGGCTGTTACGTATCCTCATCTATTGACTCCAAGATCATCTGTCTGTACTGTAAAGACACATTGCATAGGCTATAATAACTGTATATTCTACTGTAAGTGTGGCATGCTGCTGTATATTTGGTTAAGTCTATGTCTATAAACAAGTGAAAACACCAGTGCAAATGAGTACAGTAATAAGGTTAGCCATATGAAAAACAAAAATACTCTAGACGCCTGAGACGTAGACTAACTTGGACCCTAATTGTAGCTCTCTTTTCCTAATTTTTTGGATTCAATATGAATAACATGAGGTTGCAGTGTGCAAACATGTAAGGAGTCTCTTAAGGATTAAATGGCTTTAGCGCGGTAAGATGATACACATACATGTAGCTCCTCTACTGCGTTGATATCAGTGACAGGACTGTCAATCTGAGCGTGGTTTCCTGTATTTAACCTTCTCGTTGGGTGTCACGCCATTAGTGTGGCCATTTATTGATCCATTCGGGTGATCGGTCTTCCGAGATCCCGTGTGTCTCTTATAGGTCTGTGGAGGAAAGAAGGGGAACGTTTACAGCTGTTTTACTTTTGCTCCATAATATTAATTATTTATGCCAAAATGAGAATGTGTACCTGTATGTAGAAGTTTGAGAAGAGTATGATAAGAGTGATCATGTAGGTAATCTGGAAATACAGCCAGCCCATTGGGAAACCACAAGGCCAAACCACAGCACAAGATGTCTGGAACATGGTCAGGACAAACTGGACCTGAGGGGAAACAGCCATCAGTCATGTGTTATTAATCATTCTTGTATATGGTCGATTCCTCCATTTGGTTAGATAACTAACCTAATATTGCTTGCAGTCAGTTAATTTGCAAAAAGTCCAGATTCTAGCAAATGTAACTAAGGATGCATTAAATTGATCAAAAGTGGTAGTAAAGACATTTATAATGTTACAAGAGATTTCTATTTAAAAGGGCCTTTTTACAAGATGTAATATAAGTCTCAGGCGTCCCCAGAATGTGTCTGTGAAGCTTCATCTTAAAATACCCCACGTTGCAAATGGCCATTTTTGAATGGAAGGAAAAACATGCCTGTACAGCTCGTGCCTCTGATACTCTGCCAAAAACTAAAACATCTGTTTGGTTTTGATGATCATCTCTATTGCGCTCACGCTCACGTGACATTGCAGTTCTTCATCATCATGAGAGTTTATGATCTGCATGTTTTAAAGCCATATCAGTCTAAACTTCTGATATATGGTTTTCTGAGCGCACACACACACCCGAAGCACGCGCACAAAAAGCTGTGTGTCAGACGGAGCGTCCCGTGAGTATCAAACTCAGTTCTCTTTCACGTCTAATTGCGCTTAAACTGTCAAATACACACAAGGTTATGTCAAAACCGACATAAACACACATAAAGAAATCACATGTGTGTGTTAGATCTGTGTATTAAAGTGACAGCAGCGTAATATACAGTACCTCCTGCTATATCTGCTGTTAATATGAATCAAACAACAGAAGATAAACAGAAAATCACTCACTGCTCTCAACTGAATAACTTTAGTAGCTTTAATAAGAACACATTTCTTGAATGCTCTGGAGAGGAGATAAACATGGTGGACTGTGTACAGCTCACTGAGGGGCGGAGCTATGCCAATAGGGCGGAGTCTGTCAGCAGTCGTGGGCGGGGCCTAGGCAGTGATGTCAAATGGCATAGAAACTGCAAACGGCTTATTCTGAGACACTGCTTATGATTTATGGGGATTAATAAAGAGGAGTGGGTGGATTTTACCAGTATAGGGTGGTTGTGTAACACATTTATGTTCAAACGCCATGTAAAAGTGAATTGTGCATAATAGGTACCCTTTAAATAAACGGTTCTTTTGAACTTTCTATTCACCAAAAAAAAAAACGGTTCACATAAAAATATGAAATCAACATTGATAATTATAAATGTTTCTTGAGCATCAAATCATCATATTAGAATGATTTCTGAAGGATCATGTGACTGATAAATTCAGCTTTGATCACAGGAATAAATTACACTTTACTATATATTCACATAGAGAACAGTTATTTTAAATTGTAATAATATTTCACAATATTTCTGTATTTTTGATGCAGCCTTTGCGAGCAGAAGAGACTTACTGACCCCAAACCTTTGAACGGTAGTGTATATTTTTCAAGCATTTTCACATAAAAAAAAAACATACTAGGAAAATCTACAGTTCCCCTAACTGGAACATAACATGTTAAAAACAATGACTTCATATCCTATTTATTATAAATTCTGACTGAAGATGATTGGATCATCTATCAGACTCTTATAGCAGTGTCCACATATTCCATTACAACAAAGCACTTGGTGTTGTAATAAAGAGAAAGAAAAAGCATTGTAAAAAGAATCATTTATGGAGTAAAAGAGTGTACTTACCAGCTGCCCTTGAGTGATGTATTTTTTCCACCACAGATACGGTCTTATGGCCGGGACGGCGGAGAGGCCGTAATACGAGTACATCAGAACATGGATGAAGCTGTTAAACGTGCAGCCGAAATACGCTGATGAAGAGAGAAGCATTATCAGCATTAGTTCATGCATTCGCTTCAGATACATTCAATCATAAATCATATCAATACTGAGAATTTATTCTATTGGTACGTTCAACCACGTTGTTGCATGAACAGCCATCATCACGCACTTCAATCAACGATCGGTGACGTGTGCGTGTAGCCTGATCTCTTTTAGTTTGTTAGTTCTGTTTCTGTATCTTAGTTCCCTTTTCTGTGGTTGCCTGTCTTGTTTTGTTGCATTTAAGCCCTCAGTTTGAGTTTGTGCCTCTATTGTCTGCGTTTACGCTTTATGCATAGCTGTTGCATTCTCCTAAATTGAGTTCCTTCTTGTAATCCCTCGTTTGCTTTGTTTGTCTGGTAAAGTGACACGGCTGAGTTAAGGCTGCTCTGTGCCTGCTCACAATTCTGTGTGAAGAAAGACACAATGCAACATAAAAGCCAGACAAAATGATTCCTGCTCTGACCCACCTCAGCCCCTAGTTTATTAGTATGTAGTTAAAATTGCTTGTAAATCAAATCAAAATGCATTTATAAAGCTCAATAAAAACAACAGTAGTTGACCACTGTGCTGTACAATACCAAACTAAAATAAGCATTAAAAAGTAAATATAAACAATGAAGACGGCAAATGCAATGAGAAAGTTGGAGAACAACAAAACACCAATAAATGATGGGACCTAAAAAAACTCTAGGAACAGTTATACGCCTGGGAGAAAAGATGGGGTTTAAATTAGGCCACATCCACACAAAGCCAGAGCTTTCCCTATCTGATCAGTTTTTTTCCTCGTCTCAAGAAATATCTGCGTACACACAAAACCACTGAAACCGAGTATACATGTCAGACCAGTATGTGGCGCTGTAATTCTGCCGCAGAGATGCACTAAAAACAGAGAAGACTTGGAGCATGCGCGAGACGTGGGGTGATGACAAAATAAACAGATTTGCTGTACACACGAAAACGCAAGTGTGACTTAAACAGTTGACACCTGAATGCCACTTCAGAAGTGCTTCTGTGCCACATTTGCACTGGCATAAGGCGAGTTCAACCACGGTTTTGCATGAATAACCAGCACTACGCACTTCAATTAATGATCGCTAACCGCAATCTATTCTAAGAAGTGAATGGATCCATTAAAGGGATAGTTCACCCAAAAATTAATATTGCCCCCATGATTTACTCGCCCTCAAGTCATCAGAGTTATATTAAAAAAAGTCCTAGCTCTTCCAAGCTTTATAATGTCCATCATAAAAGTGCATCCATCCATTAAAGATGCACTTTTATGATGGATGGATGCACTTTTATGATGGATGGATGGATGCACGGATGCACTTTTATAATGGATGCACGGATGCACTTTTATGATGGATGGATGGATGCACGGATGCACTTTTATGATGGATGGATGGATGGATGCACGGATGCACTTTTATAATGGATGCACGGATGCACTTTTATGATGGAATAATGGATGCACGGATGCACTTTTATGATAGATGGATGGATGGATGGATGCACTTTTATGATGGATGGATGGATGCACTTTTATGATGGATGGATGGATGGATGCACTTTTATGATGGATGGATGGATGGATGCACTTTTATAATGGATGGATGGATGCGCTTTTATGATGCATGGATGCACTTTTATGGACTTCAAAACAGAAACAGCCATTCACTTCCATTATAAAGTTTGGAAGAGCCAGGACATTTATTAATATAACTAATTGTGTTTTGTCTGAAAGAAGAAAGTCATAAACACCTAGGATGATTTGAGGGCGAGTAAATCATGGGGTAATTTTCCTTTTTGGGTGAACTATCCCTTTAATGCCAGAGATCGAGTGAATGTACTCCTTTAAATACCATGTTACACAATGACAGCGGTTATTTAAAGATCCTCTGAACAAGCACTTTTACCCTGTTCTGTGTGGGTGTGTTTTTATGCATCTGAATAATTCAGCATATAATATGCAGCATAAGCGGCTCTGGGAGGAACTTACAGTGGCCGCACGGCACCCAGTTCATGGCGAACCACCAGATGTTAAGCATGCTGGCGTGATGGTACACGTGCAGGAAGGTGAGCTGGTGGTTGTTCTTCCTCAGGATGAAGAAGAACGTGTCCATAAACTCAATGAGTTTGGAGAAGTAATACCACCACAGAACATGAATCATCTGAGGAGGGATTAGAAGAGAATCAGTTACACAAGAAGTCATTTGTCCAGGCATATTACAGACATGCAATATTAGATGGTGCAAACTATTAAAATGTAAGCTTTTTATAATAGCATAACATCATGGAATTTCATAAAAATCATAAACATCCCATACACTTTCATTGAGGGATCAAAAATTGTATACACTAACTTTAATAGAGTATTTAAGCTTCATCCACTATGAATCCATCACTGGCAAAGCCTAGCAACTAGATTAGGACATGCTAACAATGTGCTAATTTATGTTAACAACATGATTTAACATGTCGTTAGCATGAATCACCATGTTGTTAGCATGATTTAATATGTTGGCGTGTTTTAACATGTTGCTAGCATGTTTTAACATGAATTAGCATGCTAACAACATGGTAATTCGTGCAAAAAACATGTTAAATCATGATAATAGCATGCCAATCCATGCTAACAACATGTTAAAAAAAAATGTCAGCAACATGTTAAATCATGCTAGCAATGTGCTAAATCATGCTAACAGCACGTTAATCTGTTTTTGTGATATACTTTATTGCCTTCAAAACATTCAAACTTTAAACTTCAAATTTCTTCAAACTTCAAGTATTTAAATCTTTTTCAAAGTTTTTGGCCTGGCCTTTTCAAGCCAACTTCAAAGTATGTCATCAAACTTTACTCATCTAGTTTCAGTTATAGTTCATGCGTTCAAAAACATTACATTCAGTTCACACTCAAGTATATTATTTCAAAGTACAATATTTCCATAATAAGTACTCTTTTTAGAAGTATGCTGAAGTGTACGTCACGTTTAGTTTTGTTTTCTGTTCTTATATTTAGTTCCTGTGTTCTTTGTTCCTCTGGTTTCCTGTAACTGATTTGCCTCACCTGTATCTGCTCTAGTTCCTCATTTTCCTTTGTATCTATTGCCCTCTGTTTCCTCAGTTCCTTTGTCGAGAATTGTCTTTGGTTTGCAAAGCCGTTCCGTTTGTTTTGTCTCCGCTTTAGTTTGTAAATATAAATAAACATTTGCTGCCGACAGATCCTCCTCTCCTGACCAGCTCCGTCACATTCACAGCATTAAAAAAAGACTCTTCACTAAAGCCCTGATTGAAGAAATGTCACTGACCACCATATCATCAGAACAGCTTTGGCTCTTTTCCAATCAGATATAATCAGGTATCTTTTTATAATTATGCAAAATTCACTTTCATTTGAACACCCAATGTGTGTCCGCAGTGTGTGAGAACAACCAGCCTATAATGGTAAAATTGCAGGACAGATTATCTATTAATCCACTCACTCATTTGTCTAGAATTCCCATAAATCAAAAGCAGTCTCTTCAAACGCACTGGTTCAGATTCTCCCCTACAATGACGTCATTGTAGGGAGAAGCCCCGCCCACAGCCGGTGACGACCTGCCCTGTTAGCATAGACAGCCCTGAGTGAGAAGCTCACCGTCTGCGTAATTCATAAATGCACATTTATTACGCACAGTACAGTCAGAGGACTGAACATATAAGGCTGAACAGTTTCTGACATTTTCAGTGCGTGAGATTGCCCTGTTTTGTTGTTGCCGGAATGCTGGAGCATGAGCTCTTGAAGCTCATTTGCTTTTAAAAGGGACACACAAAAACGGTGCATTTTGCTCACCCCCCAAAGGTGGCAATTTTAAGATGCTGTAAAAAGTGATCTGTGAGGTATTTCCAGCTAAAACGTCACATACACACTCTGGGGACATCAGAGACTTAGGGCGTTTTCACACCTATAGATCGTTTGTTTTGTTCCGAAACAGGGACTTAATTTGTTACAATGTTGCATTTTCTTCTTGGTTCGGTTCGCTTTCACAAAGCAACCTTTCAAAGCGTAGCAAAATGTGTTCATGCAAGTCACATGCGAGTAGAACGGTCCTCTTATTGGTCAGTTTCCTCTGAAGATGACTGACAATTTCGCTCCATGAGTTTATTGTGGCTTTATTTGTAACGGTCAAGGCACTCGCAAACACTATACGATCAATGTAGCCGTCATTCCCGCTGTTAAATTATATACTACATTCGTATTAATACTGCAGCAAATTCAAACACGCTCTCTCAGGATCTCCCAGTGCTGTCTAGAGGTTAACTATCACATGCAAACACTACACGAATGTTATAATGCAGCTCAAGCAGGAATCAAGGCTTTATCAGGACAGCATTCTCCCATGGAGAAGCAGAATTACACAACATTTTAAGATGAAGAGGTGCTCTTTTGGTTTTCAACTGTGATAACTAATGTGTTCACTCACAGAATCAGACACGACTGCTATTTATATAGCACATTACCCGGTATAAATTAATACCAGTTGGTCCGTTGGGTCAGATTGCTTTCACCTTAAGCGAACTGCCCCAGAGTTTGTTTGCAATTGGGCCGAGACCACCTCGTTTAAGCGGTCTCAGAGTGTTTTGGTGCGGATCCAAGTGCTATTGCCGTGTTCACATATGCCTAAACGACCCAAGGGAGAAAACACACCAGGTTCTGATACAAACGCTCAGGTGTGAAAGCACCCTTACATTACATCTTGTAAAAAAGGGCATAATAGGTCCCCATTAAATAACCTTCATAGGTCAGTGCTGTGGATCATCCACACCTGTATTCAAAGAACTCTTTTGGAAGCACTGCTTTTAATCCTAGCTAACAATACAGTAACACAGGGAATAGAACTATTGGAGAACATTGGAGATAGCGCCGTTACATCACAAAAGTTTGGACTCGTAGGAAGAATGTGAGCTTCGGATTCCAGTTGGGACAGGGCCATTCTCCAATAGAATGGAGAACATTGTATCTTTTCTTTTGTAGGTGTTATTGTATAACACATATGAATATTGTATGTAATATTCTCCAATGGAGAACAGCGTATCTAATCTGAGGATTGTGATGAAAGAGCTGAATCTGTGAATTTTAGAACCTCATACATGTAAAGCTCAGTTTGTTGTTTTACCCTGTTGTCGGCCTCTCCTGCACTGTGGGTGTTCTGGCAGAAGAAGTTGTATCCGCCTTGATACACTGACATTACCAGCTGTAGAGACAGAAGGAAAACAGAGTGAATGATCATTCAACACCACTTTAATCAGGCTTCCCAATATGCAACACATTTGTGGAATTAGTACTAATGTTTGTGGAGCAGAGATGATCAGTTTACAATGTACCCAGTGAACAAAAAATATTCCCATTAAGTTATGAAAACAATATTTAACATTTAAAACAAACGGTTTTTTACAGAACCTGATTTCACCATGTGCAACATGTTCCACATTGCAATCAACCAATCAGACTTGAGGGACAAGTCTACGGTTTAGGGTGAATTCAGGGTGATTGGGACACATTTGCCATTAAGATGACTTGGAAAAAAGTGTCCCAATCAACCTGAATTCATGTCAGTTTAGGATTACAGTCAGGGTTCAACATCACTGTTATTCACCATTTCCTTCTGGTTTTAGGGATAACTTATAGGTAGGGTTAGGTTTAGGTGTATGGATATGGTTAGGATTCAATTTTCGGACAGGAATGTTGACCCAGGAACACATCTAACTCAGTAAAATCAGGACGTGCGTGAACATTTTGCAAACATTGGAGTGTTACTTTTGAATATTCTCTGACCGTTCTGAAACGAGTAGTAACATTTAAAACCGTCTACTCTAAAATGTTTCAGAAATGAAATCTTCTATGAATGACCTATAAATGTTTTTGTGCTAACACTTTGAGAACATTGTTAACTCCGGATTTTCCGGCAATCCATGTTTTCACTGTTATACGGTAGGGGCTCTATTATGCATATTCTAGTACAGAATCTCTCGTTCAAAACACAGGAGAAGAAGAAGCAGAAACAAGTGATAGAAGCATTGCTGACGCACATGTAAAATATCACGATCATCAGACATTAAACAGCATATAAGTTCAAAACTGACTAACGTTACTGAATGAAATGTCGAACACATGAGGAGGAAACGACTGTGAAGCTTTGGTGGTGTTGATGGACTCGATCTACTCCATCTGTGTTTAGATCATCAGTCTTTGACAAAAAATTCAAATGTTCAAACATTTTCCTTTTTTATTAAACTTGCCCATATTCAAGTATCGATAAAAAAGGAATGCATGAAGCTAAAATATATACATATTGTTGTTGCAGCCCCATACGCAACAAACTGAGATGCACTGTGTATTCTGACACCTTTCTATCAGAACCAGCATTAACTTCTTGAACAATCTGAGCTCCAGTAGCTCGTCTGTTTGATCGGACCACACGGGCCAGCCTTCGCTCCCCACGTGCATCAATGAGCCTTGGCCGCCCATGACCCTGTCTCCGGTTCTCCACTGTTCCTTCCTTGGAGCACTTTTGATAGATCCTGACCACTGCAGACCGGGAACACCCCACAAGAGCTGCAGTTTTGGAGATGCTCTGACCCAGTGGTCATCACACTTTGGCCCTTGTCAAACTCGCTCAAATCCTTACGCTTGCCCATTTTTCCTGTATGATCTCATGACTCATGCATTTTAACTTTTGGTTACAATTATTTATGGAAAGCTATAAGGCATTATAATATACACTATGAACACATTTATGAGAGCTTATGTAGCCCCGTCCCTTTAAGCAGTAGCGCTTCTTCCTCCCGCCAGTTGGGTTCTCTTTTGGAATCCATGGTGGCTGATTAGATCATAAAATCTAGGCTCTATCTAGGCAGGTCAGTTAACAGCACACCGGTTTAAAATATGCAATTGAGACATGGTGGAAAACATGTTTATCTTTCATTTCCAATGTGTATATCAATGTATTCTCTTAAAAAGTCTTTGTCAAATGTGTGTAAACTTACATTTTATGGTGAAATTCCTGAGAATATTCTTAAATAAGGAAATCTGTTCAGTGATTGGTTCATGCCCATGTCATCATCCAAAATCCCGTTTATGGCACAGCAAAGTGTCGTGAATCATCTCGAAGACTGACACTTAAGATTTAGTCCTACACTTCACTTAAAGTATGACTGAGATGCTTGATAACTAACTTTTAAACGCAGCTTTGAGCCAATAATTGTTTTACTCTTAAGTCAATTATTAGCAGTGTTCTTGTGAGTAATTCTCAGAGGCTTGATAACTGAAGTTGAACAAACGTTCTATTAGCATTACTGGAAGAACATTTGTTCATAACTTCGAGAGAACATCGTCACAACGTTAGCTAAAGTTCTGAGAACGTTCCCTGTTAGTATGTAACGTGCACTGTTGCTGAAAACCGATGGCATGGTTCAAAACATTTGATGCTTCCCATCTAATCAAAAAATCTTTCCTGCAATTTCAAGATGGATCTGACCTCTCTCGCACAAGGGTCGTCCTTCTTTAAGTTGATAAACATTCTCTCCTGAGCATGAGCAGCTCCAGAGGCTCGCAGGTGTACGGCTGATGCATGCAGATATTTTACTGCTGACTTGTTCAGAAAGTGGATAAAAAGAGCTTAATTTTTTTAATTCTTTTGAACGGTCTTGTTCTCACCTCTCACTGAACACTGTGCAGTAAAAGCTCCCATGAGCCTCTGATGTGTCATTGTTCATTGTCTCATTCTGAATAAAGTCCTTGTTCTTTCAGCTAAAATGCAGAATGAAAGCGGCACGTCTGTCCCCCATATATAAATCCTACTAAACCTCAAAAAATGTTCTCATTATTGCCTGCCCTCATGTCACAGGTGATGATGACATTCAGAGGAGGGCATCTCTATTTAAACAACCTCTTTAAAAAGGACATTCAGGAGACATAAAGGGCCATTCAACTGTCCCAATATAACCCGAATTGCTTTGGCCTGATGGAGCTTCTCCGGGTCAGCGGGTTGATTCTGCAGTTAGAGAGACTGTCACGGGACGGTGTGCACCGCTGCCTCTCTCGAACATCCTAAAGCGCAGTCCCAACACTCACTCTCTGACTCGGCTCATTTCTCATTTAATGAAATAACCTATAGACGGCATTCCCACGACCATGAAAGGAAGTTGCACTACTCTTTTCTTCTCTATTATGACATATCCGAGTGAAACGGCTTCTGGATGTTGAATTCATGGAAATGTAGGGCGGGGCTTGATTTTGTCTGTAGGGAATTGATTGGATGGTTGGGGTTTGCTATTGGTTGCCCTTCTCATCAGAGAAGAGATGTCGCTGCAAGAGGGATTCAGCAAAATGAATAAAAATGCCCCAAAATTCAAGATATGGGGCAAAAAACGTTTAATATTTATAAAGGATATAGCTAGTTAAGCAATACAACATGAGCAAGAGTGCCGTTTTCCTGAACATCAGGATGAGTGCAAATGTGATCAATTTTATATAACAGTTCAATAAAGTTAATATTAGGTGACTTACGTTTTAAAATTGTCTGTTTTTCCAAACAAACCACAGCAGAGCTTGTGAGACTCAGCGATGTTTCGTTACTGAATCAATCAGTGTTTTGAACAAATCGGTCAAATGAACGATTCAACGACTCACTCGTCACTTGCTTTGTCACTGAATAAATCAGCCGTTTTAAATCGTTTGATTGAATGATTCAATGACTCACTTAAGAAAATGATTTGTCGCCACCTACTGGTGGTTTTAGTTCCATGTTGATGGAATAGATATAATGCATCTATATAGTGGTAGATAGCATGCATTTATAGAGTGACATATGAGATAACTGTTAAATATAATAAAGTGAAAAATGTAAAACTGGAGAAACACTGATCCTACTACATAAAGAAGACAATAACTTTAAACAGATAAAATTCTGTCAAACGAGGTTTGTTCTCACATTGATGAGCTCAATGCATGTGTGTTGATCAATGTTATTATGTGAATAAAAGCCTAAATCTGTTCATTTAAAGTAATTAAGACTCTGGATTAAACCACTCAATTCATATGGTTTACAATCTGTTTTTGAACTCTTTGTAGCGTTGTTGTTTTGGGAATAGACTTCAATGGAGAGACAAATCTCACTAAACACTTATGGGTTTGGAACGACATGATGGTGAGTAAATGACACTTCATTTTTGGGTAAACTATACCATGGACATTTGCAGCCGAGAGGTTTCGTTCCTTCTCTAATGAGGCTGCAGTGAAACAGCTTTAAGGTGATGGCTGTGATTAAAGGTCTCATCGCTGACATACAGTATCTGTGTGCTTATTTGGAAAGCCAGAAAGTGTGTCAGTCATTTAGTTTTGCAATGCAGACAGCGTGGAGAGTGCAAATGAGGCAAGAAAGGACTCTGAACTTTAAGGTGCACATGGACTGACACATCAGACCTGCTCCGTTTCCAAAAAGTCAAACCATCAGTCTCAAAGTGCATGTCCTTAAAAGTCTCGCACACAATCAAATATCTAGATTGTGCAACACCTATTACAGCATAAAATCAATGCAAATACAAGCTTTGCATGTAGGAAGGCATTTTAATATCATTGAGACACTATTTTGTCTTTTTCATTCAAGGAGAATCATTCAAGGGGAAAACTTCTAATGAGCCTATAATATTGCTTATTGTGAGGAAATGGCTTCATTTTTTGCTTGTCAGAAATTGTATTTGTGTGTCAAAACACTTTGATTTTAGATTTAAACGCGCCATTTTTTTTACTGCTGCATGAAAACGGCCTGTTGCATGTGAAATATCACAGATTCATAAAATAATCTGCACTGAAATTACCCTCGTTGCTGGTTTTTCTGATGTTTAGGAATTATAAAACCTCACCATGACTGGAAATGGCAAGTTTCTGATCTCTCAATTGACGTCGTTGACACGGACGGTCAAGGGAACTGTTTTGACTTATGAAAATGACATGTTCTCACAGTTTATCTCCTTTCACAGTACTTTAAAATTGATCAGATCCCTCATGATATGACGCCTTCAAATAAACACGGTTGTGTTGTTGTTGGTCAGAACTCACCTCATAGAACATGTAGAGCGACAGGAGCGTCAGGCCGAGGTTATACGGCACGAGCAGTGCTCTGCAGGAGTACGGCTGTCTGTTCTTCATGTATTTTGGTCCCATCCACACAATCAGAAGGTAAATAACGGTGAAGGTGAAAGTGGGGATGTAGTTTTCCAGCAGAAGCCATCCTTTAACCCGAGGATCTGTGAATGAGAGAGCACAAGCATCCTCACGCATATGGACATTATGCTCAGGAAACAATCACAGGTGTTCCTTCCATTGACGGAATTTCCATGTTTACACATCACCTGAAAGAGTACAAAATCTCCTGATCAAAACACAGGAGAAGAAGAAGCAGAAACAAGCGATAGAAGCATTGCTGACGCGCATGTAAATGAACACGATTCAACAGCATATAAATCCAAACTGTCTAATGTTACTGAATGAAATGTCACCCCAGGACGAGCGATAGGACGGTGAAGCTTTGGGGTGTTGATGGAAAAACATGCTTTTCTCAACATGTTGCTTTTTTTATTAAACTTACCCACATTCAAGTGTTGATAAAAAGAATGAAGCTAGAATAAATTCTTGGGATAAATTGTATGTTCAGATATGAATACAACAAAATACACTGGGGGCCATTAAAAAGTGTTGGAAACTTAATGCACTGGCAGGGAAAGAGCTAACAGAAGTTCATCCGATCACAATTTTATAATGCTGATTTTTCCACAAATCCTATTTTGCCTGGTGTCGCATGGACTGCTATGGAATAAAAAAAAAAGACAAAGAAACTGTTAGTTTTTACCTCACATTTCTGACTTAACTCGCGATTCACCCGTCGCTGGGAGTTTGATTGACAGGCGATCTGACCAATCATAAAAATCGCGATCCGTCGAATCCGCCATTTTGTCCGACAAAGCAGTCAGGAGAGTTAGTAGAGTGGAAAAACGGTGTGTACTGTCTTTCCGCGGGTGAAACATCATTTTCGGTTTGTGGTGTTATTATTATTCTTATTAATATTACTTTCAGTCTGGAATGATACTACAATGAGCACTTTAAGAATAAAATAATCATTGGACCCATTAAGCCAAAAATGTGTCCATTGCCCAAAGATAGGAAAATAGCATTACCAGCGCCCAGTAAGTTTGTTACCAGCGCCAAGATCCTAGAGAAGGCAGTATTTGATCAAATCCAAGGTCACTTCTCAGAAAGAGACACTCTACATGCACAGCTTTAGTACAAATGACCGGATAGGGATTTGGATAATAAAATGTTATGTGGAGCGGATTTAGATTTCACAGCAGCATTTGATCTTATCAATCACAAGCTTCTTCTGGAAAAATTGCTGTGTTATGGATTTAGTCCTTCAGCAGTTGCTTGGATGAAAGTTATTTAGTAAACAGATCGAGTGTTTTTAAATGGAAGCTATTCAGAGAGAATATCAGTGGAAAGTTCCTCAAGGGAGCCACTCATGAATTACATTTTTACAAACTCTCGATTTAAAAAGTGCTAAATGAACAATGTATGCAGATGATATTACAGTCTGACGCCAACATCTGCTGCCATTTTAGGAAAGTGGATTTTAGAAAACAAACTAATACATCTAAAACAAAGAGTATAGCATTTGCTTCAAACCACTCTTTAAGGTCTGAACCAGAGCTTAGACCAGGGTTCCTCAAATCTCGCCCTGGAGGGCCAATGCGCTGCAGAGTTTAGCTCCAACCCTGATCAAACTCACCTACCTGTGTTTTTCCTAATGATCCTGAAGACATTGATTAGCATGTTCAGGTGTGTTTGATTAGGGTTAGAGCTAAACTCTGCAGGAATTCTCGATTTGAGGATCCTTGGCTTAGACTATGCGAGGGATAATTGACGACGGGCCGTTGAATAGAAAAATAATGCACACCTGAGGTGGTAATGCGGTCACGACGCCAAGTGGAGTCTACTGATACGAACAGCGCCGTTATTCCCTCGCTACTGAGAAATGTCATGTAGCTTTTAAGTTGCTAAACTATTTTACTGATAAAATCATCAGAGCCGCGCTGACAACACGTTTCTGTGCGAGTGTGTGTCCACAGATGCACGTATTCAACAGCCCCGTAGTATAAACATAAAACACTTATTCAGCAAGCAAAGGAAACCAAGCTATTGGGTATCACCCTTGATAATAAATTGGCCAAAATGCAGTTAATAAAACGGGTAAGGTGTTAGCTGTAGTAAGGCGATGCAGAAAATATAATGAAAACAGTATTAGGTACACTTTTCTTTTCACAGCTAGACTATTGACAGATAATTTGGGCCAATGCCACCAAAAAAGATGCATGCTTTAGAACGTTCATCAGCCAATCAGATTCAAGCATTCAACCCCTGTAGTATAAACATAAATAAAACACTTATTCAGCAAGTAAAGGAAAGTAAAGGAGGTATCACCCTTAAATTGTCTTGGTCAAAACACATTGACAATACGGTTAATAAAAGCTGTAGTAAGGCGATGCAGAAAACAGGTACACTTTTCTTTTTACAGCTAGACTATTTGACAGATAATTTGGGCCAATGCCACCAAAAAAGATGCACGTAAACTCCAGCTAGGACAGAACAAGGCCTTGCTCTCCAGTGTCCGTATGGCACAAATATTAACAGCATCTTAATTGGTTGAGAGAGCAAGAACGGATGACGGAGGCAATTTTATTAGCAACATGGAAGGTTTTACAGTTTAAAATCCCATTGGATCGGTACAATCGATTAAAATGCGTACACAGTCGTACACATATGCCACAAGACAGGCAACAGAAGGCAGGTTTTCACCCAAAGCGTACAGGAGTTTATAGGGCAATGGAAACATAAAATTCTCTATTATCACTAATTCAAATAACACAGAATTCACATTTTAAAAGGCACACCTTGGATTATCATATTTATAGGAGGTTATGCACAGACGTTAGCTGGATGTGTTAGACCTGGTGTTTGTTTAGACGTCTGTTTGTAATGTTCTTGTGAGTATGTTTTTAGGTGTCATGTGACTAGCCGTGCTCTCTGGCATAGCTAATGGGGATCCAATTGAATAAACAAACACACAAACAAATCCGAAGAACTTGCTCGGCTGCGTGAGACATTATTAAAATCGGCAGTGTGCACTAACATTGCTTTAGCTATGGAAATAAAGTTGAAATATGTTCTGTTTGCTAATGTTCTGACAACACAACAAAGAAAAGTTTAGAGTGTTGGTCTTACCCCTGGGTCCCATCCAAGACTCAATATAAGTGTTAACTCTGAGATTAATGGCCTCCATCTTCAACCTTTGAGAGAAATCATACGAAGATTACTTCACACACACAAAGTCCTAGAACATAATAAAACTATTTAAAAGTCAATAGAAGTTAACCTAATAAAACACGTATTGATTACAGCAATAACAACGGCTGCCTACAGCAAGGACGGCCATCCATCAGCTCAGTAAAGGTCAAGACATGGTGCTTATATAATCCAGAACCCTTTCTCAGCAGGACTAATGAGGCATGTTTCACTCTTCCGCTGGAGGCGTTTATTGACGGGTCGAGTGTCTCTGCCGTCCATCAGGTGTGCACACGAGGACTTTTCTACCAAGAGCTCTTTACCTAACGCCCAAAATAATTAACTGGTTTGAGTAGAGCCAACTTAATTTGTTTAATTTAGTTCGATCAAATTAACTTTTATGAGTGTTTAGAACTTTTTCTTTTGAGTTCACGAAACTGACACATTTTAAGTAATCTGAATTGTGTCATTGTTTTGAGTTTTATGATCTTGTTTCTTTTAATTTAGACAAACTTAAATTTAACCGAAACTAGGCTGGGGTTTTATTTCCCAGCATGCTTTGCCATGACACTCAAAAGGGACAGTAAATGCTCAATTTTTTTTGTAGGGTTGACGAGTGGAGCATGAGCTTAGTTTGCGAACAGATGCGTTAAATATTTTATATTGCCATACTCATTATGCTAATGCTACCAAAGCATTGTTTTAGCAACATTTATGCTATAAGCTAGTTAAAGCTTGCCAAGTTTCCACTACTAAAAATATTTAAGCTGATCATTTTAAGTTAAATGTATGAATTGGCTTACTCAAATATTTTGATTACAAAATAAAAATCTGCAAGTTCCGCTTACTTTGATGCATCTCCCCTCGACTTATTCAGGTTTACAGTGCGACACAGAAAGTGTATAACGCCTCAGACACACTACACATTTAAAATATAAGAAATTACATTAAAGAAAATGAAGCCATTACATTTCACAGCCCATGTGGGAGGAAGGAAATTGTCATAATGTTAAAAAAAAAAAAGTCTTACAAATAGGCTTTATTTCCATCTTTGTGGGTTCTTGAAAGGTTTGAAAATGGTAGCAATAAATCTCCTCATGCCTAACTAACATAGTATCACCAAGCATTCATTATGGAGTCTTAATTTGAACTTTTGCATTTGGAGACATAATATACTCAGAAATCAATATACAGGCACTACCAGATACAAGCAAAAACATTAAGCCTTAAACTTGATATTAATTATACAATGAGTGATTGCTTCAAAATTAAAATGGCATTGTATTAAATGATAGCATGTCAGATACTCGATAGGATCATGTTGCTTTTATACAACACATCCAAAACTGCACATTTCAAGATCATTCAGAATCATGAATCAAAGTCTTCCTCATAAGATCAACTTGGCTTCACATGCCACCATCTAATCTTTCATGAAGTCATATGATGCGCGTTCGCGAGGTCGCGCGCACTTTCAGATGACATTTGTGTGTTTAAATGTCTTTTGCGCCATGCATCTTACCTTTGGTGTTCTCGGATATATGCTGTGTTTTCTTCGGTGCTCAGTCCTGTGCGGGTGGTGTCGTCAATGTGAAAGCGTGGAAAACCCTCGTGAACTGAAGAGCGTCATGCGCGTCTGTAGTCCGCCTTTAAACTGATGCGTATAACGGGACGCGTCCGAAACGCGCTCTTATACCGCCGCGCCAGGGCAAAGTCTGCGCGCACGCACTTCACTTCAGATACGCGTCATTCCAGCGTGCGTTTGGAACGTTTAGAACGCGCTGAAACAAACTTTTTTTTAAAGTGGTGATGTAATCACATTCCAAATGTCGTCATAACACAACACGCATGTGTATTTAGAACGTTAATGTATCAGTTCTACTGCGGCGTTCTAAGAGAAAAGCGCGCGTTCTGGCAGCTCGTTTTAAGAATTCTGTTACCAGGCGTGAACTGTTGCAGGAACTAAAGTCACCCCATTCATCTGAAGTTAGAACAGACCAATCACAGCGCTGCTCTCATGTGGATCCAGAGCGGGCCAATCACAGCGCTGCTCTCATGTGGATCCAGAGCGGGCCAATCACAGCGCTGCTCTCATGCATCGGGGCCCATGTTGAAGGGGACAATCTCAGGAAGCGTCACAGATTCCACCAAAACTGCTCATGTGGCCATGTTTTAAAGCTTTGGTTAATAATTATTATTTTTTATATAGATATTGTCATTTCCCCAAGCTCTATGTGAATGTTTATATGGTATTTTGTTCAACACTCGAGAGTATTAGAAATACACCGATCAGGCATAACATTATGACCGGTGAAGTGAATAACACTGATGATCTCTTCATCACGGCACCTGTTAGTGGGTGGGATATATTAGGCATTAAGTGAACATTTTGTCCTCAAAGTTGATGTGTTAGAAGCAGAAAAAATGAGCAAGCGCAAGGATTTGAGCGAGTTTGACAAGGGCCAAAGTGTGATGGCTAGACGACTGGGTCAGAGCATCTCTAAAACTGCAGCTCTTGTGGGGTGTTCCCGGTCTGCAGTGGTCAGGATCTATCAAAAGTGCTCCAAGGAAGGCACAGTGGAGAACCGGTGACAGGGTCATGGGCGGCCAAGGCTCATTGATGCATGTGCATTGCCTGGGGAATACATGGCACCAGGATGCACTATGGGAAGGCAAGCCGACTGTGACACGTACCACCTACCTAAGCATTGTTGCAGAGCATGTACAGCCTTTCATGGAAACGGTATTCCCTGGTGGCTGTGGCTCTTTCAGCAGGATAATGCTCCTGCCACAAAGCAAAAATGGTTCAGGAATGGTTTGAGGAGCACAGCGAGTTTGAGGTGTTGACTTGGCCTCCAAATTCCCCAGATCTCAATCCAATCGAGCATCTGTGCTGAACAAACAAGTCCGATCCATGGAGGCCCCACCTCGCAACTTACAGGACTTAAAGGATCTGCTGCTAACATCTTGGTGCCAGGGGTCTAGTGGAGTCCATGCCTCGACGGGTCAGGGCCGTTTTGGCAGCAAAAGGGGGACCAACACAATATTAGGATAATGTTATACCTGATCAGTGCATGTCATAACGATGAATCAAATTGATCTCTGGCCATAGTTCAGTGTGCTGATTCTTTATGATGCAGTTATACAAAGTCCTATTATGTAGCATATCATATGTTAAACATTCACTACACACTTAAGTATCACATTTGCAAACGTTATTCCTCATTTCACACAATCCGGAACATTTACTACACACAATCAGCGTTATTAAGAGCCTTTCTTCAGGACTGTCCAGAAGTTGCACACTAAAAGTCTTAATGTGTCTAATTTATACTGAATTTCTAAGCTTTTATTGCTTCCATGACAACAACAGCTGGCACTGTCACCGAGTGTATTATGATGCTGATTAAATGATTTAATAAATTGAATTTATTCCACACAAACAGCATTTAAAGAGTTGTAGGTGCAAGGCTTGGATGTTAGAAAAAGGCATTGTTGGCCACTCAAGCTGAAATATGTACAGGAATCACTTTATTTCAAGCCATATACAGATATTAAAGCATGTTAATCTAATTCATTTTCTCCATATTAAAAAGAGCCTGTGCGCCCTCTAGTGGTGGACAGAGCTCAACAATACTGCAATACCCTTAACTAAGATGCTATAAATGTCACTATCCTTCAAACAATACAATTATTCAGTATGATTTGTTAACGGAAAACACAATGCACTGCACACTACTACAGTCTTCTGCATTTAAATTCCTAAAGTTCTGCACACAGACTGTTCAGTGTCAATCTGGGTACAGTATTAAATGCCAAAAGAAGAATCATCAACAGTTTCATCCATAAAAAAGAAAGTACATTTGTTAATTCCTTGATGAAGTACAGTATTTACATTCCAACAATGAAAATATTACTAATGTACAATTTTGTGTTTTAGCTACATTTACATAATCTCTCACACACTCAGTGAAATATGTACACATTCGGGTACAATTGCATCATGGATCCGTTTAAGCTATTAAAATAATTTGCGAATAATAAAAATCTGCTATTTACAAATACAACAAACTTTGGCTGACCTCAGCAAATCACCACATGCTATTTTATTAAATATTCTCTTAGTTTTTTATCTGGACTGCTGTGCCACATACTTGGTCTTTCGCTCTCATGCAAAGGAGCTTTTTATATATGTTTGGAGCAGGCTTTATTTTGCTCTGTTAACCGGCTCTCCGATCAGTTCGGGACACTTCTCCTCCCCCTTGGCGATTCTGTCACACTTGTGTAGCAGGTCGTAGTTGATTTTGTCTGTGATGACGCTGTCCTGCTTGTACTGAGGATGTTTGGCAACGAATTCCCTCATCCACTTGGCCATAGTCATCAGCTCACCTGAGAAAAACACAAATATGAGCAAATTCATCCAAATAATCAAAAAAAAAAAAAAAAAAACTAGTTTATCTGAAGTATCTCATTTTTAAAGCGTTGATTTTCAACCTGTTGGTAGTAGTGTTGTACAAAAAAAAAAAAAGAAAAAAAAAAAAATGTATATTTCGTTAAGTATTGATCCATATCTGAAACGGTTCCAATACTCATTTTCTGCAGTATCGATACATCACTCTTCTCTCCGACGGTGAACACACACCCGCCTCCACTCACTCACTCGTCTCATTCGTTCCAGTTAAATAGTGCTTGTATTGCACATCATTTCACTCATTTTTGCGCTCACACACGATAAAGCGGCCTCTCAAACAGCTCACGAGTACCAAATTGACTTCTTTTTCGTGGCTTATTGCACTTACACAGTCAAATACATACAAAATTATATCAAAATGTCTGTCTTGCAGAGTATCCAGGTAAATACAGTCAGTTTTGTAACATAAATAGTAGAGAGAAAACGCATGTGTATCAGTATATTGGATCCGTGCTTACACTCTTAAAGTGACAGCAGCCTAATAAACCCGCTGCCGTCTGCCATGTTCAAAGAACAAAAGACAGAGGAAATCACCCTCTGCTCTTGACTTTTGTAACTTTAACTGTACGCGTTAATCTATATTTAAAGATTAATCAGTATTATTTTACATTTCATTACTTTAATTTATGTATCATTTCTTACCTGAAAAACTAAAAGCCATGTTAATTTAATTTGTCTGTTTATTCTATTGTATTTATTTGTGCTATCTTTCACAATTTGTTTATTTGTTCTTATTTTATTACTGACCGTTTTTTTTTGTAAATGTAGTTCAACAAATAAAATAAAGCCTCCTGTACTGTGTGTAAGCTATTACAACAAAATTATTACAAAAACAATTATGACATAATAAATTATCTGCATGGCAGTTTTCCTTGTGGAATTGAAAATGGTATCAAATATCAATATTTTTTAAAGTATTGTATTGAAGTTGGAAATCCCAGTATCATGACAACACTAGTCAGTAGTATATTTAAACGAACAATGTTTTTCCCCTCCTGTGGTCATCCAGTTTGAAGTGTGAGGTTTTTCAGATTGTCCGTCCTGGCGTTCTCGCTGTATTTACGACTCTCTGCAGCCTTTAGGCGCTGCCTACAACGCTCTGGGACCTGTGCTCCCGCAAAAATATACGTTACCTTCTCCAGCTCCCGCCTGCAACATTCATGTTTTGTCCCGCCCGCAAAAACCCGCATAAAAGTATAAATAGATTTTTTCTGTACGTCCATGAAACCGTTTCAAGTAATTTAACATAAAAGCAAGCGCGTGCATGGTTTGGCGTGGCAGAATGCGCTCCCTTAATAACTCCTAAAAAGCTGACATCTCAGTTCATCGCGATCTCACAAAGCTCCGTCATGAAGCTGACTGCACAATGAATCTTTCATAATGTCTACACTGTCTTTGTTATAATCAGAGGACTTTCCAGCATGCAGAATTCAGCACTGAACAAAAACTCACTTTGAGCGGTGAGTGGATTCTATCTTAAAGGCATCTGATTGGCCATTGCGTTTTAGAAATCAACACACATGTCCGTGATTGGCTACATTGCACAGCGCCGCAAAAACATGTTATAAACAGAAACTCTGCCTTTGCTTGCGCCTGTAAATCATTTTTATTTAGTTTTAGTTGTTCTTGTTGCTTTTGTGCAATAGATGAATAATTTATTTGTTTTTAGATGTTTTAGATATTTCTATATTGCGGGAGTCCCGCGAATAGTTTTATTCTCCCGCAACCCACACACACACACACACACACACACACACACACGAGTACCTTACCGCCCGTGCCCGGCCATCAAATCTAGTCCCGCGCCGCACTCTTATTGCGTTGGGTCCCGCTAAACGTTTACTCTTTGAATTCTTGCACTGGGAACAATACAAGTCGACCGCATTATGACTAAAAGTTTGCTAAGAAGTATTTCCTACTAAAGCAAGGCGGTGTTTGACTCTGGTCAAAATAGCAGACTGGTGGGAGTGGACTTGGACGGCAACATGCCCAGTGCATTATGGGTACGTTTTTCAACCTATTTGGCAAAAGGGAAGACAACTGCCTTTTTCCTACGTTTTCTCCATTTCAATTCGCTTTTCTTCTGTATAGGAAGCCAAGTTTTATTGAAAGCCCATTTTGCCAGCAGTGAAGTGATTGTACAGTAAAAAACTAAGACTGGTTAAAAAAATGTGGGGAAAATACTGCACTGCTTTGGAAGCACTATAATTAACTTTGTGTACCTGAAGCACGCTTCTTAATGAGTTTCAGGTAGTTGAGGATCGTGCATCTCGTGTCGACGTCCACCTCCATGTTCTCAAGGTAGCTGTTCAACATCGGTATCAGCCCGTGAAATACCCCTTCCTGCATAAAACACAATCCAGACATCACACAAATTAAAATGGAGGAACTAAGTATTGTTGAACCCACTTAATATTACTGTCAAAATTGAAGAGCAGAGGAACACACACCTTCCCGTTGATGATGGTGTCGATGCTCATCAGTGTGAACTCTTCACCGTCACTCGCTTCACTCTCCACCCCATTCTGAGCGCTGGAGGGCGGGTCTAACACTGGGTTGCAGCCTTAAAATAAATAAAAATCATACAAGAAATAAAGAAATGTGGGTCACACTACATTAGGTGTCTTCATGTATATTAAAAGACCAGACTCGGTAACAAAACTGCAGCCAGTGAAAATGTTGTAATGTTGGAAAGCCACTAGCCACAGTGGCTGGTGAGCAAAAGTGTTCATCTTAAGCCCTGGTTATAGATGTCATTACAGAAATTAATTACATGCAGGTATTTTTAAATGCACGTTTTTATGTAACATGTATGTAACAATGTAAGTGCACTGTATCAAATGATTCATTTATAAATGTTGAACCAGCATGCACGGTCACAAATATCCACATGGTTTCAGTTGTGCCTTTATAAAGATGTGTCACAGCCTAACACTGATATGAATGATAATGAGCTCCATTTATCTTTACGGTCAACTAACCTTTAAAGACGTCCTTCCGAAAATAAAACATGCCTTCTTGCACGGCATTTCGCTTCTGAGCAACTTTCATATTTTCATCAACCTAAACCAAAAACAGTTGCAAAAAATAAAAAAAAATACTAATGTCATGCATGCACATTTCTTTTAACTCGCTTTTAAGAATATGCACAGTATTTCTGACATTTAAAATCATCCCCAGAATCACACTTCCACACTTCTGCTGTGCATGAAGTTAAACTGCTAAATGTGTCAAAACACACACGACACCCACCCACAACCACACACCCACCCACAACCACACACCCACACCCACACAACCACACACACAACACCACACACACACACACAACACCACACACACACACACACACACCCACACACAACCACACACAACCACACACAACCACACACAACCACACACAACCACACACAACCACACACAACCACACACACAACCACACACACAACCACACACACCACCACACACAACACCACACACAACCACACACACAACCACACACACAACCACACACACAACCACACACAACCACACAACCACACAAACACCACACACACCACACACACCACACTCACCACACTCACCACACACAAATCAACAACCACACACACCCACACACACCCACACCACTCACCACACTCACCACACTCACCACACACAAATCAACAACCACACCCACCCACCACACTCACCACACTCACCACACTCACCACACTCACCACACTCACCACACTCACCACACTCACCACACACAAATCAACAACCACACACACACACACACACACACAACCACACACAACCACACAAAACAAGAGAATCCAACCTTTGATAATGGAATGAGGAAATCCAGTTTATAGGACAAGATCACACGGGTGAGAAGAACGATAAACACCACATAAGCAGAGTTCTCAAAATCTGTCAGTTGGACCTGTAAAAAAAGTGTTATATATGACAATATGTATTACACACGTATATGAAAACAAATCCAATGATTTCACATACAATAATAGGGTGAATTTCACAATATCAGTCAAGATCATGTCATGTGGATGGATGGACGGATGCATGGACACCGCCGGCGGCGAGAGCGTCATAGTGGCCGGAAGTCATTCATTTTCAATGGGAGCCGGTGGCGAGCTCCGGCGAGAGCAGCGTGGCGCGTCTTGGACGATTTGGGCGTTGAGGAGAGTTGAAATCAGGTCAACTTTATGGTAATGAGCTATGACGCGGTTCGGCGGCAACCAATCAATTTCTTACTTTCACATTTAAAAGATGTCATGAGGTTAACTTATACCCTACTTGTGGTCAGTCTGCACAAATACCTCCTGCTTCCTGCTTAAATACAGTTTAAAAAAATACCAAGCATTCGATCTACGTCAGAGCGTCGGCGCGTCCATGAGTCTTTCTACAGCGTCGTTGGTAGAGAAGGGCGATACCACTTATTTTGTTTTCGATACGATACCGATACTTTCAAGGCCAGTATCGATACCGATACTTCTAAACTGAACTTTTAAATTACTAAATTTATTAAATTATTAAAATTACTAAGAGTAAAATGGGTAAAGATACCCACTTAACATTATATTTGAAAGGCATTTTAAGGCAATACGCCTTAATTGCAACTTATTAGATCATGTTTACACATTGTTAAAATATGTTTACTTGTAGTGGTAACCATGGGAATCTACAAACACTATAGTTGAACTACGGTCATTGTACGGGGACTGCCATAAAATGCAACCTTTTTATTCTGATAGTGTATGATTTATATTAACATTAGTTACAGAATAGAACATGATCAATATAAACGTTTAACATTAAATTTAAATAAGTGTAATTGCTCAAATTGTAGCCTACATAGTTTGTGCATCAATACTTTTCGATGCTCACATCAGTATCGATATATCAATACTTCATATCGATACGCCCATCCCTAGTCATTGGCAGGGTGGCCAGAGCGAATTTTGACGCTCTCGCCGGCGGCAGTGTAAACGCACAGTGAGGTGAGCTGAGGCGATTAACCGCCGTCCTGTGACGCGCTCAGTGAAGGACCGAGACGTAGAACACGTCGCTAGTCCTACGCGGCTGTTCACAAAGAATGCGCTTGTAGCAGTGACATGGAAAATGACACACGGTAATGAGACGCAAGTTGAACCAATCCATTCAGGCTGTCAGAGAGCTGTCTATGAAAGAGGACAACTTAAAGAAAAATCTTATACGTCAATGCAAGTAAAAGTTATGATTTTAGTTTAGTTGATATATAGAGAGAGTTGAACATTTAAGCTCACATGTAGTAATTCTATAGCTTATTTTAAAGCTTATTTGTATGACCATTTGCTATGTAGTGACCTTTAATTTGTAGTAGAAAAAGGGGGAGTGGCTTTATTGCATCAGAGGTGTGTCACAGCTGATTGGTCCAATTTCAGTTTGAGATCTCTTATCCAGAACATAACCTGCCCCAGAGCAGATTAGCCGTGGAGCGTAACTTACTGTGGAGATGAACACTGCTAAAAGCCAAACCACTTTAATGGTACCTAAAACACAGGATTGGCACAAACTAAGCTTAAACATATCTGGCTAGCCAGCTAAACCGGCTTCATGGAATAGGCCCCAGGACACACGCACACAGTTTTTCTACAGTGGTCACACTACTAGCCTTCATTGTACTGCTGAAAAAACAAGATATCATCTTTAATATGAACGAGTTTGTCTGGAATTTTCATAATTTTTATTTTTAAGATGTGTGCACAAGAGTTAACTCTAATCTGTGCAAACATTAAACTTTGCTGAAATGAAACATCTTGCTTTGGTCTTCGTTCTGGTAACTCTGCTAAACTAGAATTACTAAAACTATAGAATAGAAATAGAAATGTGTTCACTAAACTAAAACTAAAACTAAACCGAAATAATAAATAAAAACTCATTTAAAAGTGCAAAACTATAATAACCTTGCATTCCACTGCATCTCATGTGTTTTTAAATGCCCGGCTGCATAAATACATGATGCTGTTTTGTTCATAATTGTTTTATGCAATTTATGAAATGATAACACTTTAGTTTAGGGTCTAATTCTCACTATGAACTAGTTGCTTATCAGCATGCATATTACTAGGATATTGTCTGTTTATTAGTACTTATAAAGCACATATTAATGCATGACCATATTCTACATCCCTTAATACCTAAACTTAACAACTATTAATAAGCAGCAATTAGGAGTTTATTGAGGCAAAAGTTAATAGTGAGAATTGGACCCTAAACTAAATGTTAGTTTAAACGTTATGCACTTTTTTTAGACGGTCATGTTTTTTAATTGCTTTGAATAAACAATATAATGAGGGTATATTAATATTTTGCTCATTGCGCCCTCTTGTGGCCTCAGGAGACAAGCCAAAACTTTCTTTAACATTTAATCTTCATATAATATATAAGACAGTTGTTTGTTTAAATTGTATTTTGTATTTGACTATTAAAACTCTCTTAAAATTATATATAAATTGGGTAAATTAAAAAATACAGTGGTTAAACGCCAGTTTCACTATCTTACAATGAAATCCTAAACTAATCATGACAAAGACTCCTAAAAATATATTTCATCTCTGGTTTTGTTATAAATTATGTAGGAACAGTAATAGATTAATTTATGACAAGAGGGCGCCTCAAAATGCACGATGCACACACTTTTAATCATTTCATGCTAAATGTTCATAAAACATATATTCTAGTATTTGTCTATAATTTATAATAATAATATTATCGTCTAAAAAATATATCTATCACCTTTTTTATATTACATATTTCAGCAATTATCTGAACATTATTTGAAAGCTTACAAACTCAAAAGTCATCCTGTGAAAACCGTTTTGAAATTAGACGTTGCGTTACCATAGAAACGGTACTCTAAATTCTTTTAGCAGGCTCCTCGCCTATTGGGCGTCGTCATGTTTCATAATTTATAAATCAAAACCTTTTCTAATCTTGATAAAAACACATATCGTCGGATATGTCTCAAGGTTCCATATATTGTGATAGAAGTGATATTTGGACAGAAATGTATTAATTTGTTACAGCAGAATGTATAAAATAAATCAAATGGAATGTGTGTGTATCACCCGGTGGCTATTTTTGGTATTACGCCTAAACAAAATCAGCTTTAATTTGTGTGATATCAACTTCAAATTTTGAACACAATTTGCTTAGACACATATAGTAATATAATAGTACAGTACATTTGATTTACAGTAAATTTTAACTTCATACTTTCATTTTTTGAAGTGCTTAATCTGCTGAGTGTCATCTATAAAGACCAAACTTAGGTCCAAAAGCATTCTTGAATCACAACCATTTAGGTTTGGATAGTGCATTTTCACGTCCATTCTCAAAAAGGGGGGTGACAGTTAAAGGATATATAACATTTTCAATAATTATCGATACAGAATGAAATGGTTTAGGTGTATCGCCCAGCCTTATATAATGTATACAGCTGCATGAAATACCCACTGTGGTTCATGATTTATTTTCATGAATGAACAAGCGTTTCAAAAACACCCCCTTCGCTATGCTTTTTTCCACAGATCACACCCTGTATATACACATGCTTTGCTAAGCACACAGTCAGTCAAGCCGCGTCTGCTTGCATCATTTGGCACACAAACAGATGTTTGTTTAATACCTCCATTGGACGGAACTCGACTCTCCATCCGATGTCAGAGTTTGGAGGGGGGGGCTTGAACCTCATTGTCTGCCAGTTGGTTGACTGAAGATTCTGTAGCACGCAAAACAAACCGTGCTTTAATTTTCACATGCTATTTGAACAAATCGTTCCAACTACGTGTTCTAATATGAACGCTTCTTTTTGTTGCCGTTCATCAGTGTTCATTTTAAATACCTCGAAGTGGTCCGACTCGTTCTCATCATCCAGATGAATCTTCTCCTGGAAGAGCGACAGCGGGTCGCGGATGAAGAGGTGTGCGATGTGCTGTGCCAGCAGTTTGTCAATGCCTGCAACAGTGCAACACAGCGCGCTTGAAAACACTGCAAACAGAGCTGACCGGCGCACTGACCTGCTACACACACCCTGTCCACACCGAGTGCCGCGGCACGTCAAAAGCAAACCGAACACAATCACCGATGCGGTTTATATTGGAGTCGTAGATGCTTTCCAAAACAGGGCATAGAAGTGAGGAACTAGGGATGTCACGCTATACCAAAAATCTAGTAGTGACACCACCAAAAGTACATGATGATAAAACTTACACATCAACTTATTACAATTATCTCAGCAAAATGTATTTTTGTTTTCATAAGGTAACGTGCTGCAATAGTCAGTAATAAAACAAGAATGAATAAACACATTAGAAGCAGTGGCATGAATAAATACAATAGAATTAAGATACAAATTAAAAAATGCTGTATATTTTTTCAGGTCTAACAGAAGTATTGAAGTAAAAATATCAAATATAAAATGACTCTGAACAGTCATAACTGTATAAGTTAAATAAAGACTAATCCTTATTAACGCTTTTGTGGTTTGATTATCATTAATAATACAGACAGCAAAAGTAGACAGACAGTAGCAGGTTACACATGCTGTTAACATTCACATAACCAACACGAATATACGCCAAGACGGGCATTTTGACATAACTGTGGGTGTACTGGAACATTTATGTGTAGGCTATAGGGGTGTAACGATATTCGTACCGACCCGTTTCAGTACAGGACTTCCGGTACGGTGCATGTGTGCACCGAATGCAATCCTTAACAGTTAACAGTCGTCTTGTTATCCGCGCGGAACATACTTCAAATCCGAGTTCCACACAAACTATCCATTTTTAATCACGAAATTCTATTATAAATGCCATTTTGACTTGAGGCGTGACAGATCACTGTACAGGCGCGAGTGAACGCCATCATCTCGTCATAGTCAAAGAATAAACATGAATCAACATCTGAAGGTATGTTGAGTAGGGATGGGTATCGAGAACTGGTTCCAACTGGTTACACTTGTGTGCGCAAAAGACTCGCACGCTGTTTTCCGTGCTCTGCACACATCCAAAACGTGCGCACAGAAAAGGTGATTTTAAACATTCTGTGCTGCAAACACACACACGTGCGTCGTGCGCACGGAACGGCTTCTCGTGATAATGAACTGAGTTTGCGTCCTCGTCTTTTTTCACAGCACACGAACGGACAGACACAAAATACGTCAAAATATTCTCGTAAACACAGTTGGTTATGTCTTAAGACAGAGAAGAAAAGATGAAGACGTATGTGTAATCCGTGCAGCTCTTAAAGTGACGGCAGATTTTCCGGATGCCGTCTCTATGACAACATTAATCAAACAAAAGACGAGAAATTAATAAAGTGTATATTTTATTAATAAAGTGCAGTGTTATTTTACATTTGATTATACAGTTTCTGTACCTGAATATCTGAAAATGTTTATTTCTTTCTATATTTATATCTTTGCTCAATTGTATTTATTTGTGCAATTGATATTTTATTTGTTCTTTTTTAATTACTGAGTGTCTTTAATAATGCTTGAAATTTATATTAGTTAGGCTAGTTGTTTTTCCTCTGGTATCTCAAACCAGTTCCTTGTGTAAGACTTAGCCTGTTGATTTGTGTTCATGGTATTCAGCTCCTATGAAATGTTTAACAATAAGACTTAGAATAAATGTGAATGATATCCAAGTTTTTTTTTTTTACCTTATTGGAATCGAAATTAGGAATCGATAAGAATCGGAATCGATAAAATTCAAACGATAACCCTTACTGAAGCGCATCATATGTGGTGTAATCGCTCAGTGTTTCAACGGCGGAAAGACGTCAATAAAACAGCTTGAGAACAATGTCCCGCAGCATCACATTTCCCTCAGGAGTCATTCAGTGTCCACAGCTGTGAGTTCACTAGAGAAATCAACTCTTCACTGAATATATGACCTATATTAGCCCATATATTCATTATATTCCACTGGACCTGTTACTGATGTCTGGATTATTACATGTGTTTAAATAAATCTGTCATGAAAATGACACACACTGTGTATTAATGATTATATTTCAACAATGACAAGTAAAAGCAATTTTATTAGGGCTGCAACAACTAGTCGATAAAATCGATAATGAAGATCATCGACAACGATTCTCATTATCGTTTAGTCGGGTCTGCTCTCTGTGCATGGAAAGCTTCCACCAGTCGCGCCAAATGACAGCACTGAATAACGCATTTCTATGGACAAAACGCATCTAAAAGTAGTGGAGGAAACTGAGTGAGCTGATGCGGGAAAGGAACATGATCCAAGCGCCCAAAACATGAGATTTCTTTATTTTAAGCTTCAAGCGAATGCATTAGCGTTTAACAAACCCTGTCGTGCGCTTTGACCGATGTGTGTCAGCGCAAAACGTTCATTTTACAGGTTATATCCTCATCTGTAAATGTTACTATATTTCCAGTTTGCATGAAAGCGCGTCCTGGCAGTCTGCATTAGCTTCTAATTTCACCGAACGAGCGCCGGCACGTCAAGCACACAGAACGCAGTCGAGAGGAGACAATTAATATTCAGCGCAAAAAACACTCATTTAGCTGAAATATCTGCTGTTGGACGCTAAATTTAGGTTTAAAAGTCAACATGCAATTCAAGTATTTTATGAGAGTAGTAACTGTAAAGAAATAAACAGCGTGTGATTGAATACAAATGCAAAACGTTCCTTATAGCCTATTTACAGGATAAAGAAATGACAGTAACGGGTTACTTCGTCTGTACAGCGAATGTGTGCGTTCCTGCAGAACATTCCTCTCATCCGCTAACACTGAGTTTGTGGGGTTTTTTCTCTTTTTTCCCCCCTCTTTACCATCATTTTAACATAGGGATTTAAACTGGCCTTTTGCTTAGTAACTTCTGCACATAATGTATAGCCCTTACAAAAATATCCATGGTTTTATTATAGTAAAACCATGTTTTTTGGAGTATTGATTACTATTTGTATAACCACACAAATACTGTAGTTAAACTATGGATTGAAGCAAAACTATGGTTAATTTGTGGTTACCATGGAATAACTACAATAATTTATTATTTATGATGTTTTTTTTGGTTGCTTGTTTTATTTGTTGTAAAACTATGGTTAATTCTTAGATATATTCACTATGTGTGTGTTCATTAATCGATTAATCGTAAAAATATTTGGCCAACTAATCGATTATCAAAATAATGATGTATAAATTCTTTAAATGTCATCACTCAATCGGAGCTGAACAAGTTCTCAAGAATACAGAGGTTTGCTTAAGTTTAATATTTGTTTAAATATTTATAATATAAAAGAGTTGTCTTCTAATTGTGTAGCTGTATGATAAACAATGTTGTATTATTATGTTTATTCCCAAATTCTTTTATTCATTAAATCCAATTGGTTTGAGATCTCAGTAAAAGATGTGGCATTGAATGCCATTTGTTTTTGCTTATATAGAGTCTATTGGTTTCTGATTTTGCAGAAAATGTATTGCAGGGACAGTTTCTCACAGCAGCTCGGGCTGGGGTTAAGTTTGCAGCTCAAGGGCAGAATAGATAGAGCAGGATTAATCACTGTAATCGTGTCTCGGTGTTTGGGTCATCTCTATTTGTAACTGAACTTGCAACCTTTAGGGCAGTGGTCCAGATCCATTGGCATTAGGCTAAAGGATTCCCAGAATTCTTCAAATGACAGTGTACTGATTTTATAAGCTAAAGTTTGGGCTGTGTAATCCTTCATTGTTCTCACAGCAGCCTGGCAATCATGAGAAGCCGAGGATTTTGTGCTTACGAAGTCAACAATTGGTTTTGGGAGTGATTGCTGATGTCTCCTTTGTTCTTCTGACTGACATTGTTAATAAACTTGCATGTGTTTGGCAGACACTTTTATCCAAAGCTAATTATATTGCATTCAAGGTTTATCAGTTTATGCCTTCCCTGGGAATCGAACCCATGACCTTGCTCTACACAGGATACAGCATTTATAGTATAGTATATCTGTTATGCAATTATAGCAATTTAGCAATTATACTAATATGCCTAATATTGTGTTTGTCCCACTTTTGCTGACCCGTCGAGGCATGGCCTCCACTAGACCCCTGAAGGTGTGCTGTGGTATCTGGCACCAAGATGTTAGCAGCAGATCCTTTAAGTCCTGTAAGTTGCGAGGTGGGGCCTCCATGGATCGGACTTGTTTGTTCAGCACATCCCACAGATGCTCGATTGGATTGAGATCTGGGGAATTCGGAGGCCAAGTCAACACCTCAAACGATTATACTTCAACAACGAATTGGAGTAAAAACATAATTTTATAATTAGATTTGAAAGTTAATGCAAAAACTGCCTTATGTGAAGTTTGCATGTTTGCATACAATGTTCTTTGAGTGTTATTATATCTAAACATAAATACTGAATTTAGGCTAATAGTTTGGGCTCTGTTATATTATAGTAATGTGCAAGTAAGGGCTCCCTTTATAGTTCACAGCATTAGCAGAGATACTTTTTTTTTTATCTTTAAGAAACTTTTAGTTATAATTGAATTAATTTAAGGACAGACCCCTGCAGTACCAAACCTTGAATTCAAAACCAAGGTACGTACCGAACCGTCAGTTTTGTGTACGTTACACCCCTAGTAGGCTAATAAACCGCAAAAATCGGACTACTCGCACGAGAGGCGACTGAAGACCGTCTCTCAGAGAGCACACGTGTACTTTATAGTTTACAATCGCTTGAATGTATAAATTGGCCTGATATAAAACGATGTGCGCTGAAGTCTTGCACGTGCATCTCGCTTGCAGAGTGAAAGCAATGTGGATGCTATGAAGCCATTTGTGCATTTTGAGAGAGACGCGGTACCGCTGAATCACTACCGTTTATGAAATTACGTCTCACAGAAAGATTTTAAATGACATTGGGTTCAACCTACACGCTATAGTGCAGAAATGTTCGGTACCATCGGTACTTACGGTACTGTAGAAAAACAAGAACCGGCAGGATTTTAAAATGTTGATAGTGATTGGTACTGCAGTATCGGTTCTCAGGACATCCCTATGAGGAACGTCTTCTCGTTGAGGTGATCTTTAGGGAAGGTTTGCTTCGGCGTGTCCGCTGTAGACAGGGTGTGAGTGTGTGTCTTTACCTGCGTCCAGGAGCTGTGTGTTGATCTCCTCATCGATGGTCAGCTCAATGTCATTGTATTTCTCACCACAGCAGGAGAGGTAGCTGTCAATCGAATCATACCTCGATTTATTGATCCTGAATTTGTTGTTTTTCAGCGGCTGCAAAGAAACAAATACACCACCACATGATTCATTCTAAAGAGGCCACATTACGCTCTTTTCTAAAACAGTTAGTTCCGGTCCTTGATTCTGATTGGTCAATAGCTGTGTTTTATTCATGATAAAACACGACTATAACCGCTTCACCCAACAGTTCTGTGTAACACTCTTAGCAACCACTCTTAGCAACGTAAACATGTTTGTTCTCAATTAATGTTCATTGAAGCTTGTATTATTGTGAGAGATCCTGAATGTCCACTGAGATATCTTGTCCTTTTAACAGTAAAGGGGTTTTCCCGTGTCCTGACACGGACAGCGCTCATTTGTCAGTTGTTCCCGTGTCCACACACGTTTCAGTCCTTTCAATATAAAAGTCTTTGCTATTGAGTGACTCACTCATTAAGACAGTCTTTGCCGCCATCTAATGGCGTAATAATGTAACTTCTGTCGCTGTTCACGGCGGAAGGAAGGCTTTTAGTGATTTTACTTCATGAAAGTTGCATTGATGCATATATTTTGGCTTTAATATTTGTATTGTGTGGTAACTTTTATAAAAACAATAAGCCCAATGAAGCCGTGGTTCACAGTGAATTTATAACAGCTAAACCACGGCTTCACTGGGCTTATTGTTTTATTGCGCACTTAAGTTTATTTTAAGTTTATGTACATGTGCAACAAGTGCATTCATGATAGAGAGCGCCGGCTTTGTGACATGCTCGTTTTTTCTATGCCACAGCTAGATGAAAAACAAAAAACAAGACGCAACTTTTCAGAATTGCGCAAATGCACCGCAGGTCTGAGTCGTGACACAAGAACCATCCAATCAGGATCAATCAACCCTTTCCGTAACAACATTGAAAGCTCAGCCAAGATAGAGAAACAACGTATTTTAGATGCGACGTGAATGGCCCCTAACAAAGTCTTTTAACGATCTGAGCTCATGGTCTGAATTGCATGGTGCAGGTGCCGAATCCACTTTTGCCAAATCCACTTTTAACTATGGAAAAACGGTTGGCGCGCCCAGCACATGGTCCAAAATGGTTGTCTCTAGTCTCTTAATGAGTCATGGGTGTTGGGTTTTGGGCGTAACGTGCAATAAACCAATCAGAGTCTCATCTCCCTTTCCCTTCAAAAGCCAGTTGCGCTCGCACCATAAAGGATTCACTATTTACATGTGAGCGGAAAGACTGAACGCTTCTCCCGAGAGGAATCCTTTTATTTTTAATATTTAAAAGTGTGTGTGTGCTGCTGCGTGTCCCTGTGTGTGTGTAATAATCAGAGTGTATGCGGGTTGTGCACCGCCTATAGGCTCATATTACTAACAAACCCTTTAAATAACACAAAAATACTGCGCTATTGACTTTAGAGCAGGTTTGTGTTGGTCAATGGCGCAGTCGGTTTCAGTTCCTCACAATAGCAACGCTCCAACAATGCTCCTGAACTCCTGGTGTTCAGACCAGACGCCCATGGGTGAACAGATGCGCCAGTGCATTTGCTATTTAAACAACCTGCCGTTGAACGTGAAAACGATAACTGCGTTGGGTTGAAACTAGCAAAAAACACTTGCATCGCGATCCATTGTTGCAGCTCCTCTTTTCCCAGTCTGTCAGTAACGCTCCGTTTAGTTCCAGTCTCTATGAAGCCCCTCCTTCTGAAAAGCACACTGTGCTCTGATTGGTCGGCTGGAGCAGTGTGCTGTGATTGGTCAAGCACTTCCAGTGTGTTTGGGAAATCCTTACCATAACCGCCAGTTTCAACACACTACTAACTCACTCAACCAGGCCCCGCCCCTTTATTCTGCATATGAATTATTATAATGAGGAATATTGTGACGTGTTGGTTCCCGGAAGAAAACTCAAGGCTACAATGGAGGCGTTTCAGGAGTTCAGAAACACTGACACTGATATAGAGAAGAACTCCCACTGCGGCTGGAGTATTTATTATGTATTTTGGTTTACTGAATTTAAATATAACAATTAAAACAACTGATTGCCCTCTGTTTCAAAGATATTTTAAGATATTTACCTCGACCTTGAGCTTGGGAAAGGCGCTATATAAATAAAACATATTATTATTATTTACATGTATATTGTGTTGACAGTACCCTGCTGTATGATTTCTAGTGCTGATATAGGTCGAGTGATGTAAGCTTCGTTATGAATCATCCATGACTTCTAGGAATAACATGATGCAATTCATATCATGTATGATGCAATACCATCTTCAGATTGCATCATTCATTTTACTGCAATGTCCAAACCCAGTCATAGATCCAGTCAAAGATGTATTACAGTCATTTCTGGTTAAAACTGAGATTCCCTCCATTTATTACTCCGCCATTCCCAAGTCAAGGTTCGTATATAGTGACCTGATAGCATATCTGGAAAACTAGAGCCAATCAACCATTTTAAGCATCCTTTTACGTTCTAAGTGACCCGGAATTAGTAATGTTTGACTGTTTATTTCCGAAGCATTCTGGCTGTAGACCCGTGTGATATCAGATCCGTCAGATCGCCTGACAGCCTTGTTAATTATTACACATGCAGCTTTTATTGTCATTTGACATTTTACTTTCTCAAATGTCTCTCTTTGTAAGTTCTCACAAGGCACAATTTGGATGAGATTAGTTTTCTTTTTAAATGATTAACGAGTCATTTCGTGTATGATTCACACAGCACTGGGATCTCTGTAATCATTACTGAAGTGTGATTGTCTATAGTTAGGACGAGGGTGTTACGGAACACCATGTAGTCTGTAATTATAAAATACTTATATAATTTAGTTAAGAAAATGAGCCAAAAAAATAAAATTGGTAAGTTATTTGCTCCATATATTGTGCAAGAAACCCAGGCAACATCAATTTGAACAGGAGTAAAAATCTACTTGACCTCAAGGAAACTATTCCTTTATGAATATGGCCAAAATACTGTAATATTCGTTTTGTTTGTGTGCAGGTGGATCCTGTTCTCACCTCCAGGCCCCTCTCCTCTCGGGTTCGGTCGTCCACAGACGCAGAGATCACACCCCAACGGCAGTCGATGTCTGATACGAATCCACGATAGAACGGAGAGGCGGCGCTGAGAGCCATCTGCACAAACACACATCAATACTGAGAACCAAATACTGTGCATTTCTGGAAACATGAACAAAACACATTAAAAACTTGTACAACTGCCAACCACACAACACTGTGAAAAAGATGACGTTATATAGGCCTATGTTAGTTAATGTATGGTAAAGATGGTACATTTTCAACTAGGGTCAAAGTTAGAAGATCCTGTTTTAAAACTACAGTTAAATTCAGTGTTATTTTTATTTTATTTATCCTACAAGCAGTAACATCATGCATGAAAGGATCCCCAGTCCATATCCCCATATTTATATAATTTTATTCAACAGTATAAACAGGGTTCCCACTCTTTCATGAACACAAGATTCAAGGACTTTTTAAAGCACCTTTTATTTTATATCAAGCCCAATAAATACGATAAAGGTGGGTTTGTTACTGCCAATCTGGACAGTATCAAAGACCTACTGTACCTGTATTTATCACTGCAGTAACGCTAAGGCATATACTGACAACTAAAATAAAATTAAGGGCATGTGACTTTTAAAATCCAACGAGGAACGAGGCTGGTTTAACGAGAGATACCGTTTGCAGCGCTCTTATTCCTGCTTTTAACATTCATTTCACACTGGGTTTAGTTCTCTTTTTTTACGAATCATTACTTAATTAAAACATTAATATAGTATTATATACATGAATTTTCCAATTAAATGAAAATATATGGATAAGCTAATTGCTAGGCATTAATAATATGCTAATTTATTTATCACCTGTACATGGTACCTTTTTAAAAATCAATTAAGGCTTTTAAGACCTGCACAGGATGAGATCAGTGTTTATTGAAACATCCTAAACCATAAAAGGACATCTACATTTTTTAAAAGCACATTAGCTTCTCATCGATGCACTAGTTAACATTTACAACTGTGTGTAAGCTAAAAATATGGGTTCATATGCATTAGTCTGAACAAACCAGCTGACGTGCTGGAAATGTCACTGTTTGACAGTAGATGGCGCTTATGGAACAGCAGAAATATATGGGTTTCCCCGGTGACCTCTGTAAACAAAGGAGCTGCGCTGATAAACACTACTTTATTAAGCGTTATTCGTTGGAACTTTGATAAACCAAATTTTACGTAGCTCAACACTGAGCCAAGCATCACTGAATTTGCACTTCCCTGGCACCAAGTTTAAAAGCTCCACGTTATGTGCTCATTATGCAGAGCTGGCTGCACGTGATCACGATCCATCCGCTCACGCAGCATTTTTCTGTTTTTTTTTCCGCTTCCGCCCCAATCAGTAGCGCTGTTTTGTTCTGGCTTTGGCAGCGCATAAAGGCCAATTTTTGTAATAGCACCATGTTACGCTAACAAAATGTATTTCATGCTTAATTCAAGCACTTTCAAGGACCTGTTTGTTTTCAAGTACTTGAATGTGTCTGAAATTCAAGGACTTTCAAGAAGCGTGGGAACCCCGGTATAAAGTTTAAACATATGAATCTGCATACAGAGCTGATATTAAGTTTTACTTTCTCTGCCGTCCCACTTTATATGTGACCCGTGCTGGCAAAATTAGTCCCAATGAGCAAATTTTCAAAAATGAATTGTTATTTTCACATTCTCTATTAAAAAAACTTCAAAATGATGTATGATTTGTTTGAATCGGACTGAATGACTGAGCTACACCTGTTTGAAGTCGATAGAGTCCGCGAAGTCAATTTTAAGAAAAATCCAGTTAAAGTTTTCTGAAGGTTTTAAAACAAAATCACCTTAAAATCCCTGCTAATAACACCAAATTAGACACACACCAAGTCAAAACCCATATCTATAGGAAACATACTTTTTTTCCCAATGATACCACAATTGTTTGATTAACATTAATGAAACAGACAGTCTATATATTAAGACCTACTGTACCGCACGGATCCAATATAATGTTACACATCAGACGTTGTCCCCCAACAGTTAACCAAACGTTCACTTAAATATCAGATGATGTTTGCGTGAATACTCGCCAAGACAGATATTTTGAAGTAGTGTAATTCTGGGTATGCGTGTATATCGGGATCGCCTGTCTGAGAGTCTCTGTCAGTCAGCGCGAGAGATCATTTTCATGGGAAAGGTACTCCTCTCAGAAAACATACAAATAAAGATGCATTTAGACGTTTAATTGCTATTTGGAGCATTGGGATCGCTAGACGAGAGCTTAATGAACTCGATTTTGGTCTGTAGCTTGTTTCGCCTGTAGCTCGAAATTATCCCGTGTGCATTCCCACTCATTTTGCCAGCACGGGTCACATATTAAGTGTCTTCAACTACTATGTAATAACATTCAAATTAGGGCTGTGATTTAATGCATTAACTATGGCAAATAATAACATGTTATAATTATTAACGCACCCACCCCGTCCCACATCTATACGTCATCTTACATTGCACAGTTTAGTTCAAACATGATGCAGAGTGATGCATATTAGAATTAGGGATGCACAATATATCGACCAACATATCGGTCTCGGCCGATATATGTTCATTTTTAAAAGTTATCGTATCGGAAATTTGGCCAATATACTAAAGCCGATAAATAATGGATTATTTCCTTCAGATGTGCGCTTGAAATATGATTGTCATATAGACTACATAAAATCATGAGAACATTATAATAACAGAACTGTTGTGCGTCTCAGTGAAACGAATCGAGTGAGAGAACGATTCAGTGACTCATTCACAAAGCTGGTCACTTGCTTCATTCCTGAACGAATCAGCCGTTTGAATGAGCCGGTTGAGTGAATGATTCAATGACTCACTCAATAAGACAGTGACTTGCTGCCACCTACTGCCGGTTTTTGTTTCATTTTTTATTAAACAGTCTATGTAAAATATACCTAAAATGCCACTTCAGATGCAGTTCAGAAAAAGAAATGGCCACATTGTAGCCCTACGCGTAATAAATTCTAAGTTAAAGGCACAATATGTAATTTTTCGTCTAGAGGTCGCTTATTCAAAACAAAGGCGTGGCTTGATGACGTCTTGATTGGGCGGAGCTTTTATTCTGTCAGACGAGCGCTTCCACTTCTTCCGCTCATGTGTATGAGGGGTAACGCAGCGTTGTTATCATATTACACACATTTGAGTGTGTTAAAGGGATGTTATAATGCTACTCTGAGACACTTGTTCACACTGCAGTGAGCGAGATCATATTAGGCATGGTAAAACATGGTACTCGCGGTAAATCAAGAACACCAGATCTAAACAATAAGACGAACTGTGTTGAGCTGGAGAACAATGATTTGTTTCTGTCCATGAATGATCCAAACAGTTGCTCACCTGTCTAATAAAACACATCATATATTAAAGCGGCTTTGGTGTTTCCATGGTTACTACAAAATAAAACCGGAGAGTAACATGGGCGTGATGTCATTGATAGGCGACACACGGGCCGTGTCCTAGTTAAAATTGATTATTTCTCTGGATTTAAACATTCTTGGAAACATTTAGGATAATGCAAGTACACAAGCCAAGAAAATATATAACACTGTTCTAGTGGTTTTTGATATTTTAAAAATCAAACAATCTTACATATTGTGCCTTTAAAACAGAATATTTTTTTCTAAAACTACTTATGTTTCTTCAATGCTTGGAGCGTAATTTCTCAGCCAAAATTGATGTGCGATTAATTAGATTTTAAAAAAAATTATTCACTTGACAGCCCTAATTAAAATGAATCCCTCTAACCCGTGTTCTCTTACCACTATGGGACAGAAAACGGCCAGTTGGTCATAAAGGTAGCGCGCCTCTCTGATGCTGCAAGCCTGGAAGGTCACCTGCAACGGCAGCGGTGGACAACATTGATCCCACGTCAACCACATGACCCGAATATTCTCAATGCAAATCGATGAGAGTAAAAGGGATTTTACCTGCAGGCAACAGTTTCCCATGCCAAAGCCCATGGCGTCCATGTAGATGTGATCAGGCAGGGCACCCCGGGCAGCTTCTCCGTCATCTTCTGCAAACGTCTCCACAAACGGAGATGGGGTGTTTTTATCTTTGAAAACTGTGAAGGACACGGAAACGCCATGCAGCAAAATAAGTGTGAATCTTCAGCTTCTGAAACCAAACCAGTTCGACCTTTTGCAGATTGTCCCACAAAGCATACGAGAAGTAATAAAAGCTTCCACATTAATCTTCATACTAAACTGCTGCAATATGAATAGGCGCACTTGATTTCACTTTTATGGCGCATCACTGGGTAGCTCCGCCCACTGAGAAATCTCATTGGTCCAAAAACCAAAAATATTTTTAAATGCATTTGCAAGACGTCACTTATGCTCACCAAAGCTACATGTATCTTCTGATAAAAATACAGCAAGAAACAGTAATATTGTGAAATATTATCATACTATTTTCTATATGAATTAGTGCCGTCAAATCGATTCATTGCGATTAATCGCATCCAAAATAAAAGTTTGTGTTTACATAATACACTCACCTAAAGGATTATTAGGAACACCATACTAATACTGTGTTTGACCCCCTTTCGCCTTCAGAACTGCCTTAATTCTACGTGGCATTGATTCAACAAGGTGCTGAAAGCATTCTTTAGAAATGTTGGCCCATATTGATAGGATAGCATCTTGCAGTTGATGGAGATTTGTGGGATGCACATCCAGGGCACGAAGCTCCCGTTCCACCACATCCCAAAGATGCTCTATTGGGTTGAGATCTGGTGACTGTGGGGGCCATTTTAGTACAGTGAACTCATTGTCATGTTCAAGAAACCAATTTGAAATGATTCGAGCTTTGTGACATGGTGCATTATCCTGCTGGAAGTAGCCATCAGAGGATGGGTACATGGTGGTCATAAAGGGATGGACATGGTCAGAAACAATGCTCAGGTAGGCCGTGGCATTTAAACGATGCCCAATTGGCACTAAGGGGCCTAAAGTGTGCCAAGAAAACATCCCCCACACCATTACACCACCACCACCAGCCTGCACAGTGGTAACAAGGCATGATGGATCCATGTTCTCATTCTGTTTACGCCAAATTCTGACTCTACCATCTGAATGTCTCAACAGAAATCCAGACTCATCAGACCAGGCAACATTTTTCCAGTATTCAACTGTCCAAATTTGGTGAGCTTGTGCAAATTGTAGCCTCTTTTTCCTATTTGTAGTGGAGATGAGTGGTACCCGGTGGGGTCTTCTGCTGTTGTAGCCCATCCGCCTCAAGGTTGTGCGTGTTGTGGCTTCACAAATGCTTTGCTGCATACCTCGGTTGTAAAGAGTGGTTATTTCAGTCAAAGTTGCTCTTCTATCAGCTTGAATCAGTCGGCCCATTCTCCTCTGACCTCTAGCATCAACAAGGCATTTTCGCCCACAGGACTGCCGCATACTGGATGTTTTTCCCTTTTCACACCATTCTTTGTAAACTCTAGAAATGGTTGTGCGTGAAAATCCCAGTAATTGAGCAGATTGTGAAATACTCAGACCGGCCCGTCTGGCACCAACAACCATGCCATGCTCAAAATTGCTTAAATCACCTTTCTTTCCCATTCTGACATTCAGTTTGGAGTTCAGGAGATTGTCTTGACCAGGACCACACCCCTAAATGCATTGAAGCAACTGCCATGTGATTGGTTGATTAGATAATTGCATTAATGAGAAATTGAACAGGTGTTCCTAATAATCCTTTAGGTGAGTGTATATGTGTGTACTGTGTATAATTTTAAACACACACACATGCATATTTAAGAAAAAATTCTGATTGCCTAGACTTTCAATAGATGGACAAAAAAATAAATAAATTAAAAATAGCAGCGTTTTTCCCCCGTGGTATCGAATATCGATACTTTTCCAGGTATCATATCGAAGTTAGAAATGTCAGTATCGTGACAACACTAATTTCTATCATTTACAAAAAACTAATCAAAAGACTTACTTGGTACGTTAATCACCACCTTTTCGCCCCTGCGGTGGCGTATGTTTCTGGTCAGAGTGCTGTAACACACAGTGATGCATTAGCAAAAGCATCCATACCTCATTCAGCTGCATTCAATAGAAACATTACAGTTTTCATACAATCCATGTGCTTCGAGTTAGTGGCTTGTTGAAATCCTTAACTCACTGTAAATATGAGCGACCATAATGGAAGCACAAATACTTCCAGAGCGATCAGATGAACAGCACTTTCAAGGCTCTCGGCTACTGGTATGTGAAAGATCATTGTCTGTTGGACTGGGTTCCCATAATCCCCCTGAAATGCCTCGGAGCTCTAGCTTACACAAGCAACTTCACATTGTTCTGCATCAGATGACACTTCAAAAACTTTCAGCTGCAATGCAAACTCATGAGGTCTCATTTCAACATGAAACTGATCACTGCCAGTGGCCTGGGACACATGATCTCTCACCTGAATCTAGGGTGTCTGTTGATGGCCTCGTCGGGGAAGAAAAGCGATTTGGACACACCTTTTTCCACAGGTGTGGGTTTGTGTTCTGGCAGTGTGAAGCCTGGGCAGCCTAACCTACAAACACACACACACACACACACACACACAAAACTATAGCCATGCACTGCAACACATTTGCATCTTACATTGCACCTCTACAAGTGATTTAATTATTTTCCTGTTAAAGGATTAGTTCACTTCAAAATTAACATTTCCTGATATTTTACTCAACCCCATCTCATCCAAGATGTTTGTGTCTTTCTTTCTTCAGTGGAAAAGGAGTTAAGTTTGAGGAAAACATTCCAGGATTTTTCTCCACATAATGGACTTCAGAGGCTCTGCGCGATCCCAGACGAGGAATAAGGTCTTATCTAGCCAAACCATCGGCCATTTTCAAGAAAAAAAAGATACATTTATATTGTCTTTTTAGCCTAAATTGCTCCTCTTTTGCTGCTCTGCGACACACCACAGGTTGCGTAATCACGTCGGAAAGGTCACGCGTGTTCACGAAGCGCACGTGCAAAGAATAATACAAACGTCCTTTAGCAAAAAAAGGTTAAACAACGAAGTCGGACGATTTTGAAGTTGGAGATGGAGTTTTTTTTGTAAAGGGCATTTGTATGAGTCGCAGTTCGCTTGGGGCCTACGTCTAGCATGACCTTTCTGACGTAACCCGTGGTGCGCAGCAGAGCAGCAATTTAGGTTAAAAAGAGTATATAAAAGTTTATTTTTTCTTGAAAATGTCCGATGGTTTGTCTAGATCAGACTCTATTCCTCTGGGATCATCAGAGCCTCTGAAGCCCTTCCTCTGAAACTGCATTGATTTGGACCTTCAACCGTTGGTTGCCATTGAAGTCCATTATGTGGAGAAACATCCTGGAATGTTTTCCTCAAACTTAATTTCTTTTCCACTGAAGAAAGAAAGACATGAACATCTTGGATGAGACGAGAGTAAATTATCAGGACATTTTCTTTTTAAAGTGAGCTAATCCTTTAACACTGAAGCTGCTTTGAAACAATCTGTGCTGTAAAAAGCGCTATATAAATAAAAGGTGACTTGACTAATAGCATGGAAAGGCAAATATAAGCCTGCATCTTTTATCAGGGTTAGTAAAGCCTGTGGGGTTAAAGGGTGAATGTTATCTACACAGATGTGGCACACCCAACTCACTCAAAACGGATGGGAGGTTTTTGCTTAAAAGCAAATGTATCATCTTTTTTATTATTTTGTCACACGTCATATACGTAAGGGATAATGTACCCTAAACTCCAGACAATGTACCCGGTTGTTATCGCAGAATAAACCCCTTCAGAGTGACGCAAGAACCCCTCTGAAGCGAAGCGATGCGTTTGTGTAAGAAAAATATCCATATTTAAAACTTTATAAAGTAAAGTTCTGGCCGATCGCCTTCCGTGGAAAAAGTGTTGAAAGTGCCTCTCGCAATTAAAAATGCGTACTCTACGTCTGGCGAGCGTAACCGGCAGCGTAAGCATTTGAACTGCAGAGGCACTTTCAACACTTTTCCCATAAACTAAATACGAAAGGCGATCGGCCGAAACTTTATAAAGTTTTAAATATGGATATTTTTCTCACACAAACGCATCGCTTCGCTTCAGAAGGCCTTTATTAACCCCCGGTGCCGTGTGGAGCAGTTATATGACAGACAGATGCATTTTTAACAGAACAACATTCACTGCCATTATAAAGCTTGGATTAGCCAGGACTTTTTAAATATAACTCCGATTGTATTCGTCTGAAAGAAGAAAGTCATATACACCTAGGATGACTTGAGGGTGAGTAAATTATGGGCTAATTTTCATTTTTGGGTGAACTAACCCTTGAAGTCTTCCATCAGTCAACGACAGCGGAGTGACACGTTAAGCATATAAGTAGTACCGGTCAAGATAACTCGTAGTACCCGGATGAGCGGTGTGTTATTCACTTTGGCGGTTGTTATCTGGGATTATTACACGGCTCTGTGGAATACTTGATTCTGATTGGTCAATCGCGCATTCCAGCGGTATGTTATTCCCAGATAACAACCGCCAAAGTGAATAACACACCGCTCATCCGGGATATTCGCTTCAGAAGGCCTTTATTAACCTCCCAGAGCCGTGTGGAACACGTTATTTGACGGAAAGGTGCATTTTTATGGACCTACAACTACTGCTATTATAAAGCTTGGATTATCCAGGACTTTTTTAATATAACTCCGATTTTATTCGTCTGAAAGAAGAATGTAATACACACCTAGGATGACTTGAGGGTGAGTAAATCATGGGCTTATTTGCATTAATTTCAACATATATGGTAAAAACTACTCTTTTCAGCAATAGATAAAGGCTTAAAGCAGTTTGGAACTGTTTTTCTTCGCGGAAGCTTTGCGTAAGAGCTAATAAAATATTTAAACTCAAGACAATATTTTGTGTCTAATTTACTTGAGACAAGTAGCCGTGTAATAAGTGGGATAAATGTACATCCAGCCGGCTGTTATCGCAGGTTAAACCCCTTCAGAATGACGCAAGACCTGATCACTCTGTCGGGGTTTATTCTGCGATAACCGGCTGGATGTACATTATCCCTTACATAACATACCGCTGGAATGCGCGATTGACCAATCAGAAACAAGTATTCCACAGAGCCGTGTAATAAAGTGGTATAACTGGACACACGGCCCACTCCTAGTATCTGGATGGCATGTTTATTTCTCCTATATATATATGGACTGTTCACCCACACGATGCATCAGAAGAAGTTCTTACATAAATGTTTATTGAGTCAGGATAAAGACCCTGTCGCATAATTGTTATTCTATATTTATTACACAGCTCTGTGGAATACTTGATTCTGATTGGAAGCGCAGAGGACAGAGCAAAACTTGGTTATCGTGAGAACTAGCATAGTCTCACCGGAGCGTCCTACTTGATGCATACAACTTGAGGTGGATATGGATATTATTACTGGATAACAGCGAAGCATTGGCTATAGTGATGATGCAAGTACCTGGGGAACGACGTGACTGTGAGGAGGGTTTGGTTCGGCTCAAGCACAGACGAGGCCTCTCTCCTCCGCTTTCCCATGTTGTCTTCCACTGTGTTGAACTCCGACATCGTCCCTCCATACGGCTGTCCCGGCGTTCCCTCGATCATGTAGCTGCCGTACTCCGGCCTCCACAGAGTCGGGTGGCTGCAAACATGCAAGGCTGACAGTCAATCAACTGCTGAGAAAACCAAAGCATTGCATTTCAAGAGATCAATATACTGTCGCTTTATGAAAAGGAACTTATAAATGTGAATTACTAGTGGAAGCAATTCATTGAATCCATTTCGCATTGGTAGATAAATGAGCACTCGTGTCAAGTTCCTGCTGTAGTAATGTAAACAGATACGGCTTTTCAATGGCCAATAATGATATAAAGAGTGCTGTGGCCTGTGGGCATTGAGGCTAATAAAATGACAATAAAGCAGCCGAAATACAGACTGAAGACATCGAAATATCGAATATCACTAAAATATCTGAACAGACATCATACATTACACAGTGAATAGAGTTTGGATTCTTAATGACGAGGAAAATCGATTCTAAAAACAACAAATCTAAAATTTCCAAAATTCTGTTAATTACTTTTTTTCCCCAAATTCAGTCCCCCCCCCCACCCTACATTTTTCTGGATTCCACTTTTACCCCCATTTTAATGATTAAATGATAATAAAATCAAAAAACAGGTCTAAATAATCCATGAAACTTTTACAATTTAACAACAATCTATTCGTTTAAAAGAGTTAAAAACAAATTAAATTAAATTTCTCAAATTCTGTTTAATTTTCCCCAAATTATGTGTTTTCCATTTTAAATTGTATGGATTCCATTTTAATAGTTTGATTACATTTTAATAAATAAAAAAAACATGACTAATCAATATAAAACTTTAACTTAATAAATGATTATTATTATTTTTTACAAAACTGAAAGATGTTTTTTTTCTCTAGAAATTGTGTTTAAATGCAAATTCAATATAAAAAACACTGGTAATCAATGTAATAAAACATTAGCAATTTAATTAATCTTTTAAAATGCAATCAAACGGAAATTAAACAATTCCTTTGATTTTTTGGCAAACAAAATGTCAACTTTTCTCATGACGGGTTGAGTTGAGTTTGTGTGTGTATATGAGGATCATGCAGACTTCATATTTAAATAGCTCACAGACACTAGTCTAATCACGATTGGAATAATCGTACAACCCTAAATTTGATTTATTAATTGTAAAAATCCACGACATTCCGCATTTATACAGTAAATATAATTTTTATGACGGATTCCACGATTCCATCAGTGTTTTTCTGCATCGTGGAATATATCCATCTACGGCTAATGCAAGCGTTTTTAATGGGAGGCGTCTCAGATCGGCCATGTGTTGTTGAAAGAGCTGTGCTGGGACGTGACGGGACGAGACGGGGCGAGTCGTGCGCTCTTCAGTATGTGCAGTAGAGAGGTAGTAATGAGGAAAGCGTGCTGCTATTTCCCCTACACAACATCAGGGAAATAAGTTATATGGGAGTGAGGAATGTGGCCTTATCAAACTTCAGATAATGTCCAAACTAACTTCTGATGAGCCTGTGATTTAAAAAAAGAAAGATTTAAGTGCCCCTATTAAGAACTATTATGTAGTGTGTAATATAACAGCTGTTTGTGAACGTAAAAGCTCTGCAAAGTTTCACAGATCAAAGTGCAGATAAATCCTAAAAGTAAAAAGTGATTCTGAACTGAACTGAAACTTCCTACGTAACAATGCAACTAATTTGCATAACACCCGCCTCTGGTCTTGATTGGCTGAACAGCGTCTCTTTGCCCCGCCCTCACTCACTGTAGTTGTATCTGAGACTGGAAGAGTTTGGTTGGTGTTGTTCATGTGGAGAAGACGCTGTTTTCTGCTGAGATTGATACGGTAAAACCCACGCCATCGTTACTGTTCGTATCACTGTGTGTCAAGAGCTGAGATTCAGATATGATAATGAGCGCTTGCTTTCTGACCAATCAGAGTTTAGAGAGGCTGAATCTTCCAACAAACCATTTCAGACACAGAGAGAAAAGAGCTGATGCTGAAATGTAGGGCTGCAACAACTAACCGATAAAATCGATAATGAAAATCATCGACAATGATTCTCATTATCGTTAAGTCGGGTCTGCTCTCTGTGCACGGAAAGCTTCCACCAGTCGCGCCAAATGACAGCACTGAATAACGCATTTCTATGGACAAAACGCATCTAAAAGTAGTGGAGGAAACTGAGTGAGCTGATGCGGGAAAGGTACATGATCCAAGCGCCCCAAAACATGAGAATTCTTTATTTTAAGCTTCAAGCGAATGCATTAGCGTTTAACAAACCCTGTCGTGCGCTTTGACCGATGTGTGTCAGCGCAAAACGTTCATTTTACAGGTTATATCCTCATCTGTAAATGTTACTATATTTCCAGTTTGCTTGAAAGCGCGTCCTGGCAGTCTGCATTAGCTTCTAATTTCACCGAACGAGCGCCGGCACGTCAAGCACACAGAACGCAGTCGAGAGGAGACAATTAATATTCAGCGCAAAAAACACTCATTTAGCTGAAATATCTGCTGTTGGACGCTAAATTTAGGTTTAAAAGTCAACATGCAATTCAAGTATTTTATGAGAGTAGTAACTGTAAAGTGTAATTGAATATAAAAGAAATGACAGTAACAGTTACAGTGTCCAGTGTGTGTGTGTGTGTGTGTGTGTGTGTGTGTGTGTGTGTGTGTGTGTCTGCAGAACATTCCTCTTATCGGCAATCCGCCGGAAGCTAGTTATTTTAGTCTATAAAGTTTTAAATATGGATATTTTTCTTAGACAAACGCGCCACTTCGCTTCAGAAGGCCTTTATTAACCCCCCGGAGCCGTGTGGAGCAGTTATATGATGGATAGATGCACTTTTATGGACTGCCATTATAAAGTTTGGAAGAGCCAGGACTTTTTTAATATAACTCAGATTGTGTTTTGTCTGAAAGAAGAATGTCATACACACCTAGGATGACTTGAGGGCGAGTACATCATCACAATTTTCAATTTTTGGGTGAACTATCCCTTTAACGCTTAAACGCAAGCCCCCGATGTCATCGCCCATCGTAATGTTTCAGTGTAGACATCGCCCAACACTAAACCACACAAATACTGTAGTTAAACTATGGGATTTAAAGCAAAACCATGGTTAATTTGTGATTACCATGGAATAACTACAATTATTTTTTTTATTCGTTGTAAAATGTTTAACTGTTGTACAGCTGACACGTTTGTTTGAAGGACAGCATTGGACAGGATGTGGAATAGTGTGTGTTGTCAATTTAAAAAAGGGGCTTTTTATCTGTTTAATCAGAAAAATATTCGGCCAACTAATCAATGATTAAAATAATCGTAAGTTGCAGCCCTACCGGAATGGATACGAGTTAATTAAAGTGTTTTTTGCATGTAAACCTATTACTGTATAGGAGACAACATTAGGAGCCTTTAAAAATAGCACAATAGGGGCAAGTTAAATTAAAGTGAGAGGAACAGGAAACACAAACGATACTATCGATCATGTTGACTTATTAGACACATGCATAAAAGAGGGATTAGCTGCGAGACTTTACAGCCATGTACAAAAGGACAAACCCCTTTTTATTCTGTCTTTTTAGACACAGTTGCAGCTAAATCTGCTATTTTTGATGTCGCGTAACAATATAAACAAAATAATAATATTCTAAATGGACAAATTTGACCTTGTTTTTTGGTCAGTTACTCACTTGGGGTCAATCTTTTCACCCTTTTCCTGAAGGATTTCCAAAACATCCTTCCCGTTCAGAACCAGACGGGCTTTTTCATGCTGGTCATCCATCTCCACCAACATGTACTCCACCTGCAGGATGTTCAGAGACCTTTGATTACACAGTTTGTCACGTTACTACTGTAGCAAAGCTGCGAAACATTGACCACAAGTAAGAATAGCTTCAGTGAGCACCGCTGCTTTGGCTGAGGCATTACATGCACATTATGTGTGAGAGAATTTGCCTTGCAAACCCAACAATGACAAAGCATAGTATTCTTCTTCTTACAACATTCATTATGAAAGTAAAAACGCAGTGAGACATTCCTAGTCTGATGCCATTCTTCTTAACGCCGAACAAGGGATTCACCTAAACCAACAACATTCCAGCAGGTTTTATCGTAAATCCATTGGCATCTTCTAGCCGGTCAAAGGTGAAAAAAAATGAACAGCCATTTCAATAGGAGGTTCAGAAATCGACATTAGCCTGTTGATCCTGCAAGCTTGTGCATGCAAACACTGTAGGCGCCACATGTTTAGTTTAAGACAGTGAAAGAAAGAGCAAGAGCTCACTGAAAGATGACTAACCGCACAGCCAGCCGAACAAAGAAAATGGGATTTTGTAATCACTGTGGTAGAGGTCAGATCTTTACATGCACTGTATACAGTCCCCTATAGCAGTGGAACGTTTGGACGCACCCACTCATTTTCCACAGTTTGAATAATAACCCAAACTATGAAATGGGAGAATATGAAGTCAAACCAAAAGCCAAACTTTGCCTAGACTTTCAGCACAATCTCTTAAAGGGATAGTTTACTTAAAAATGGAAATGATTTACTCTCCCTCAACTCATCCTAGGTGTAGGTGACATTCTTCTTTTAGACAAACACAATGTTGCTAAATATTCTGTCTCTTCCGAGCTTTATAATGGGAGCGAATGGGGGTGAGATTTTGAAGCGGTTACCGGAAGCCAGTGATTATAGTTTATAAAGTTATAAAATGTTATGAATATGGATGTTAGGCAGGGCTCCAGACTGCGACCAAACGATGGCATTTTGCGTTCTTTTTTCCGGCTGGTGCAACTACATTTTGTTAGAGATCGCACAGGTGCCCAACTGATAAGACCTGCCATTTCTGTTACACATGAGACACATCGACGCTGGACATGTGTACGGTTAGAGACAGTTTTGGTGGTGTGGATAGGTTTAAAGGGATAGTTCACCCAAAAATTAAAATTACCCCCATGATTTACTCTCCTAGGTGTATATAACATTCTTCTTTCAGACGAACACAATCAGAAATCAAAGCTTTATAATGGCAGTGAATGGCTGTTTCTGTTTTGAAGTCCATAAAGTGCATCTATCATCATAAAAGTGCATCTTTATTAGAAGGCCTTTATTAACCCCCGGAGCCGTGTGGAGCACTTTTATAATGGATGGATGCACTTTTATGATGGATAGATGCACTTTTATGATGGATAGATGCACTTTTATAATGGATGGATGCACTTTTATGATGGATAGATGCACTTTTATGATGGATAGATGCACTTTTATGATGGATAGATGCACTTTTGTGATGGATGGATGCAATTTTATGATGGATGGATGCACTTTTTTGATGATAGATGCACTTTTTTGATGGATAGATGCACTTTTATGATGGATAGATGCACTTTTATGATGGATAGACGCACTTTTATGATGGATAGACGCACTTTTTTAATAGATAGATGCACTTTTATGATGGATAGATGCACTTTTTTAATAGATAGATGCACTTTTATGATGGATAGATGCACTTTTATGATGGATAGATGCACTTTTATGATGAATGGATGCACTTTTTTAATGGATAGATGCACTTTTATGATGGATAGATGCACGTTTATGATGGATAGATGCACTTTTATGATGGATAGATGCACTTTTTTAATGGATAGATGCACTTTTATGATGGATAGATGCACTTTTAATGGATAGATGCACTTTTATGATGAATGGATGCACTTTTTTAATGGATAGATGCACTTTTATGATGGATAGATGCACTTTTATGATGAATGGATGCACTTTTTTAATGGATAGATGCACTTTTATGATGGATAGATGCACTTTTTTGATGGATAGATGCACTTTTATGATGGATAGATGCACTTTTATGATGGATAGACGCACTTTTATGATGGATAGACGCACTTTTTTAATAGATAGATGCACTTTTATGATGGATAGATGCACTTTTTTAATAGATAGATGCACTTTTATGATGGATAGATGCACTTTTATGATGGATAGATGCACTTTTATGATGGATAGATGCACTTTTATGATGAATGGATGCACTTTTTTAATGGATAGATGCACTTTTATGATGGATAGATGCACGTTTATGATGGATAGATGCACTTTTATGATGGATAGATGCACTTTTATGATGGATAGATGCACTTTTTTAATGGATAGATGCACTTTTATGATGGATAGATGCACTTTTAATGGATAGATGCACTTTTATGATGAATGGATGCACTTTTTTAATGGATAGATGCACTTTTATGATGGATAGATGCACTTTTATGATGAATGGATGCACTTTTTTAATGGATAGATGCACTTTTATGATGGATAGATGCACTTTTATGATGAATGGATGCACTTTTATGATGGATAGATGCACTTTTATGATGAATGGATGCACTTTTATGATGGATAGATGCACTTTTTTAATGGATAGATGCACTTTTATGGACTTCAAAACAGAAACAGCCATTCACTGCCATTATCAAGCTTGAAAAAGACATTTTTTAATATAACTCTGATTGTGTTCGTCTGAAAGAAGAATGTCATAAACACCTAGGAGAGTACTTCAGGGGGGTAATTTTCATTTTTGGGTGAACTATCCCTTTAAACCTATCCACACCACCAAAACGGTCTCTAACCGTACCTGTGTCCAGCTCACTTATAGAAAGTCTTTGCATTCATATAGAAAACACAAGTTTAGCCTTTACAATGATTTTAACATCAAGAGTGTCCAAAAAAAAAAAAAAGTGCATAACACAAAGTGACTGAAGATGCACCTGCTCACAATCAGCATCCAAACATTGCATCATTGCATCACGTGTTCCCCCAAAACATTCCGTTATAACGAGACAGCCTTACCTCGTCTCCCCATTTGAGCACATCCTTCTGCCGCTCTTTGACCTTATTGTAGATGTTGAGAAACTGAAGGATGCCGTGCTTCCTCACGTGGTCCGCATGTTTCCTGGTCTCGTCCCAGTTGAGCGGCGAGCCTTGCGACAGTAAGCCCATGTCACCGTCACTTCAGCTTCAGCTTCTCAAAGCTCGCGAGCGCGCGCGCTGGGCCTCAAATGTCTCGTTTTAAACGCGGAAGGTTTCGCTGTGTGCTTCCGAGCGCTTCTCGGTTTCGCTACGCCTCGCGTTATAACGGAATCACGCGGCCTCGAGCTGCGAGCGGGTGGCGTTTGACCGGAGCGCGCGAGTTATGTCAGTCCTGTCCTCGCGCACAGGCTCTTTGCTTGCGCCGAGAGCACGTGACCGTGTCGTCATCACGTGACTCAGCAGTCCCTTCCGCTTCATTGTTGTTGAATGGCGTGAAGGCTCGAATGTGCTTTTGTAATCATGACACTGCAAAAAATACTGACAATATTGCAAATAATTGTGTAATTGCGTGTATGTGGAATATGCTGGCTGGTTGGAGCGAACACAGAAGAGCATTCCCTTGGGAGTATTTGCTTCCCGTTTGGTTATTTGTTTTGGGAACCATAATTCGCTGCATGATTTGTGAGACAAATGCAGTAACTTTTACGGAACGTTCCCTAATGTTTATTTTAATAACCGTTATACACAATGTTTTTATAATAATTCATTATTTACACAGAACGTTCCCTAATATACACTCACCTGAAGGATTATTAGGAACACCATACTAATACTGTGTTTGACCCCCTTTCGCCTTCAGAACTGCCTTAATTCTACGTGGCATTGATTCAACAAGGTGCTGAAAGCATTCTTTAGAAATGTTGGCCCATATTGATAGGATAGCATCTTGCAGTTGATGGAGATTTATGGGATGCACATCCAGGGCACGAAGCTCCCGTTCCACCACATCCCAAAGATGCTCTATTGGGTTGAGATCTGGTGACTGTGTACCATTTTAGTACAGTGAACTCATTGTCATGTTCAAGAAACCAATTTGAAATGATTCGAGCTTTGTGACATGGTGCATTATCCTGCTGGAAGTAGCCATCAGAGGATGGGTACATGGTGGTCATAAAGGGATGGACATGGTCAGAAACAATGCTCAGGTAGGCCGTGGCATTTAAACGATGCCCAATTGGCACTAAGGGGCCTAAAGTGTGCCAAGAAAACATCCCCCACACCATTACACCACCACCACCAGCCTGCACAGTGGTAACAAGGCATGATGGATCCATGTTCTCATTCTGTTTACGCCAAATTCTGACTCTACCATCTGAATGTCTCAACAGAAATCCAGACTCATCAGACCAGGCAACATTTTTCCAGTCTTCAACTGTCCAATTTTGGTGAGCTCATGCAAATTGTAGCCTCTTTTTCCTATTTGTAGTGGAGATGAGTGGTACCCGGTGGGGTCTTCTGCTGTTGTAGCCCATCCGCCTCAAGGTTGTGCGTGTTGTGGCTTCACAAATGCTTTGCTGCATACCTCGGTTGTAACGAGTGGTTATTTCAGTCAAAGTTGCTCTTCTATCAGCTTGAATCAGTCGGCCCATTCTCCTCTGACCTCTAGCATCAACAAGGCATTTTCGCCCACAGGACTGCCGCATACTGGATGTTTTTCCCTTTTCACACCATTCTTTGTAAACTCTAGAAATGGTTGTGCGTGAAAATCCCAGTAACTGAGCAGATTGTGAAATACTCAGACCGGCCCGTCTGGCACCAACAACCATGCCACGCTCAAAATTGCTTAAATCACCTTTCTTTCCCATTCTGACATTCAGTTTGGAGTTCAGGAGATTGTCTTGACCAGGACCACACCCCTAAATGCATTGAAGCAACTGCCATGTGATTGGTTTTGGTATTTTCACAGGAAAAATGTTTTTAAGCCAGTTATTTATATCTTTTACTGTAGTGTGTCAGTAGGAAATATCAGTTTACATTTCCAAACATTCATTTTGCAATTAATTGTAATAATCCAGTGAGATTTTTTATGCACAAGAAGTCTGAGAGCAGCCGGTCTGATCTGATCTCACCATCATCGAGTCTGTCTGTGATTACATGAAGAAACAGAAAAAACTGAGACAGACTAAATCCAGAAGAACTGAGGCAACGTCTCCCAGACACTTGAGGAAACCTACCTGCAGAACTACAGCACTGGGAAAAGTTTAGGCACTTGTCAGAATGCTTTAAAGTGAGAATGCTGTCAAAAATAATAACATAAAAGCTTTTATTTTTGAATGAACTTCTATGAACTAAATCAAATGGATATTTGGGGTGACCACCCTTTGCGTTTAAAACGGCCTTTGTCGCCTGCATCTGTTCCTACACCTATTCATGGAGTTCTGCAGGAAGGTGTCTGGGAGACGTTGCCTCAGTTCTTCTGGATTTAGTCTGTCTCAGTTTTTTCTGTTTCTTCATGTAATCACAGACAGACTCCATGATGGTGAGATCAGATCAGACCGGCTGCTGTCAGACTTCTTGTGCATAAAAAATCTCACTGGATTATTACAATTAATTGCAAAATGAATGTTTGGAAATGTAAACTGATATTTCCTACTGACACACTACAGTAAAAGATAGAAATAACTGGCTTAAAAACATTTTTCCTGTGAAAATACCAACGTGCCTAAGACTTTTGCACAGTACTGTACATAAAACATTAATAACTTACACAGAACGTTATTATTTATTTTTTTAATAACCACTAATTCCTTACACAGAACGTTCCCTTTTTTTTAAAAATAACCATTAAACTTATACAGAACGTTATTTTTTTATCAATAACCAATAATTCCTTAGAATGTTCCATAATGGTTATTTTCTGTATTTATTTATTTTGATTTATTTATTTTTATAACGATACAGAACGTTCCCCTAATTGTTATTTTCTTTTTTTTCTAACCATTAATTATTTACACAGAACGTTTCCTAATATTTATATATATATATATATATATATTTATTTATTTAAATAGCCATTAATAAGTTATACAGAACGTTATTAAAATAATAATAGCCATTAATTCCTTACAAAGAATAATACCAAATATTTATTTTTATAACAACTAATTCTTTTCACAGAACGTTCCCTAATATTTTTTTTTAAATAACTATTAAAAACGTATACAGAACGTTATTTAAATTTTTTTAATAACCATTAATTCCTTACACAGAATGTTCCATAATGGTTATTTTCTTTATTATTATTATTATTATTATGTTTTTAAAATAACCATTAATAACCATTATACCAACGTTTGCTAATGGTTATGTTTAGGTGTTATTTTCAGAACTATGTAATGTAACCTTCTATTAAAGGTTCACCCAAAAATGATTTACTCACCCTCATGTATGAGTTTCTTTCTTCTGTTGAACACAAAAGAAGATATTTTAAAGAATGTGTGTAACCAGTGCTTTTATCCATACTATGGAAGTCAATGGGGCCCATCAACTGTCGAGTTACCCATATTCATGTCTTCTTTTCTGGGTGAACTATCCCTTTAAACCGTTGTAGATGCTTCTGTGTGACACCTGTACAGATATTGAAGAATAAGGAACGGGATCAGGCTCTTACTATTAGGTCAGAAGTCACTTCCTGTACATTCACTTTTGTCATCATCATAATTATGATTTTGCATGGTCATACTGTCTGTTATCTGCTCCAACGCCCATCAGTATGTTTACTTTGTGAAGAAAAGCTTTTGTACAGCTTTACTCAGTCATTCCTCTGCCACCAGCTGCACCAAATTGAATGTGTGTGTGTGTGTGTATACAGTCATTGTCTGAAATAGAAAAATGTCAACAGCAACATTTCTTAAGAAGCTTTAATAAATAAGCAGAGCTTTATTATTTGACAACATGTATCACAGTATGTCTAATGCAATCCAATGTCTTATTAAAGTAATAAATCAGTAGTGTGTCCAGTTGTCACATTTCTGTTTTTAACCAGAACATTAAAGTTCATGAACCATCAGGAAACAAAGCAGATGTTCGTATTTGTTCTCTAGACAGTTCAGGCCAATTATTCATTCAGTTTTCAAAAAATGACAATGTCCATGACTTTCTGCTTTTGTATTTTACAGTGAAAACTGTGTTATAAACAGGGCCACCGCTACAGTTTTACAGGACAGGGACACCTTTGTTATCTCCCTGCGGCCGGACGATTAAAGACAATGTTCTCCTTATTATCCCTCCTTCTAATAATTGACTTGCTTGGTTTTCCAAGAACCATCAGCACTTTTGTTGTTGTATTGCATGATTAAATAAACCGCATTGAAACAAAATGAAAAACCTGGCTTATCCTACATAAATATGAAGCTCACAGTGCAATAAAAATGGCAACATTGGAAAATAATTCTTTAATGAGTATCTGCATCATTGTTTGTTAATCAAAGGAGAATGTCTAATATGTTGTAATTCAATCATTTTGCACATTAAGGGACTAATCAAATCATAACTGGAGAACTGGCCCCACTTTTCCCAATGAAAATGGCGACTGTAAACTCTTGATTTTACAGATATGTGTTGTTTGCATGCCTTTTCCATAAACATAAACAATAAATCTACCTCCCGAGACAAATCTCTCTCACTTTCCCTGTCCCCACAACCTTTTAACCATCTTTAAATACACATCATTCCTTTTTTTTTCTTCAAAATGCTTAAATTTTAAACATAGTGGCTTATATAAATAATTGTCAGTTTGTATTTGTGATTCTCTATGATGTAGGGGTGTAACGGTACGTGTATTCGTCACGGTACGGACGTCACGGTGCGGTGCATACAGTCAGACGCTGAATACAGTCGGTCACAGTCCAGAAGGGGGCGCTCGTGGTAATGCAACACTGTTTGCAACCGCCCATAGACTGTAAAAAAATATGGACGTAGTGTCCGTGACGTCACCCATAGGATTCTGAAGAGCAGTTTTGAAGCGTAAAGTAGGGTCGAGCTGGCCGTTGCCATCTTAGCAGCGCGTCACTCCCGGATGACAGAAACTGGGCAAAGAGGCGGCACGTGGGTGTAGCTGAGGTGACGCAATGACTAACAGACAGCAGACAAACGGCAATCCACCTGTCACTCAAAGTGGCCACGCCCTTAAGGCTTTATATAATGTAAACAAATGAGTTATAAAAAAAAATTCACCCCCTCACAGTTGTCATGAAGGGCAAAATTAGCCGTATAAACCAAAACCACAATGTGTACCAGGCTGTAAACATGTTTTTTTCTGCTGTAAAGTTGGGCATTTTAACATGGAGCTCAATGAGATTCTGCTCCCTTCTGGAGCCTGTCTCTAGCGGCCAGTCGATGAACTGCAGTTTAAATCACTTCCATATTGGCTTGTTTGCCGCTTGTAACCGCCACAACAGGAAAAAGAGCAGAAGAAGAAGAGACGATCTACACACCAACACAAAACAAGAGTTCAGATGCACGCAAGAGCTTGCTAGTATCCTTTCGAGTTTCGGGTCATTTTTGTGACGCTCCAAAAACTTTGGCAAAATGGCATCTTGTTTGTTTTCTTTATCTTACAAAAGCACAATGTTTTATTATTATTATTATTGTGAGTGTATCTTTACAGTTACAAATGATGTCTTACTATTATCTGTATGACCGTAAGTATTTTAAGTTGTTTTCACTGTTATGAGACAAAATCAGTCTCACTTCAGTCCAGTGATGAAATATGTGTGTCCTGGAAATGGGAAGCCTCAGGTGCCGCTTCACTCACCATCTCCTTGTGTTTTCTCCTCCATCTCGCTCATCTTTCCGTGATTTCTTGAAGAAGCGCAATATTGAACTTTGTGCATCCGCCATTGTCACCGCATGTTAATGAACTCTCACGCGCAAAGAAAATGACGCCGTAGGCTGCGCACAACACGTTAATCAAACCAATAAGTTGCATTTTACCGCACAGCATTGGTCAATATATCAAGTTGAGTAACAAATCAACAATTCCAGATTTTTTTAAGCAACCATGACCCCAAAACCGAGGTACGTACCAAACCGTGACTTCTGTGTACCGTTACACCCCTACTATGTTGTGATTTTACATTCATCTGACAATCTTAGCATCTGTGAGAAAAGTTGACCATTAACAAATAGTAATAAAAAATTGTACTCAATTACATCTAGCAACATTTCCCACTGCTCTCTCGCTGCTTATATACTAATTGGTGCGGATGACACAGAGCTGGCCCTCGACTCTCGTGTTTTGCGCGTGGGGATGGTGACGACGCAACACGAGATACCAACCGTAGCCTCTGGCAATTCGTCATCCTCAGTCCAATCGTTAAGATCGGGGTTAAACACCTGAATACATTTTTTATACTTCTTCTCGATCTCGTTCCAGCCACCCAGGAGGTAAATCTTGTTATTCAAGGTGGCAGCTCCAGCTGTGCTCACCCCCGTGAGCAAGGGGGCGACGTAGCTCCACTGGCCGGAGTGAGGGTTGTAGCATTCAACTGGCAAGACGTCTACCCTCTCGCCACGTCCGCCCAGTTGGCTGCCGCCGAGGACGTAGGCACGATCTCCGACGGTCACTGAGCAGTGCCATCCTCTCGGGCTGCTCAGGCTGTTCTTATCCTGCCAGCTATCGGTGGATGGGTCATAAGAACATACGGCGCGAGAGTAGGCGTTGTTAATGTAACCACCGCTAACCAAGATCTTGCCGTCGATAACTGTGCTGCCATGGCAACATCTAGGAACTTCCATTGAAGCTTTCATTTGCCATTGGTTAGAGGATGGCACGTAGCACTCGACAGACGCCTGGCAGCCCTCAGAATTGCGCCCCCCTACAGCGAACAGGAGGCCATTGAAGGTGTTGAGGCTAAAATGAGTGCGCTTCTGAATCATGTTAGCCAGGTGGATCCACGTGTTGAATCGGGGGTCATATCTGATGAGAGAAATATTCGTAAGTGATGCATTGCTTTGAAAACATACATGCCAGTGGACATATTGCCAGCTGACAATAAACGAAAAAATTCATGAAATCAAAATTGACAATTCTTATTTGCAGTATTTATTACAAATGATTTATCCATGCACATCATTATTTTTTATTCATGCGCCCTTGTAATCTTTGATCAAAATAGGCCCTGTCCTAAATGGAACACTTCATATGCACTTTCAGTCTTGTGGACTATGGCTGCCACGTGCACGTGTCCATTAAGTCCCATTTGTCAAAAAAATTTGTTTCGGTTTCAGAAGGGTGCTCGTGAGCATCCCCTTTGGGGTCGATATGCACCCTGGATGCGCACTTTTACAGAGCCAGCACTGAAGCGAACTCCGCAGCAGATTTCTTCCCGATTGTCAAAGCAGCGTTATGTCACAACAGTGTGGACTCGGAGGAAGACTGCAAAGGGCTTAGGGTTTCATTTGGGACAGGGCCTTACGGTCTTGTGGCCATACAATGCACGCTGCCTGCACATTATCATGAAGTCCACAAGACCGTAGGGTGTCCCGTTTCTCATTTTAGGTTTCAGAAGGGTTTAAGAAAGTAAAATCTTACCTGCTGAAATTGCTGACGGCATGTTTTGCTTGGTTCCTCGCATCATTCTGGTCTTCACCACCGGCCACGTAAAGGAAGCCATCCAAAACAGCCACGCACTGATTGAAGCTCTTTGCAGGCATCTCCGTCAGCTTGTTCCAGACATTGTCCTCATCTCTGTAGAGAATGTCCTTGCTGAGAGATTTTTCGGTTAGCGCAGGCCTTCCACCCACCGTGAGCAGTACTCGGAGGCCACCGCGGACCTTGGTTCTTCTGGACTGCAGGATGTTCTGCTGGAATGGCAGCAGGTGGTAATTCATGGCATCGACCAACAGGCGGTGGCACTCGGCATCTTGCATCATCCTGGGAACGTTCTGTACGTGACTAACAAGGTCCTGGGGTGTGATGGTTCCAAAGCGAATGTTGGACAGCAGGTCAGGAGCATACTTCAGCCTCTTTGCATCGAAGTCTAGCCACTTGATCGCAATCTGGAAAGCTGTGAGCTCAGAGGGCAACTGAAGCGAGTCGTCCGTAAGAAATTCGTTGATCTGCTCGTAGGTGAGCTTTAGAAACTGTTCCATTTCGGAAAACTCTATGAAGTTTTCCCGCATGAACTTCTGAGCAGCCTTTTTCGTCTCTTTCAGATTGTACGTGTCGGCGATGTTGACAACATACATGCAGTTCTCCACACTGGTCTCCCGCATCAAGAAATCGCTGCACATCTTCACCAGAGTATGGATTTGCAACAGCAAGGCTGCTGATATCGTGCTACCAATTGTGTACAGCGACAAGGTGAGCTTTCCAGAATAGGCATATGTGATGACCGTAGCCAGACCAACTGGGGACAAATCACTGAGCTCAATCTTCTTGAGGGATGGATCCTTCCTAAGCATGGTTTGGATGTACTCGCTGCAGGAAGCCATCACAACCTTGTGAACGTCAAAGGACTTGGACTTGGTTGCGACTGTCAGATCACAGAGGAAGCTGTCTTGCCTCATTGAGCCAAGACCCTCCAGGAGGTTGGGTGCATAGACAGGGTCTGTGACCTCCGTTGAGATACAATTAAAGCCATTTCCACATTCCAGGAGAGTGTTGAGCCCATTGATTTTGTTAGTGGGACTGTCCTCTACCATAATTGTCATTTCATTGATATCAGCTTTGTTCTTCTTAGCGGTCTTGTTCTTTTTGGGTGCCATGACTGTAGTGATGGGTCACAGCCAAGACCTAATTTTGACAAAAGAAGAGCACATTTTAACCATTTATATAAATTTGTTAACCAATATCCAAGATTGAGTGGACCAAATGTAATAGCTCAAGAATCGATTTTCGAAAAAGCCATATTCACTGACCATATAAAAATAGCAGGTTAGGATGTGTCCAGTGGTTGCAGACTGGGCCCAAATTTAATCTGGATCAGAATGCTCTAGATTTGGAAATCCTATGTTTTGCTATCCAGGATCAGATAACCCATCTTACTTGTGTGCTGGTTCTTCAAAGCAAAATTGGATGGATTTGATTCAGATACACACTCTTTTAGATTACCAGTGTTCCAAATGGGGTTACATTTCACAATATAGGCTGTTAGTGTCGTGGCACAATCTAAGTCCAAAATATCCTTTCAATTCAGCAAAGAAGAAATCTCTCAGAGTCGAAGTTCCAGGTCTCAGGAAGTATAACTTTATTGCCAGAACAACAAAGTGAGATGCAGCTGTTCATCTGACCTAGCTATGTTAAAACTTAGTTACTTATACCTTATTCTTATCACCCTTTATCCAATTAGCGTCTTTCTATGTATCTTTTCTTTTTAGCTCCACCTCATAGTCTCGCCACAATTAGATATCATCTTCTGCACGTTTTAAATTTATTGGTGGAAAATCCCCAGCTTTCTGATTTTTTAAAAAGTCCTTATATAACCCTTATATGACCGTTTCTAAGCGCTTCACACCTGTTTCCCATACAAAAAACACAACTTTCCCGTGTTTTCCATCTTTTGATGGGCAACAGACCTTGATTTTCTGGTACACAGCCGAGGCCTACTAAAAATGAATTTCTTCCACATTAGCTATGTAAAGAACAACAGGTAGAATTGTCAATGTGGGGGTCACTTTAAGTGCTTTATTTGAAGAGAAAGAAAACAACATGAACAAACAAACATCCCCTTCCATTTTCAATTTCCTTTCCCAGACAGCAACATAAGCCGCTTTTCCACCGTTCGGCTGAACGGTTCTTAGAATGATAAGGAACGGTTCCAGTTGTGTTTCCACTTGAGCCTGGTACGGCACGATTACAAACCGTTATCGGTCTGGAATTCTCTGCACGGTTGTCTTACCTTGTGCTGGTAGAATCTGTGAAGTGAGGTCGCCACTTATGATTGGTCACTTGTCCATTGTCTGGCTACCAGTTTCTCTGTAGCTGGCTAAGCGCTCTATTTGAGCGACGTAAACACAAATTAGTTAGATTGGGTAATCCCAGCCTGATCTGCCAGCGATTTGATTTCGTCCTGCAACTCAGTCTGGAAACCTGTACATTCATTTCTACTGCTTCTGTTACACTTTTGCGGGAACCAATCACAGACTGGCTTATCCACCTGGCGCGCTATTGGCGGGTTTAACACGATGACGATAGAGAAGCGATGGGTCGTTGCCCGTTGATCACGCCTCTTGTGGTCTGGTTGGTTGAAGGACTATCCAATTGCGTACATAGTCATTTGAATTATGCCCGTTGATCACGCCTCTTGTGCAGTAGAAAATACAGAGCAGATTCCCCAGACCAATGTTCAATCTTAAACTGAGCTTGGTCTGGTGATAGCCAGACAACAAATTAGTAATAAAATGAAAAGAAATATCTGATCATCCTCCATAATGCGGTCGATATTTACATCTCATATCATCAGTAAACCTTTGTGTTGCCAAGGCAACGACTGATGCTTTTGTATTACATTCCAAAGAGCGTCCGTTATCAGCCCCACAGTGGAAAATGAAACCAGAACCGTACCAGCTGGCCTGGATCGGCACGGAATAGAACGGTTATGCAATGAGAACCGTTCGGCCCAACGGTGGAAAAGCGGCTATAGTGGTCCAGATCTAGGTCACATGATAATGACAACATGGCGGATATAGTATGTCCGGATTACATTAATACTACACACATTCATACTATATAGAACATACTTTTTTAGCGGTCGTGAAGTAATAGCTAGTACCTACTCAAAGGAGTATGCGATTTCGGACGCAGCCCTTGATTAGCTGGTGTGTTTGATGCAGGACAGACACCCCTGCTTTAGGGGCTCCGCAGCCCTTCATATGACCACAACAAAAACAAACTAATATACATTCAATAAGGGATGCAATTGTCAGAAACTTTTGACTGGTTAATCTTTGGTGCCAATGTAGTTTATATGCAGTGATAAAAAAACCTAAAATTAAATAGGCTACGCTACTTTCTGTTAGATATTTACAGAGCCTCTAAAAGGACATGGTGGTGGAAAAAAAATATGAGATGGGAGGAAAAATTATGAAATCAATGCTTTTGCGTTCTCTTGCAAATGTTTTGCGTTTCCCCGAGAAACTTTGCATTTGCTCACAAAACCTTTTGCGCTCTTCGCAAGTGTAACGGAGGCCAGCTAGTAGTCGCTATGCGAGTAAACCTCACTTCTCTGATCTCAAGAGACGCTCTAGCGACTGATGCTAGAGGTTGCATCCTTTAGCCTCTTTGTTAGAGCGTCCGACTCTCAAGCCGACAGACCCGGGTTCAAGTCCCGCGGGTAGGTCTGAACAGGAAGGGTTACACAAGTGAATGCAAAGTTTCTCGGCGGAGCACAAAGGTTTTTGCAAGGGAACACAAAAGCACTGACAAATAATTTTTCCTCCATCTCATATTTTTTTTCCTTCACCATGTCCCACCATTAGGGGCTCTGTAGATATCCATAGCTGTTTGGAGGCTTATTTTATGGCACCAAAATCTCTTTTTTACTTAACTCTACTGAAAGTCTTAACTGTCTACTTCTACTTTATTATTTTAACAGTTAAACTAATCAAGAGCAAAATAAAAATATATATAAATCTGTGTATATCTGTGCAAATGTTGTCTCAATCTCCCTAAACATTTTTGAACAACACATACTGGTGGTTTAATCCAAGATTGGATTTGTGATCTAATCTGATTTCAGAATCATTTTTCTTCTTCTTAACAACCCATTTTCACATTTTCAAGATTTGATCCAATCCAATAGCCCAAATCTGCTCCGATTACTTTCGGACAACTGCAGTTTACGCAAACAATATATTCAGTTTTGAACTGTCACATTTTACAATTTATCAGGCAACTAGCATAACATTTCAAGTATTTTCAGCAACAAAACAGCATAATCGCATACTGAGCCATGTTGCTTAAAGGGATAGTTCACCCAAAAATGAAACCTAACAGTGGATGGTCCCCATTGACCTGGAAGTCAATGGACTCTATTAACGGTTAGGATCAAAATAACTTATTTTATGTTCAACAGAAGAAAGAAACTCAGGTTTGGAAGAACTTAATGGTGAGTAAATGACAGAATTTTTAACTATTAGGGTCACTCTAACAAGAAGCAAAAATCAAACAAACAGAAAGTCATCTAAGAAGCTTTATACCAATGCTTGTTGAATACTAAAATGAACTGTTAAGAGTTGTTATCGCAGCATATCACCTCGGCATTCCTCTCTTCGCATCTGTCACAAGTTATCACAACAACTATGGCCAAGAATAGCATGGCAGTGTATCATTGCTGGTCCTTTTATAGACTGGAAGTCATTGAAACCAGTCTGTCATTTCAGCACTGACTCTTTTCTCTGTTTTTCTCTGTAAAATAAAATCATGTATACTCATAGGATCTATAAGTGCTGTTTTTGTACCAGGTTCACACACTGTTACTTTAATGACTGTAAATAACCCAGAACACACTGATCTGAGACCTATAACGCAACCCCTAAGAATACACTCCAACTCAAGAACCCAACTAAGCCAAATGTGTGAAGATGTTGAAACTATGGTGGTGCAAAATACACCGAAAACTTGTATAAATTGTATTTTTGTATATAAGACAGTATACTGAACTTACCGATGTCGAGATGAAGTGTGTGCAGGAGGAGGACAGACTTGCACCCCTCAGTCGGTGTGCAGGAGAGAGAGAGACGTCCCGTCAGAGGTCCGAATACAGAGCCGAGTAACTCCTCCTCTAAAGGCGCTTGCGCAAAGAGTTGCTGCTCCGTTATTTCAGCCATATAGATAAAACAGCCATATAGGAGGGCGTTTGATGGACTCTGAGTCTGTCAGGCAGCTTCTACAAGAAGGATACACATTAAAACACATCAAAAAGAAAACGCAGGACGCGCGTGTTTGGGTTGAGTACAGATGAACGGAACAGAACAGGCGTCTCCAGAAGCGTTTCCAAAGGTTTTTAACTCGACACACCAAACTAATATGAATACACCAAAACTACATACATTTCAGTGCGTATTGAACAGGACTTGAATTTGTTTCCCGCAACAACAAAAAAAGTAACCAAATTGGAACGTTAGTTGAACGTTCTATGGAACGTTCTGACGTTCTATATACACTGATACAAAAGTAACAGTAAAAGATCAACTATAAAATACTCATAATGGTTGAATTGATTTGTATTACATAGCTAAAGAATCCGTAATTTCTTAAAACAAATACACAAGCAAATGTTACATTTAAATATCAATATTTATATTAATGGGAATTACCCAAATCACAGTTTTTGTGTACTTCTTTATTCATGTAAGCTACTTTATCCAAACTACCTTATGAACAAAAACCCAACTAAATTACAATATTAGCCTATATGATGTGAAAAAACCTATTGAATTTCCCACTGGGGTTTCGAAGGGTCTTTTTTATTCCAAACATAGATGATATGCACAATATGTTCAATGTCATCAGAAAACAACTGAGAAAACAATGAAATATATATATATAACAAGAAAAATCAAAAGAATATTCATTTATGCATTAATTACATTGTGCAAAATTGAAGTCCTTACAAATTGAGGCGTGCTACTTGCTTTATTACTGAAGATGTAATTGTATTAATATACATTTTAAATTCTTTCAAAAACATTTTTGTTGGTAAACTTACATTTATGCATATACAATTTGCAAAGAAGATAAGTTAAATGTATAACAAAGCAAGCATTATTTATAGGGTCATAATTAAAGTATTGTCTTTAAAAGTTATAGATATCATCTTTAATAAATGTATAGAAACATGACCACAGTTTCTGTGTGGCAAATCAATATCAGTCATGAAATTTCAATAAATTATTCCAGTAGGTGTTTGGAAGGATTTAGCAGCCGTGACGCGACGCAACAGACGCGCGCGTATCAACAGGCTACACCACCAACAATTAAATGCAATCAGTAGGAAGTGTGTTTTTGATCTCTCAGTGTCCTGCACATCTGATCAAAGCTGTAAATAATCGCTTGCATTCAGTGCTCCGCGTTAAACGCGTGATTGCTTGCGTTTGTGGCGCGTTTAGGGTCTTCCGACGGGTTTTTATGTGCCAAATTAAAGCTCGGATTCTAGAATTTAGAGGCTTTCACACACAAGGTAAAGCACATGCACTCTTATATCGTCCCGCCCATATAAAGGTGACGCAAAACATTTGGCGAGACTTTAATAAGTGCAGGTAATGCGCGCGCACGTGAGGAGGTGACATGGCCGAAGCTGATGTGAAAAAGATTGTGCAGTTCAAGCATCAGCTGAAAGAATCCTGTGAAGGACACACGGTAGGGTTCAGTCTGTCGACGACACAAATCATTTGGGTCGATTATGAGGCTACAGGATAAAGCCGCCGGGGCAAGTTGGCACACAGGCTTGATCTCAAGCGTTTCAGTCAATCACCTTATTAAAGCCACACACCTTAAATTAAGACTTTTTGTGAACTTCTATATGTTTTGGGAGCAGACAACCAAACTGGGATGCATTTAAGCAAGTCAACCATATAATGAAGGTGCATTTTTTTTTTTTTTTTTTGTTGTTGAATGTTTTTCATATGTGTGTCTTGTTACTTTTTTTGTTTAAATTTTCACTGAAAACCTATTAAATAACCTATAATATCAGCAATGCAAGTGTACAAACCACGAGTTCACTCAGCAGTGCATTAAATGCTTTTGCAGTGTTTTAAGAAATCAAAGCAACACTTTTTTAAATGTTTTTTTTAATGCTATTTTTAAGGCTGTTGATTCACACACACACACACACACAAAAAGTGTATTTGCAAGTAATAATAATAATAATGAAGGTGCGTTTTTTTTTTCTTTTTCTTTTTCATATGTGAGGTTGGGTCACGTGTGTCCATGTTTGCGTTCTGTTTGAATTTTCACCATAATGCAAGTGTGACAACTAGCCCCGGTCCACTTCATTTTAATCATTAATCACTCAACATTGCTTTAAATGCTTTTGCAGTGTTTGTTTTTAGAAATCAAAGAACCCAGATGCATTATTTAATTTTAGAGTTAATTTTTTTGTATATTCACAAGTGCTTTTGCTGTTTTTAAGGCTGTTAATTTGCAACAACAAAAAAAAGTGTATGTGCACAGAAACGCTACTGAAATAAAGTAATGGTGGCCCGTGAATAGGCAAAAAAGGTGTCATGTCAGCAGCTGTTGACAGGAAAGAGATGGTTGGCCCTTGAGAGGGGCTCTTTCTAAAAATAACACCGCAGTTGTCTCTCACGTTGACCGTCTGTGAGTTCAGGCGATGTGCTGCTGCTGATTTTGTTGAATCAACTTCCCATGCAACGTGTTGGTGACTTTTGTAGTGCATCATTAACGCACTGTTGTGTTTAATGTGTTTGCACCGTTCATCAGCCGCTCTGAGCTTCACAAACATGTGAACATTGGGGTGGGTGTGTTATAACTGTTGTTGCATCGCCCATTTATAGTGCCTTGACTAGGGTTTCTCCATACATAGTGCCTGACCGGAGCGCTCGGTCAGCAAATTCAGCTTTTTAGACAGCCTTGTGGAAATGGGTGGGACTTCCTTTGCCCTTTTTAGAACTTCTCATTTCTGTTTGATTGATACAGTGACATTATTTATGACCTTTTCAGTGTCACATGACCCTAATATGATGTTTATTATGATTATCAATGTTGTGCAAATGATTTTCAGGATTCTTTGATGCATAGAAAGTTAAAAGAAAGCTTTTGTAACATTATACACAACTCAATACACAACGATTTTTTTTATTTTGAAAGAAATCAATGCTTTTATTCATCAAAGATGCATTCAATTCATCAAAAGTGGCAGTTGACATTTATAATGTTACAAAATCTTTCAATTTCAGATAATAAATGCTGTTCTTCTGATCCTTGAAATGTAACTTTTATTTTTTCCAGGAAAATATTTTTGTTCAATAATATTTTTAGATTATTATTTAGAATTTTTAGGGGATTTCATGATACTATACAATATTTATACATTTTTCCCCATTTGAAAAATACACATTTTAATTTTTTTTTTAAGTAAAGCAGTATTCCATGTTAAATTGGAGACAAGGCATTTCAAATCCAATTTGTGAAGGTAGATTAGTGCCATCCGCTGGGAGTAAAGAAAGAAACCTGTGTAATGCTCTGGTGTGACCACTAGATTCCTATATAGCACTATATAAAGTGCTTTATAAATTCTCCAGTGGTTTTTAGACATAAATACTTGTTTTTATTAAGTTATGGATTTTTTGTGTGCTTAATGTTGATTTGAAGTGTCAGTTTTTGCGTTAATTTTACTACAGTTAAACCTGAACACAGAGGTGGACGTTTTGTTACACATAACATGAAAATTCAATAAAATGTAACAAATAAAGAGGAATGCTTAATCAATCTGGGTCTGATTATTATTATTATTATTATTATTATTATTATTATTATTATTATTATTATAGGCTTTCGGCTCAAATTTACCATGTTACAGCCACACCAGTTCATTTGTGTGTGTATGTAATAGTGTGTTGTGTGTGTATGTGTGTGTTTTGTACTCTTGTGTATCCTCTTCTTTGCTGTTTTTTTTACTGCATTCTGGCTGAATTATTGATTTTATTTCACACATTTATATGTGTGTATGTGTATATGTGTGTGTGTATATATGTATATGTGTATGTGTATATGTATGTGTATATGTATGTGTGTGTATATATATATATATATACACACACACACACACACACACACACACACACACACACACACACACACACACACACACACATATATACACATACACACGCGCGCATGCATATGTATGTGCCAGTCTTTGTGTGTGTGTCTATTTTTCCATTTGAGTGTCACCCCTTCATTGCTTTTTTCTTTCTGCACAGTGGCTGATTTGTAGTTTGTATCACCAAAAGATTCTGAGTTTTCATATTTTGGGATATTTTCCATTCATTTCCTATGTCAGTCATTTTTGACCACGAAGGAGCCAAGTGTGACTTTTCGTTTTCAACGCTTTAGCATATCCGAAACATGTCCATGATTTGTGTGTGTGTCCACAAAGCTAATGCGACAAAAGTCACCAAATGTCATCCCATTCCAATGAAGCAAACAAAAGAAAAATTTTTGGAGCGTAAACTTTTTTTTTTTTGTTCATTTGTGACCGAAGAGCGATTTAATTAACGTTAATTTTATGGACCATGGCGGAAGAACACTTCATTTCCCAGAGTGCTCTAATTCACTTGGTTTACAAAATGGAGCCAAACAACATGAAGCAGGTGTGCATGATGCTAATCTTAACCAGAACTACCAAGAAGTTTTGCTCTTGACAATTTTGTTAAAACAACCGCAACCACAAGAACATGAAACTGCTCGCGTCTGTTGTTCTCCTCCTTTTATCGTCATTCAGGCTCATGAATAGAAAAACAGGCAAAGTTTTGCCCAAACCTGGTAACAAGTTGGATTGATTAATTTGCCTTTTCCATTTCAGCTGCTGAAAATCTTGAAGAAACTTGAAGCATTGGACATCACACTTGAAATCCTCGCTGTAAGAGATATCATATTTAAATTGTGATTTTCCTCATGTGACTGTTTTGATCATCTTTTGTGGACCTTCACTGTTTGTATTTTGTTTGTAGGAAACTGGAATCGGAAAAGTCGTCAACTCCTTCCGGAAGCATGATGAGGCGGGAAAGTTGGCCAAAATATTGGTGAATCGATGGAAATCGCTTGTCCCAAAAGACTCTTTAAGGTCTCACAAATCTATAATCCACCCCATTTTTATTTGAGCGTGACTTTCTCCATGTGGCATGCTGTACTCTTAGTCTTCTTGTTTTTGCAGTTCGAGGGGAAAGCCTGATGACGGCCTGAGCCAAAATGAAGCGCTCAGTGGAGAAGTCCAAGAGAGGAGTAAACGGGAAAACAGCCGTCTTTCAGAGAGCACCAATTCTAGAAAGAAGAATTCCAGCGCTGAAAAGAAAATCTCACATGATGTTGACAATAAATGTAAAATCAAGCCCAGTAAATCCAAATTCTACTTGAATGGTGAAAAAAAGGGCGAGCCAAAAAGAGATTCGAGCGTGAATCAGGACTCCGGCCATGGCAAGGAAAAGACGAGTGCTGTGCAGACGAAGGTTTCTGCTATGACGAAACAGCACAGCACGAAACTCGAAAAATCTTTGAAAGCAGCTCGAACGCAGAGAGAGAAGAGTGGAGACTCGTGCAAGAAAGAAAAGCTGGACAAGGCCAAAGACAAGCTAGCGTTGATGGAGGAAGGCTTTGAAACGCCCTCCATGTCTTTTGAAGCGTACCTGAGCTACGACCTCGAGCCGCCCAAACGCAAAAGATGCTTCAGCGTTACTAAAAGTCCAAAAAAGAGACTCAAAACTGCACACAAAGAGAACTCTTGTGTGTCTCTGGTGAAGGCGAGCAAGGCTGTGGCAGAAGAGCCAATGACGACGGTAATACAAAAAAACTCTGGCTTTTGTTTTCCTCCAGTCCTTTTAAAAGTATAATTCTCCCAAATACTTTACTTAAGCCTTTATATATACACACCGATCAGGCCTAACAATATGACCACCTTCCTAATATTGTGTTGGTCCCCCTTTTGCTGACCCGTCGAGGCATGGCCTCCACTAGACCCCTGAAGGTGTGCTGTGGTATCTGGCACCAAGATGTTAGCGGCAGATCCTTTAAGTCCTGTAAGTTGCAAGGTGGGGCCTCCATGGATAGGACTTGTTTGTTCAGCACATCCCACAGATGCTCGATTGGATTGAGATCTGGGGAATTTGGAGGCCAAGTCAACACCTCAAACTCGTTGTTGTGCTCCTCAAACCATTCCTGAACCATTTTTGCTCCTGCAAAAGCATCCTGCTGAAAGAGCCACAGCCACCAGGGAATACCGTTTCCATGAAAGGGTGTACATGGTCTGCAACAATGCTTAGGTAGGTGGTACGTGTCAAAGTAACATCCACATGGATGGCAGGATCCAAGGTTTCCCTGCAGAACATTGCTCAAAGCATCACACTGCCTCCACCGGCTTGCCTTCTTCCCATAGTGCATCCTGGTGCCATGTGTTCCCCAGGTAAGAGACGCACCCGGATGTCCACGTGATGTAAAAGAAAACGTGATTCATCAGATCAGGCCACCTTCTTCCATCGCTCCGTGGTCCAGTTCTGATGCTCACGTGCCACTGTTGGTGCTTTCGGCGGTGGACAGGGGTCAGCATGGGCACCCTGACTGGTCAGTGGCTATGCAGCTCCATACGCAACAAACTGAGATGCACTGTGTATTCTGACACCTTTCTATCAGAACCAGCATTAACTTCTTGAGCAATTTGAGCTCCAGTAGCTCGTCTGTTTGATCGGACCACACGGGCCAGCCTTCGCTCTCCACGTGCATCAATGAGCCTTGATGCCTGAACCTGGAACCTGACATGATGCACATATATGTTATTATATTTGCTTTTGGGTTTCACAGACAAAATGCCTAATGCATGTTTGAGCGGTTTTAACTGACTGCAACTTGCCATTGTTTTGTCTCCAATATGCCAGTGTTTACTAATGCATGTTTATAAAAGCTACTTAAATGAATAATTGAACTAAGTCCTAATCCTGGTGTAATCTAAACCCTGTCTGTGAAACCAGGCCTTTGTCATTTTGGAGCTTTATAGCCCCAGTCCACATACACACATAATTTTTTAACCTTTAACTCCAGGTTCCTGAGCGGTCAGTGATGGACTTGTTAAACGTTCCTCTACCAACGAGTTTTCCTGAATGTGAGGATGTTTCTCAGTATCAGTACTTCAGTGAAAAGAAAGGTGGGTCAAAGCTTTGCATCTACTGGGCGTCTTCATTTTATAGCTTGACGTTGCTATAATAGATTTATTTTTGGTCACTATATATCTAGCTGATAGAAAGATCGCTGACGTATGTGAAGAGGCTCCACTCTTCATTGGTCAACGGCTGAAGAATAAGATGCAGGTGTACTCTGGCAGTAAGATGGCGTTTCTGCCCGCGATGATGACGCTGTACCAGCAGTGCATCCGAGCGCTGCAGAACAACATCGACTGTACGTTACCTGACGTTATGATCTCGATGTTATGCTTGCACGAGGTGAGTTGAGTCCCGTTTTAAAGTTGTGGCTGTTCTGCAGCTCTCTATGAAATCGGAGGTGTGCCGTTTGAAATATTGGAGCCGGTGCTGGAGCGCTGCACGCCTGAGCAGCTTCTGCGGATCGAGGAGTATAATCCCGTAAGAAGGCAACTGCTGTCTTTCATAGTGAAAATGCTTTAAACTGTGTGTGTGGCAACTTGTTTTATTACGGTTTCAATGTTCGAAGTGTCTATTTACTCTAAGTGCAGATATCCCGCCTTGTTGGCAGAGGCTATTTACACTGACTCCGCCCTTTGACGTCTGATTGGGCCAAAATAACGGAAGGCACTGTATTTTAGGATAGTGTAGGGGTAAGGCAGGTGGCTGAAAGTTTTGACAAATCGACCCGAGTTCGAATCCGCCTTTTGCTGAATTTACTCGCTTTTCCCATCATATCAGATTGAAAAGACATTTATTTTCAATAACAATGAAGAACAGTGGAAACTTTATTATTTTAATAATAAAGTGTTTATCGGTAAGGGGTAGGTGTATTGTCCCAATTAGGCGGCATCCATTTTAAAGGTGCAGTGTGTGGATTTTAGCGGCATCTAGTGGTGAGGTTGTGAATTGCAACCGTCCACCTCTCACCCCTCCCTTTCGAAGCACATAGAGAAGCTACGGTGGCCGACACAGGAAAAAGATGTCGCCGTCCGAGACAGCAGAGAGTAGCTAGCGCTCTGTAGAGAAGTTTGTCCGTTTAGGGCCACTGTAGAAACATGGCGGCACAAAATGGAGACTTCACTGTAAGGGGACCCGTGGTGTATGTAGATAGAAACGGCTCATTCTAAGGTAATAAAAAACATAACGGTTCATTATGCAAGGGTTTTATACACCACTGAAAACATAGTTATGTATATTATATTGCATTTCTGTCAATAGATCCTCATAAATATTACACTGCATCTTTAATAATTTTAATAAATATAATCATTTACACTGTTATTATTGCATACCATTTAATGTACAACAGAGGTGCAAATAGTATCTGCCACTATTTATAAGGATAAATGGCATATGCCTACTATAGTATTTACACTTAACCTATTGCAAAGAAAAATACTGCAATTTTTGCATAGTGTGAATAGAATCTATTGCTATTTGCACTTGGTTCAAATAGCCTTGCCTTCAATGTTATAGTGAAGTCATCAAATCTATGAAAAACCAGCAGTCAAAGTGTCAATTATATAATAACCAAGACATTAAAATCTGTCCATTTAAAAAAGAAAAACGTGTGCAAGCAGTTTATTTGTCTACAAAACAAATTGCAAGCATTAGTGTAAGCCTTTAGTTCAAAAAGATCATGAGAAATAAATGTACACTACTAGTTATGCTTGCAACTTGTTTTTATTTATTACGATTTCCACTTTTTTGTGTTCAGACTGTCAGTTCAAATCTGATTTTTGTGCATATATCTGATCCAATCATATTTAGCAAGTGTGAACGGCAAAAAATATTTTCAGCCTGAGCACTCTAATCAGATTTTGCGTGGTTTATGTGACTCTCACGTTGTTATAGGAAACGCACTGAAAGTCGCTGCAGAAACGAGGTTGTGTAGTTGCAAAGTGCAGGTCAAGTACGGTAGCACGATATATAGTTTTAGCATCGATATCGCAATATGCAACGTGCGACATCAAGTAGGGATTGTAGTTGATACGTGATCCATATGGACCAATCCCAAAAGCATCGGAAGCCTAAGTTGATTATTATAACAATTGCCGCCAGAGGGCTTACGATCAACTTGGGCTTACGATGCTTTTGGGAAACGCAGCCCAGGTCCCATGGGTCGAAACGCACGTGATTTGCGGATTAATTGCAAAGTTTAACCATCAGAGTGAAAGTTTATAATTTGCACGTGTTTTAGGTCCTATCAGTCAAGCGATTTTAAACCAGTTGAGGGCACAAACACGCGAAAGAGAACTCAATTTGGAACTCACACACCACATGCAAACACAGAATTTCATTCTCTTCCATGTCTATTTGTGCCTGAACGGACGCGTATTCTCATATACACAGTCGCTTATGTCTAACGTGAACGTAAACAATTGAGAAAGATACGGTTGTGTATCATATTGGATCTGTGCATACACTCTTAAAGTGACAGCAGCCTAATAAACCTGCTGCTGTCCGTCATGTTAATCAAACAACAAAAGACAGAGAAAATCACTTTAGTAGCTTTAACAAAGATTAATTACATTTTATACAGTGAAGACTATACAGTGTTAGTGATTATTCAATTTTTGTACCTGAATACGGTTATACTTGCCTGAAAAACATAAAGCACTATTTCATTTGTATCTTTGGTAGTATTTATCTATGCTTGTAATTTATTATTTTCTATGCAGAGTAACTCCCCTACAAAATCACCTCGATCATTATAGAATGATTAATTATTTCCAAATAGAGCTATTCATCTGGTGAAACTGTTTTCATATCGCAGAAAAACTGAATATCGCAATGTCATTTTTTTTCCAATATTGTGCATTCTAATCGTATACACAAATAATCAGATTTTGACAGTGTGAACATAGCCTAGAATAATAGTGAAGTCATCAAAAATATGAAATAACATCAAATTAAGTTAGCTTGAGAGAGCCAACTTACCGAAATGCTATTTAAACTTATTAAATGCTATTTATTAGGGGCCAAGCACAGAAGGTGCGAAGGCACCTATAGAAATCGTTGGCGTTCTTATTATTATTCTGCTGCTTCTTCTTCTTCTTCCGCTCTTGAGTCTATGGCAGCCCATAGAACCGCTTGCGGGAAAGTTATGAAATTTGGTACACTGATAGAGGTCAGTACCAATAGTAACCACACCAAATTTGGAGTCTCTAACTCATTCCCTCTAGCGCCACCACCTGTCCAAATTTTCACTCATATTTATGCTAATAACTTTTGAAACATAATGGTTAGAAACAAAATTCTTTTTCCTTTGATTCCTTGGCTTAAGACGATTGCGAATCTACGATTCAATAGCAGTTGCAAAAATACACTTAAGGCTATATCTCCGCAACGCTTTATCGTATTCAAACCAAACTTGGTACATGTCATCACAAGCATGACCTGAGGCAACATGCACCACTTCGGCGCAGCGCCACCTACTGGTCCGGAAATACGAAAAATGGCTTTTATTGGCTTACATTTTTGCTTATAACTTCTGAACCGTTTGTCCAAAAATCATAAAAGTGGTCTCGTTAGATTCGTCGACTGATATCTAATTTTACCATATCGGCCATTTTGGCTGTCGGCCATTTTGAATTATGTGCCTGACAAGTTTCGAAACAGCGCCACCTAGTGGAGAATTCTTTTTTTCAAATGCTTATAACTTTGGGTGTGGTCAACTTATTTTCACGGGACTAACGTTTTTTTATCTCCCGAATCCTTGCCGAGTCCAACGATACCAAACATGCCAGGTTTTGGCTTATGGTTTGTGCAGCGTTATGATTTAGCGCTTAAAAAACATTTGCGAATATCTTTGAAACCGTTATTCCGATCAAGACGAAACCAGCGTAGGAAATACGGAATACAAGTTGATTAACTAAGAAATGTAGCCCAAATGTCAAAATTTTGATAGGAAGTGGCAAAAAATTCAAAACAAAGTTGCCCATGGGTCATTTTTTATGTTGTTATCGCTATAAATGTCTATAACTCCTAAACAAAATGCAATATTGTCACCAAACTCGACACACATATGTATGGGCTCATTCTGAGGACACTTAAAAAATGGTGGGATTGTGCCTCTTGGTGGCGCTATAATAGAACAAAACATGAAATTCCCATTGACTACAATGCAGTATTATGATATAAAACGCTAACGCTATATTTTACCAATGCATTGGTGTATCATTGCAAAACTTGGTATGTGTCATCAGCACCATGCCTTTAAGGTACTCAAAAGGTTTCGAGACAGCGCCACCATGTGGTCCATACTTATAATGATAAGGCCTCTTGAGGCTAAATCTCTGCTTTGACATATTGACACCAAACTTTGCATGTGTCATTGTTCCCTTATTCTGACCCCACCACATCAGTTTCGTAACTGTGCCACCTATTGGTCAAAAGTGATAAACCATTAAATCATTATTATTGACTGTATTTAATATTTTACAGCTATTTTGCCTAAAATCACCTTAATAGGTCTTTAATGGCTCATTGTCACAGTTGGTCTGACACTCCTAGCCATGCTAGCATGTCTTATCTTCTTTGCGCTTGGCCCCGATAATGGCTGCTTGCAGCTATATTTGTTATTATTATTATTATGAGACTAAAATTTCTGACTACCTCTAGAGCTTTATTTATCCATCTCTCCATCTCTCTCTCTAAGCAACCTGCTAAATCATACTAGCAATGTGTTAATTTATGCTAGCAACATGCTAATTAATGATGATAATGATGACCATGTGTTAATTCATGTTAGAATTGTCAATTTAATGTTAGCAATGGGTTAAAATATGCCAATTCATATTAGCATTGTTAAACCATGCTAGCAATGTGTTAATTCATGTTAGCAACATGCTAATTAATGTTAACAATGTGTTAAACATGCTAACAATGTTCTAATTCGTGTTAGCAATGTGCTAAAACACGTTAATTCATGCTAGCAACATGTTAAAATCTATCAGTCTGTTTTCTGATAGTCAAATGTAAACCAAAGATTTTAAATCTTCTTTAAATTCTCTGGTCAGGCTTTCTCAAGCCAACTTAAAAGTTTTTCTCATCTAACTTTTTTTTTTTTTAATGTAGTTTTTATTTGTCTACAAAACAAATTGCAAGTATAAGCATAAGTGTAAGCCTTTAGTTCAAAGAGATCATGAAGAATATACATTTATCTGTGCCAAAACTTGTGACTGTATATGTTGAAGTGGCTGAACTGTGGTTGTGTTTTGACACAGGTGTATGTCGGGGTGACGGACCACCTGTGGGAGAGACACTGCCAGAAAGACTTCAGAAACGCCCGGCTGATGGAGTACGAGTCCTGGAGAGAGATGTACCTGCGCATGTCCGAGGAGAGAGAGAGGAAACTGAAGCAGCTCACGAAGAGCATCGTCTCCGCTCACTCCGGGAAGCCCAAAGGTTTTTTACGCTACTCCTCGTTTCGTCCTCGCACATATCACTGTCCCGAACTAGCCCTGGCCAGTGTTATGCATGCTGTATGAATTATAAATGACAAACTCTATTGGTCTACAATACTGTCAGTCCTAGCTGATTTGTGTTCATACTTAGATTGTCAGCTTATGTGTGTATTTCAGTGCTTACAGACAGACATTCAGTAACTGTTGGCGGATCATTTGTAAGTGTAATCTGTAAGCCTTCTCTTGAAGTGTTTCTCCAGAGCGAGAGCTTGATGGCTCATAAACGCAGTTGTCCTCTGTGTAACACGGCTCTGACCATCTGTCTGCTCAGACTATGAATAGACTTGAAGAGCAACTGTGACTTTGGGTTTAATGGCAAAACGTGGACTGATACTGGAGCTGCACGATTAATCGCTAACAGATTATGATTCAAACACCCATGCGATCTTATTCCTAAATGACAGTGTTTCGGCTCTGTCAATTAAACCTTTGACAAGTGCGATCACAGTGAACATTCAGATCTGTGTTCTGATCCAGAGAGAGCCGTGGTCATGTACAGATATGAAACGGCTTTACACTTTTCAACCACATAGTTGATGCGTTTACATGACACTTCAAATTGCACTAATTGAAAATGTGCCCAATGGTAATGCGTAAATTTTGCAAAAACTCCCATACATTAAAGGAATAAAGGAATATTTCACAAAACTGCACTTACAGGTCAACTGGCGTACGTAAGTCAAATGATCATTCTTTAAAGATGGTGTGTTATGTTTGGACAAGACAAGACCAAATTCTTTATTAACCTTGACGCGTATATGAGGGAGAAATACCCAGAAACACCTCACTCATACGTGGTCGCTCAAGTATAAGGGGTTTTTCCTTGGCATTAATGTTGGACACAAACATTAAAGTCTTCCGCAAATTATTTTATTTATTATTATTATTATTATTATTTTTTTTAAATATAAATATGTGGCGCTGACCATAAAATCAGTCATAAGGGTCTATATAATATATAATATATATATAATATATAATATACACACCACCTGAAAGCTGAACAAATAAGCTTTCCATTGATGTATGGTTCGTTAGGACAGGACAATATTAGGCCGAGATACAACTATTGAAAATCTGGAATCTGAGGGTGCAAACAAATCTAAATATTGAGAAAATCTCCTTTTAAAGTTGTCCAAATTAAATCCTTAGCAATGCATATTACTACTAATAATAAATTTTTAAATATATTTACAGTAGGAAATTTACAAAATATCTTCATGGAACATGATCTTTACTTAATATCCTAATGATTTTTAACATTTAAAGTTTTTTTTATTATTTTGACCCATTCAATGTATTGTTGGCTATTGCCACAAATATACCCGTGAGACGCACGACCGGTTTTGTGTTCCAGGGTCATATTTGTAAACCTATCAACATCCATTGCCATGATTTTCAGAATAACTTAAGTTTTAGTCGCATAACGTCAGTTAATGGAAACGCTGTCAATTCATAATCGTTTTTTTTTTTTTTTTTTTTTTTTTTACATTTAGAAAATATCACAAGTTTTCTGCAAATCTTGTTGTGAACAAGTGAAGTCTTTATGAGTGAGTCATTGAATCATTCACTCAAGAGATTTGTTCAAAAACGCTGATTCATCCAGTAATGAAGCAAGTGAAGTCTTTATGAGTGAGTCATTGAATCATTCACTCAAGAGATTTGTTCAAAAGCACTGATTCATCCAGTAATGACACAAGTGATGTCTTTATGAGTGAGTCATTGAATCATTCACTCGAGATTTGTTTAAAAACACTGATTCATCCGGTAATGAAACAAGTGAAGTCTTTATGAGTGAGTCATTGAATCATTCACTCAAGAGATTCGTTCAAAAACACTGATTCATCCGGTAATGAAACAAGTGAAGTCATTATGAGTGAGTCATTGAATCATTCACTCAAGAGATTTGTTCAAAAACACTGATTCATCCAGTAATGAAACAAGTGAAGTCTTTATGAGTGAGTCATTGAATCATTCATTCAAGAGATTTGTTCAAAAACACTGATTCATCCAGTAATGAAACAAGTGATGTCTTTATGAGTGAGTCATTGAATCATTCACTCGAGATTTGTTTAAAAACACTGATTCATCCGGTAATGAAACAAGTGATGTCTTTATGAGTGAGTCATTGAATCATTCATTCAAGAGATTTGTTCAAAAACACTGATTCATCCAGTAATGAAACAAGTGAAGTCTTTATGAGTGAGTCATTGAATCATTCATTCAAGAGATTCGTTCAAAAACACTGATTCATCCAGTAATGAAACAAGTGAAGTCCTTATGAGTGAGTCATTGAATCATTCATTCAAGAGATTTGTTCAAAAACACTGATTCATCCAGTAATGAAACAAGTAAAGTCTTTATGAGTGAGTCATTGAATCATTCATTCAAGAGATTTGTTCAAAAACACTGATTCATCCAGTAATGAAACAAGTGATGTCTTTATGAGTGAGTCATTGAATCATTCACTCGAGATTTGTTTAAAAACACTGATTCATCCGGTAATGAAACAAGTGATGTCTTTATGAGTGAGTCATTGAATCATTCACTCAAGAGATTTGTTCAAAAACACTGATTCATCCAGTAATGAAACAAGTGAAGTCTTTATGAGTGAGTCATTGAATCATTCATTCAAGAGATTCGTTCAAAAACACTGATTCATCCAGTAATGAAACAAGTGAAGTCCTTATGAGTGAGTCATTGAATCATTCATTCAAGAGATTTGTTCAAAAACACTGATTCATCCAGTAATGAAACAAGTGATGTCTTTATGAGTGAGTCATTGAATCATTCACTCGAGATTTGTTTAAAAACACTGATTCATCCGGTAATGAAACAAGTGATGTCTTTATGAGTGAGTCATTGAATCATTCATTCAAGAGATTTGTTCAAAAACACTGATTCATCCAGTAATGAAACAAGTGATGTCTTTATGAGTGAGTCATTGAATCATTCACTCAAGAGATTTGTTCAAAAACACTGATTCATCCAGTAATGAAACAAGTGAAGTCTTTATGAGTGAGTCATTGAATCATTCATTCAAGAGATTCGTTCAAAAACACTGATTCATCCAGTAATGAAACAAGTGAAGTCCTTATGAGTGAGTCATTGAATCATTCATTCAAGAGATTTGTTCAAAAACACTGATTCATCCGGTAATGAAACAAGTGAAGTCTTTACGAGTGAGTCATTGAATCATTCACTCAAGAGATTTGTTCAAAAACACTGATTCATCCAGTAATGAAACAAGTGAAGTCTTTATGAGTGAGTCATTGAATCATTCATTCAAGAGATTCGTTCAAAAACACTGATTCATCCAGTAATGAAACAAGTGAAGTCTTTATGAGTGAGTCATTGAATCATTCACTCAAGAGATTTGTTCAAAAACGCTGATTCATCTAGTAATGAAACAAGTGAAGTCTTTATGAGTGAGTCATTGAATCATTCATTCAAGAGATTTGTTCAAAAACACTGATTCATCCGGTAATGAAACAAGTGAAGTCTTTACGAGTGAGTCATTGAATCATTCACTCAAGAGATTTGTTCAAAAACACTGATTCATCCGAAAATACTGTTTAAAATAAACACTTAGTTTTTATTCGTTACAATAAAAACAAGAATTCACAAAGGGTTTGTGTTTTTTATCGAAGAGTTTGAATCTTTACAGGTACATTGTCAAGAACGGCAGTAATGTAGCGCAATTTGTTAAGGCAGCATTAGGGGACAGTGGGGTAAGATGAGCCATTTTTACTTATGTGGTCCTCAAGATAAGAGAAAATAAGGCAGAAGTTCAATGACAGTATCTAAAGTAATGTCAGGATGTTTGCTATCATTTTAAATGATCAGAACGCATCTATGACAAAGGGTTCTAAAAATATGGCTTCTTCCTGTGGCTCAATTTACCCCAGGTTAGGGGTAAGTTGATCCGAGTCAGTGGGTAAGTTGCACCATCTGGGTGTAAACGGACCATCTGATCGAATCTTCAATAATCAAATTGCCTTTTACAAACAGTCATATTTCTGTTCTTAAAGCGAACTTAAACAGCTAAACCAACCAAATGAAGCTGAAATTGTGTAACCTTCCCAAAAACAGACTAAACTGAGTCTGAGTAAAATTCAATCAAATAAAAACTGAATAAGAATGAATGAATGAATAAATGTCATTGAAACTAAAACACATTTTAGTCAAAAGGTTCTTGGCATGGTATTTTTTTCTGCGATGTTGAACATGTTAGGTCATTCGGGACTACAGGTGGAAAGATAAATATGATTAAGCATCTTCTGGCTCTTATCAGATTTGGAGTACATGATTGCTCCCATCAAATAAACTCAAACTAAAAAGAAAATGATCAACTAAACCAGTTGTGTAGCATTACATTGAAATTATACCAGTTTATACTTCAGATATTTAACTTAACTGCAGTACCTTATGGAGGGGTAAGTTAAAACGCTGGCTCAGTTTACCCCACCACATTTGGCTCATTTTGCCCCATAGCTGCCATTTTGGATAAAACTAGCTTACCAATTCAGGCTAATATTTAGCAAAATTATTTGCATGGTTTTATACATTGCTAAATCACCAATATGGATCATAAATATTTTTAGACCTGGACAAATTTGCTTTGCTGTAACAGGCGTTGCATCTGTTCTGCTAAAATGTTACTTTGACGAGCCCAAGAAGTAAACGGGTGCCTTGCACTCCTCACGTGTGCTTCTCATTTTCAGTCCGGCAGGAATGACGAGTGGTTCATCAGAACCTCTAGTAAATGACATGTTATTTTGTTTAGTTGTCTATTCAGAATGGTGGGAGAAACAAAAAACAATCATGATTCTCAATTGATCCAGAGTCGTGCAGCTCTAATAGATACTGTTGAATTCTAATGCCTTCAAACTTTCCTTTGCATCTACGTTGACCAAAAAGGGCAGTTTTGGCTCATTTGTTTCTTCGCTCACTGATTTTGAGCATATATGGGGTCACGGCAGCCATCTTGCAATTACAGTAGATGAAAATTGCGACTGCTGTGAAATCCCATGAATTTCAGTTTTGTACGGAAATTTTGTTTCTGAATAAATGGGTGAATAAAACGGGTGACTGCTACTTATCTCACAATTTTGACTTCTTTTCCTCAGAGTTATGAGCAATTGCCAGTAGGGAATAAAGTCTGAATTGCAAGATAAAAAGTCGCAGGTACTCTTTTTATTTCACGGTAGAAATAAGCTTCCATAGCTTTGCATCTTGTTTGCCACATAGTTCAAATTTAGGAACTGAATTGGAGGCATTCTCAATTCCCTGACAGCCCAGCCAACCGCTTTAACACTGCCGGCACACTTTGATGTGTGAAACCCTGCTGTTGATGCCTAATGCACACTTGCTGTGTTTTGGGCTTTTGTTTCTCGCTCTCTCAGGAAGGCAGGTGAAAATGGCGTTTATTCACTCAGCTGCTAAACCACCTAGAAACGTGCGGATCCAGCAGGAGATTCACGGCACGGCCGGCCCCGTGACACAGCCTCACCCGACGGACAGAGCCAGGTCGGTTCAGACCAGATCGAGCCTTAGATTTCAGTCATATGTAAATCTTCAAATGTCCTGTCGCTCCGCCCCACAGTAGTGTGAAACCCAATGAGAATCGAGGAAGATCCGGCTTCAGTGAGCCTCCGAAACCCTCCACCAACAACTCCAGCCAAGCCCAAGACCCCCGCAAGATTAAACGTGAGTTTCTCATGGATCCCAGTGACTTTCTTACTTAAGAAAACAAGTCAAAAATACTGTCTAAATATCTAAACATTCTTAAATCAAGATGCATTTACTAGATGAGTGGCATAGATGGCGTAAGATATTGTCTTGTTTTCTGAAAAAAAGTGAGTTTGCAAAATGAGCTGCCGATGGTGTAAGAGGACAAATCTTTTCTACTTGAATTAAGATTTTCATTCAAACTTTATTTAAGACATATCTTATGCAATATTACTTGTCTAGTAAATGCATCTTGTTTTTTTTTTTTATATAAGAATTTTTAAATATTTGGACTATAAACAAGACAAAAATACTAAGAAAAGCATCTCTGCATTACTGGTAAAGTTTGGAATAATATATATTTTTAAATGTTTTTGACAGAAGCCTCTTTTGCTCTCCAAGGCTGCATTTATTTGATCAAAAATATGGTAAAATCCGTAATGTTGTGAAATATTATTACCGTTTAATCGCCCCATATACCCTTAAATAGGGCATTATTTGAGGGGACAGCCATTTGTAGTGGTGTCCGAAACCATAGTGGACGTTATCGAGTGCACTCATTCAATCCCACAATTCACTGCAAAGCTAGATAATACCCATAATGCACTGTGAGAGTTGTGCGTTGAATGAGTTCCCACGTCTGACCACAAGATGGCGCCCTCAGCTTTTCCAAAATGTGACTACAGCGTATGCAGGTTATACATTTCTTTTTTTTATTGATTATTAAAATGTATAATTGTGTTTTATACATGCTAGTTTCCATGAGCGTTCAAGATGAATCTTTTCATTTTCTGGAGCTGCAAGTTTGCTATGTTTCAACTGATTGTCAAACAGCAAGCACAAACTATGCAAAAACGGCCGCCCTTCTGGCACACTCACTGTCCGAATTCACTCCTTCAAGTGGACTATATTAGTGGAGTAATGTAGGGAATAGTGAATGAGTGTATAGGGGGCGATTTCAAACACCGCAAATCCGTTTTTTTTAGAATGAGATATCAAGATTAATTTTTTCCCCTGTTTACTGCCACCTAGTGGAATCAACAGAAACTTCCTGAAGGGACATAGACCAAACGGGTTCAAAATGACAGATTTTCAAATAAAAACAAATTTCAAAATCTGTTTATCATAAAATTGTGAATAAATACAATAGAATATATGCAATATTCCACCCCTGTGTTAAAATGGAGTTTTCTGTAAAATTAGGCCATTTTTATCAATTTACTGGCGCTCTTTTAAATTCAGATATGCCTAATTCTCTAAAAAATTCAAAATATGCTGCAGAGCTGAAGTACTGTTCTCTATGTGAATATATAGTAAAGTGTAATTTATTCCTGAATTTATCATCATTACTCCAGTCTTCAGTGTCACATGACCCTTCACAAATCATTCTGATATGTGACCCTGGATCACAAAACCAGTCATAAGGGTTTTTTTACATTGAGATTTATACATCAGTGGAAAGCTTATTTATTCATCTTTCCATTGATGTATGGTTCGTTAGGACAGGACAATATTAGGCCGAGGTACAACACTTTGAAAATCTGGAATCTGAGGGTGCAAAAAAGTCTAAATATTGAGAAAATCTCCTTTAAAGTTGTCCAAATGAAGTCCTTAGCAATGCATATTACTACTAATAATACATTTTTGATATATTTGCAGCAGAAAATTTACTAAATATCTTCATGGAACATGATCTTTACTTAATATCCTAATGATTTTTGGCATAATTTTGACCCATTCAATGTATTGTTGGCTATTGCCACAAATATACCCGTGAGACGCACGACTGGCGTTGAGCTCCAGGGTCACAAATGCTGATTCGCTGCTCAATTATTAACAATGGTTCTTATTGTTTTCAATTTTGAAAACCGTTTTTGCTGCTAAATATTTGATTTGAATAACTGATACATTTGTTTTCAGGATTCTTTGAATAAAGAACAGCATTTATTTGCAATAGAATCTTTTGCAACATTATGAACGTCTTTACTGTCACTTTTGATCAATTTCTGAATAAGTGTTCTTTTTTTAGACGGTACGTACTTTTCAACATTGATAATAATCATAAATGTTTCTTGATCCTCATATGAGAATGATTTCTGAAGGATCATGTGACACTGAAGACTGGAGTAATGATGCTTTGATCACAGGAATACATTACACTTTACTATATATTCACATAGAGAACATAAGGCTAAAGTGGTTTAATGTAAAGCAGCTAAGAGACTTTCATAAACATTATTTTGAACTTTGACCTGCGGTGTAATAGTAATGTGTGATACAGCTCTCATTCAGCTTCTATTGGAGCAGGTTCTTGTAGTTTGTCTTGTGTTGACAGGAGTGGCGCCGATGATGGCGAAGTCCCTGAAGGCCTTCAGAAACCAGCTCAGCCGCAGATGAATGTTGGAGATGATGTTGGATGTAAGCCTTATTGTCTAAATTGTTTAGAGAGACTTTTTTTTTTCAATGTTATTTGTAATTCCACAAGATGCTTACAGGATTGATGAAAACGTAGCACTTATTTGTATGACAATAATTGCACTTTTGAAATCAAACTGTCTCTTTGTATTGATTTTTTTCTATCATGACAGACACATTTGAATTCTGAAATTAAAACTATAATAACCACAAAACCTGTCGTCTGCTTGTGTTTGTCTCCATCTAGTGGATGTTAAGTTCAGATCTGAAATGACGGGCCAGCTGTTCTGACAGCAGGGGAAATGATGATAAAAGGACCAAACTGAGCATATAATCATGCATAAAGTAGTTAGGATAGGAAATGATAAAATGAGCATATCCAGTTTTTAATGATGTTCATAGAGCTTCTGTAGCCCCGCCCCTTTTCAGCGCTGCGCTCGTTGTGTTCTGTCTTCCGGTTTGTAGGCCTGTTTCCACAGCATGAAGTTAAGATCTTACAGATTTATGAATGGAATGATAATTTTTGTTAACTCTACAATAAGTCAATCCACTTCACCAGCTAATTACTCTTCCACAGCGATGCCATAGAAATATACAGAGCTACCGCAAAAACAGAAGTTGTTGACGTATGAAAGATTTTATGCAAGTAATCAAACATATACAGATGGATCAAAAGACAAGGGGATGACAGGAGATTATATACACACTGATCAGGCATAACATTATGAGCATTATGAAGTGAATAACACTGAGGATCTCTTCATCACGGCTCCTGTTAGTGGGTGGGATATATTAGGCAGCAAGTGAACATTTGGTCCTCAAAGTTGATGTGTTAGAAGCAGGAAAAATGGGCAAGAGTAAGGATTTGAGCCAGTTTGACAAGGGCCAAATTGTGATGGCTAGATGACTGGGTCAGAGCATCTCCAAAACTGCAGCTCTTGTGGGGTGTTCCCGGTCTGCAGTGGTCAGGATCTATCAAAAGTGCTCCAAGGAAGGCACAGTGGAGAACCGGAGACAGGGTCATGGGCGGCCAAGGCTCATTGATGCACGTGGGGAGCGAAGGCTGGCCCGTGTGGTCCGATCAAACAGGCGAGCTACTGGAGCTCAAACTGCTCAAGAAGTTAATGCTGGTTCTGATAGAAAGGTGTCAGAATACACAGTGCATCTCAGTTTGTTGCGTATGGGGCTGCATAGCCGCTGACCAGTCAGGGTGCCCATGCTGACCCCTGTCCACGGCCGAAAGCACCAACAGTGGCACGTGAGAATCAGAACTGGACCACGGAGCAATGGAAGAAGGTGGCCTGGGCTGATGAATCACATTTTCTTTTACATCACGTGGATGGCCGGGTGCGTGTGTGTGGCTTACCTGGGGAACACATGGCACCAGGATGCACTATGGGAAGAAGGCAAGCCGGTGGAGGCAGTGTGATGCTTTGGGCAATGTTCTGCTGGGAAACCTTGGATCCTGCCATCCATGTGGATGTTACTTTGACACGTACCACCTACCTAAGCATTGTTGCAGACCATGTACACCCTTTCATGGAAACGGTATTCCCTGGTGGCTGTGGTTCTTTCAGCAGGATAATGCTCCTGACACAAAGCACAAATGGTTCAGGAATGGTTTGAGGAGCACAACAACGAGTTTGAGGTGTTGACTTGGCCTCCAAATTCCCCAGATCTCAATCCAATCGAGCATCTGTGGGATGTGCTGAACAAACAAGTCCGATCCATGGAGGCCCCACCTCGCAACTTGCAGGACTTAAAGGATCTGCTGCTAACATCTTGGTGCCAGATACCACAGCACACCTTCAGGGGTCTAGTGGAGGCCATGCCTCGACGGGTCAGCAAAAGGGGGACCAACACAATATTAGGTCATCATGTTATGCCTGATTGCCTTGATTTTTTTTTTTCTTCAAATAGTAATATTTTAAATTATTTTAATAATTTGTTACCCATGGATCACAAGATGACCATAATAATATAATATTTTCTGTACAAAGGGTCTCATGATTTCTTATTGTCCTAATTAGTGTAGCTATCATGGTGTAAGCCCTAAATAGTCATTTTCCTAATTCTACAACATTAAATTGTTTAAAAATAACTTTTATTTTATAAAATGTGTGTCGATAAATCTCACGTCAATTCTGTTACCAAACCATACTTTGCCTATAAATTGGTGGAATTTTCTCCCACAGCTATGTAAGATACAGGAAATGATGTCACTTCCCCTCACTGATAAGATCTGACGCACTGAAATGTGTGTGCTCCCTCTGAGAAAATATTTTAATCTAAAAACACCAAGAGTTATTTTGTAAAACGTCTAAATTGTTACCATGATATCAAAAGGAAAGAATGTATCGCTGATCTCACAGTGGGTTGTTTAAAAGTATTTTATTCATTAGTGCCATGTGCTCTTAGCATTTA